>CM067372.1:161111163-161320547 GCA_034401795.1 Chaetoderma sp. LZ-2023a | reverse complement strand
CACGACACGACGATGTTATCAATTCCGTGGAAATTACATGAATTAAGCGTGTTTCACTAGAGAGTTAATCAGGAATAACGCCATACGTCATCATGACGTAGTAACGTATGGTGTTATTCGGGATTAACTATCCAGTGAGAGCACGGCCTTAGTCTTCTCTTGTCCTGCAAATGGGCATTGATCAAGACCAATGAAGAATCAATTTTTGTAAGGTTAAGTTGACACAAGAGGGGTTAATCCCAACTATTTTTTCGGCCAGCATTAAGGAAACTAAGGTATCTTTCACATTGCCTTTCCTGCGGTCATATTTCGTGTAGGCCTACTATGTAGGTGTAGGCATAAGATCTATGGATAGAGTGGAAAGGTACGTTGCTGCAATTGATTCCGGGACAACGATGTATGCCGAAGTCCAAATACAGAGGTCTGTACACACGGCGATGTTATTGGATAACATATTATTATGATTGGCGATTTGGGGTTGCTTTGGGATATAAAATTAATGGACTGTTATGTTTACGAGTCACAACTAGTATGCATGCATGTTCGTGCGTCACTCTGTCAGCTAGCTACTCTGTCAGCCTGTGAATTTGTGATTGTATGAGATGTGTGGTAAAGCGTCCAAAGTTGCAAATGTAATGCGCGCGCATACATCTTTGACTAGATAAAGCTCGTACAAACTAAGTTCCAGGAACCTTCCACAACCGGCGTAGATTATTTAAAACGTACGGTTGGTGGCACTTCTAAGTCTAATCATGAGTTGACTAAACATGCACTCCGCTTTGACTACCATTAGATATCCGCACAAGTTTGATCAATATCTGTTTGTCAATAACGGATACCTATCAATTGTAATATTTAATAGTGGGCCACGTTTCAATAAAATCCATCAATCAGTGAAACGAGTCGGGCGCCGGATTTATGTCCATAGTTGCCCAAAAAAAGTGCTATCAACTCTGTGTATCACTAACGAACGAGTACAGATTTTTATAATTTAGATGTGGGCGACACTTACAACTCAAAAGGCAATACATCGAAACATCGGCTACGTGATGGTGTCGAGAGTGCCCCCAGAGTATACCCTTCTCTAGGAGGAGAGAGAGAGAGAGGAGAGAGAGAGAGGAGAGAGAGAGAGAGAGAGAGAGAGAAAGAGAGCGAGCGAGAGAGAGAGAGAGAGAGATGAGAGAGAGAGAGAGAGAGAGGAGAGAGAGAGAGAGAGAGAGAGAGAGCGAGAGAGAGAGAGAGAGCGAGAGAGAGAGAGCGAGAGAGAGAGAGAGAGAGAGAGCGCGGCAGAGAGAGAGAGAGAGACAGACAGAGAGGGGAGAGAGAGAGAAAGAGAGAGAGAGAGAGAGCGAGAGAGAGAGAGAGAGAGAGAGAGAAAGAGAAAGAGAGAGAGAGAGAGAGAGGCATGGCGGGAGGGAGGGTGGAAGAAAGAGAAGATGGAGGGGAGGGAGGTGGGGGAGGAAGGGAGCGAGAGGGCATATACAAGTTGAGGAAAGTACAACGTAATCTTTATATACATCCGTCATAGATTGCAATGATGATGTCTGTGTGAGTAGAATGCAATGGCATTGACTGATGTCAGCTTAATAATGTATTTCAAGTAAAAGCGCCTTATCTCAAGAAGGCATTTCTGAGGGAATAACATGTATACGTGTATATCAAGTAGAAGCGTAATCGTGTAACGATCTAACGCGGCTGACGTTCTTCTATTCAATATTAGATTTTATAATTAACTTCCAGAGCTTCTGGCAACCTATGACATTCTTGACAATTTAACCCGCCCCGTCCAGAAACGGAAAGTTAGTTGTGATGGAAGGAGCCGTATCTTGATTAATTCAAGACTAATTTGACTCGGAGTTGTTGATGCTTATAGCAACAGCAGCTTCCAGTAAAACGACATGAAAATTACCCAACACCTTTCCTGTGTCGATGTGTTGTTATTGCGACACTGACAGCTCACATATTATAACATTAACCCTCAGGGTTAACAGCGCTGAACAGTTCTCAAATACTATTTATTTCAATTAACCATTAATGTCCAATACTTACCACGAAAATTGTGATTTCTTTTGCATCCAAAGAGACTATTTTTGTAAATTATATCGACAATTACAAAAAAGCAGATTATCTTATCCTTCAAATGTGCATGCATCAAACGTGTAATGGTCAGAAAATTCATATTCTGATTAGCCAGTATCCAATTACAGACCAAGAAGAGTATTTCTGAAAATGTACCACTGGAATAACTGGCTTGGGTACCGAGCAGTCATTCCAGTGGTAAAGCTTAAAAAAATATTCCTATTTATTAATAGTATTATTATTATTATATGGCTCATTTATCTAGCCCTTATCTAAAACAATTTCTCTAAGCACGTACCCTAGTAGTTATTACAAAAAATTATATGTAATTTTAAACACTCAGTGATTAAAAACTATCTGTGAGTAAGCAAGCAGTCATTGGTAAAAACAATACAATTAGTAAAATAAAGCTATGGGTGAAAGTTAAAAATAAAACTAGATTTATAAGATTAAAATGGAAGGTCGGCGTGTAAAATACTCCTATAGCAATATAGTTAAACAAATTACCAATTATACTGAAGTTTAAAAAGATGCGTTTTTAATCCTTTCTTAAAACCGTTAACATGTGCATTGTTCTGAGAGCTATCGACAAATCATTCCACCAGACAGGTGCCATTTTGCTAAATACTCTGTCACCGAAGCTGGAGAGGCGGGTTCTGGGAACTTAGGAGCGTAGTTTCCGGCTTGGTTCGTAGAGGCTTATCATTAATGTTATGTATTCTGGAGTCAGACCTAACAGCGATTGATAAACTAAAAGGCAACCTTAAATTGAATATGTCTACGTGCTGGTAACGAGTGAAGTCTTTTAACACTGCTATATTTGGTATCCTTTGGGAGAGGCCAGTTGGTGGCCCATGGCTCAGATGAGAAGAGTCATATTTCTCCTCTTAACCTGCAAATGGACATTTCTCAAGATCATTGAAACGTCGTTTTTAACAACTTGACCATTACACGGTTAGGAGGGTTTACAGATCTAGTTATCTTGTGCACGCAAGCGTGTGGTTGGCAAGAGCAGGAGGAGTTTTAAAAAAAAAATTTAACACTGAATGGCTGGCTCGGTTACCGAGCAGTTATTCCAGTGGTCAATTTCAAAAAAAATATTATTTTCTTAGCCTGCAAATGGAAATTTCTTCAGGATCACTGCAGACGTCGTGTTAGCAACTTGACCATTAACAGCTTAAGTTGACACAAGAGGTGTTTAAAGGGCATAGTAGGCTGGGATTAGCGACTATAAACCTGCGAGCTGGGAAGCCAACAAAACATTACGCTCCGGATGATCTAGTTATCTCCGGGACGCAAGCTGTTATTAGATGTGAGAGGCATTGTTGTGCAGCTCGCTTCATCGTTCCAAGATGTTTTAGCCACGATTGCCTTTCCCTGAAGGGTTGCGTGGACGACAGCTTTACGTCCCCTCCGAAGGACGTATCAGCCTTCTTCCTTGATATTATGCGACACACCATGTTCCTCAAAGTGGTCGCAAATTGAATACATCTATGATGCAATTGGCTGCTGATTGATTGGAAACCAAATTCAACCGAAACATGCTGTTGGTATAGAAAATGACATACCCACGTCAAATTAGTTTCACAAATATTTACTACAATATATCCTACATAATACAGCACCCACCACAGCCGATTCTGGTCTAAATTGAGCAAAGCGTTGCATACAAATGCACGTACAGGGTAAATACTGACGAGACGGCAGCTGGTGGCCCTTTCCAGTTTATCTAGCAACCAAATGATGCCATATTCAACTACGTTAAGTGTAGGATGCATCATAATCGATGGCGTCCTATGTAGGGATGTAGGCTGGCGTCACAACCATAATTGTACAATACTGCACAGCCATGAAGCTGGAATAGTCGTCGAGAGCACGTATTGTATGTCTGTGATGTGTTTACTATTTAATAAACATTATGTTGAAGATTTTGAAACTAATTTGACTGTGCGGTGCAGGCAACAACAGCACCGAGTCGAATTATGTTCAACATATTCAACAGCTTACCTGGATGGCTACCTGGGTATTGGGATACGGGAGTCCAAGTTACGATCTGTCCCAACACGGGCACTGGAAATGTGTCCCCCGCCCACCCCTCCCCCCTTTTGCGTGATTATGACGTTGTCATTTGGTGTTGACCAACGGTAGTGTTTTTCATTAAGCCACCAAGGTCACTAAGTACATCGTCACTTAACAAGCCTATAGAGGTATCCAGTTTTATCTATGTCCCGCAAATCATTATCTAAGCCCCACTCACACTTCGCCGTGTTGGGATCGATCGATACCTAAACTTCCTAATTGTCAATTTCCAGAAAATTTTACAAGTAAGCTGATGAATATGTTGAAACGAATTTAACTTGATACTGTTACTGCCTATGTCAGCAACAGCGCCTAATCGAATTAGTTTTTAAATATTCACCAGCAACTGTATCAAATAGTAAAGCCATGCAATTCATACAACAACGCTTAGTCCGTCGTCATTTGGGAGTTCGTAACTAAGTCCAAACCTACGGCAGCGTAACAAGTGCATTTACACATGGTGCCCACATTTCCAGGGGCCCAAAACGTGACTCAAACATATTTGTTTGGTCATAATTTGTGGAACACCTGCATAACATCAAGTTACACGCATAGATGTCACACCCATACTCCAACTCATAAATACGCCAATATGGCTTCAGAAGAGGAATTCTGAACCTCAGGCAGTATTGTCTTTCAATCCAATTATGTTCAAAATATTCAACAGCTTTCTTTACTTTATGTGTGACATATTTACAGTTATTTCTGAGCCGTACTTTATAAGACTGATGTGGCCAAATCCCACAACACTGTGACACCGGCCGCCAACCCCCCCCCCCCCCCCCGCACCCACCGCTCCACGGTTACGGGTGAAAATATATCCCAAATGTCTCGCTGACTTAATGACAGTCTCGAGAGCGCAAGGGTAAACATTTCAGAAACATTGCACAGGGCCCCTGGAGTCATATGTTCGGTCCGGTTCGTGACGAACTTAGATACGTCATTCATGACGTCATTGGTTATGTCATCGTCCTATGCGTCACGTAGTTGATTATGACTTCATATGATCGATGGATTAACTGGCGAGTTCAGTTAGCTGCCTGTTCATCAGGGTTTACCCTGTATGTGTATTTTTATTTAACGTGTTGTCCATTTTAGACCAGAATCGGGGGTGTGGGTGGTGGTGGTGATGATGGTGGTGGTGTTTTTTTGTGTGTAAGGAATATTCTGTTAAATATTTTGAAACCAATTTGACTTGGATAGGTAGTTTTCAATTATTCAGCATCCAATTGCCTCATCGATGTATTGAATTTGCATCCACGTCGAGAGAAAATGGTTTGTCACATAATATCAAGGAAGACGGAAGATACGTCCTTCGGAGAGGGCGTAAAGCTGTCGTCCACGCAACCCTTCAGGGAGAGACCATCTGGCTCAAATACACCTTGGGACGAATGAAACGAACTGAACAACAGCATCTAATACAAGCTTGCGTCCCGGAGATAACTAGATCATCCGGAGCGTAATGTTTTGTTGGCTTCCCAGGTCTCAGGTTTATAGTCGCTAATCCCAGCCTAGTGTGTTCTTTAACACCTTTTGTGTCAACCTAACCTTTTAATGGTCAAGTTAGTAAAAACGACATTTGCAGTGATCCTGAAGAAATTGCCATTTGCAGGCTAAGAAAAAACATTTTTTTTGTTGAAAATGTATCACTTGAATGACTGGCTCGGTAACCGAGCCAGCCATTCCAGCGTTACATTTTCAAAAATACTCCTCCTGCTCTGCAATTGGAAACTGGATAAGCAGAAATTTGAATTTTCTTGCCCATTACACTGCTGATGAATGCCCATTTGAAGGGGAACAGAAATCTACTTTTTGTAAAGTGTCGTTATAAATTTACAAGAAACTCTCTTTGGCTGCAGAAAATCTAAATTTTCTTGAAACGTATTGGCTACTAAATCGTTAATTGAAATAAATGATATTTTGAGGTTTTTGCGGTGCTGGTCACACACGAGGGGTTAACATTATACAGTTTGGGCTGTTTGGGTCGTAATAACAACAACGAGACAGGAAATATGTTGGATAATTTACATAATAATTTTACTGGAAGCTGTTGTTGCTATAGGCATCTACAGCTCCCAGTCAAATTAGTTTTAAATTAATCAACATAATATTCCTTACGTCACGACTAACTTGTCGTATCGAGTATGGACGGGTTAAATGGTGAATGAATGCCATAGGTTGCCAGAAGCTCTGGAAGTTAATTATAAAATCTAAAATTGAATAAGAGAAAGTCAGTCGCGTTAGATCTTTACACGATTGCGCATCTGCTGTATATGCAAGTATGCCATGTGTTCCCTCAGGAAATCCCTTCATGAAAGTAAGGCGATTTTGCTTGAAATAGATTATTAAGCTGAATTCAATCAATGCAATTGTATTTTACTTACACAGAAAACATCTTTGTCAATTCTATGATAGAATTATATAAAGTTTGATTACTTTGCACTTTGAACAACTTTTATTTACGCGCCGTATGCCACCCCCCCCCCCCCCCCCCACTCTCTCTCTCCCCCCTCTCCCCTCCCCACCCCATCCCCCGTATCTCTCTCTCTCTCTCTCTCTCTCTCTCTCTCTCTCTCTCTCTCTCTCTCTCTCTCTCTCTCTCTCTCTCTCTCTCTCTCTCTCTCTCTCTCTCCACGTCATCCCTCAATCCCTCCTTCCAGCACCCCCACTCCCCCTCCACCCCCCCCCCTATCTTCCCTCCCGCCACGCCCCATCTCTCAACGACTTTCTTATGCAAAGAGAATTTACTTAAGACTGGATAGGAAAACCAGCGCTTATTCCTCATCTGTTGGTGGTGCCGGTCCTATCACCCTAGATGACATGTATGTGATTCCAGGCAGTGTCACTCGCCTCGTTCTACGCATTTAACGGCGAGTTAATGTCTACAAATGTTAAAGATAATAAAATTAAGTAGTGCCAGCATGTACTGTTTTATTGGTTCAAGCATCTAAAACGTGAATGGAGGAATCCAGTTTTAGCCATGGCCGGCCGTCTTTAGCTAAGCCCTATCCACACTTCGCCCGTGTTGGATCGATCGATCCCCGCATTCCGGTCCATCAAATTCCAGAAAATTATGCAGGTAAGCTGTTGAATAGTTTGAAAATAATTTGTTCGGGTGCTGTTGCTGCCTATGGCAAAAGTCTCGTGTCAAATTAGCATAAGCAGCAACAGCCCCAGTCAATTTAGTTGGAAAATATTCAACAGCATGTTTCTTAAATACCAATGACATACACTTCGTACAGCAACGCTTATAAACAGGCCGGATTTTTGACAAATCTGATTTCTAGAGGCATTTTGGGGGGAGAAGTTTACAAACAACTTTTTCCTAATGATTTGTGCGTGCTGAATTCATTTCAGCTGTCTGCCAAACTATCCTGAGAATCTAACTCTGTCAAAATTGCCGAAAAACTAAATGGCCGCCATTGAATGCATTTGAATATGCAATATATATAAGGCCAAAGGGGACAGCTAAATCCAGGGCAAAACGTGTCTTAACATATCTGGCATTCGTATCTGTGGATCAATAAACATTGCTCCTTGAAATCTTTATCATAATTTTGATGACCATATTGATTTCAAGATGGCCGCTATAGTTACACCACTCATTATAACTAGGGCTTCACAGTATTAGAAAAATGAATTCCGGTATCGATATCAATTTCCATACCGGTATACCTTTAATATCGGTATTATTGTAACTGGCAAAATAGAGTGAGGCTTGGGTAGTATGATAACGTAGTCATAGTACATCAGTGCTCTTGAAATAGTTGCTGAACCTTTACAAATTTCCACAATAAAACTAAGAAATTACACAAAGCCTGATATTAAGCGCTAAATTATAACCGTCTTCAATTAAATCATATCCCAAAAACTGCTTAAATAATCTTAAAATTGGCCCTACAAGTGATTAGAATTTTCTACGAAATTACACCTATTTCCTGCGTGGAGATCGCGAGATAACCTGTGACCATCTCGTCTCAAAAACCTCGCTTAATGAGTCTACGAACAGCTAAACCTATTGATGTTTGACTGACAAATATCAATGTTATGAGTACAACAACGTTGGATAGTGAATGCAAACCTATGTTTTACAAGTTTTCCGTGCTTTTTGGATTGATATACGCCAGAATAATAAATACACATTCCATGAAGACTTGTACCAAATGGGAGGAATTTGCCATGGGACGAAACCACCAGGAAACGTGGAAATCTCCGCACAGGCATACACCTTAGACATTATAACACTCACTAAATAGATCACCATATATGCTGCGAATACATAGTCCTACTCTCGCTCCCTTTAGTCTAGCTTGTATCGATCGATATCTAGCAACTCGCCGGCATGAGACGGGAATAGAGCTAGGAGCGATCGAGAAGTCTTTCTCATATAGACTTGTCGGAGTTTGGAAAAATCTAACTTCTAGAAGAATTTTTGGTGAAAGGTTGACGAACAATTTTTTCCTAGTGATTTGAGGGTGCTGAATCAATTTGTACTGCCTACCAAACTATCCTGAGACTCTAACTCTGGCAAAATGGCCGAAAATAAAAGTGGCCGCCACTGAAAATATTTCAACATACATATTCAGTTTCCACTTGATGTAAGACCAACGGTGACAGTTCAATCTATGATTAAAGGTATCTTAACTCATCTGGCATTCATATATGATGATCAATAAATATTGTTCCCTAAAATCTTTAACACAATTATGACGGCCATATTGGATTTCAAGATGTTCGCATTGGTTACACGGCACGTGATAAATTCCAATATACATGGAAACTGGGTTTTAATGGATAGACCCAACTATTAATAAATATTACATTTCAATTGCATAGTCTTCTAATGGTGACAGTGTACTACGCTATATGTCTGCTCGATATATACAATCAATGGAGTAGACAGTTTTGTCTCGCCTTTGAAGCGGGAAGCAAGACATAGGTGCCACCTTTCCGACGACGGCGGCGTCAACGTTAATTCTTTGCGTTTAGCAAATCATTTATATTTATATTTCAGAATTGCTTCATACTACCAGAACTAAACTTGGACACCCTCTTCTATATACCATAAGGAAGATGCGTGCTATTAGTGAGGTCACTAGGCCAAATGTCAAGGCCTTTGTGACAATGCTATTTGACCTCTGCTTTTTCAAAGTTAGGATGTTGCATTTAGCAAATCGTTTCCATTTATATTTCAGAATTGCTTCATACTACAAGAACTAACATTAATCTATGCGAGATTAGTAGTAATGTAGAAATGATCAAAGTATTGAGTAGATTCAAGCAAACACGGTGGCTAGCTGAGAAAGTTCCATATTAAAATAAACAAACCCATTCAACACAGACTATCAAACAGCATAACTCATGATTACTGTATCCACCATACATTGATTTTAGAAACTCTCCACTCATAGGTTATGGTGGCGGTTTTCGTATGCTCTGATACATGATTCAAAAGTAGAACAGCAAATGAAATGAATACTGATATGTGTTTAGGTTGATCCGATGAAGCACGTTCATGAGCAACAGCATTGTAAAAATCACTACAGTTAGTTTTAAAAGATACTGCTTTGAATACTCAGGTGTGTATGTGCGTGCGTTCGTTCGTTCGTGCGTGCGTGCGTGCGTGCGTGCGTGCGCGCGTGCGTGCCTGCGTGCGTGCGTGCGTGTGAGTGACTCCATGAGCAATGGTGATTGAGCCTTGTCAGTTGTATCCACATCATTATTGGTAGTATCCAAACATTGTCATCGCTCAAACCAATGGGCGTAGGAGAGGGTAGATCAGGGTAGTTGGGATGTGCTTGCCTCCAGATTGCAGCCTGATAATGTGATCTTTTCACGTGGAATAGCAACGCATCGCTTGTTTGTAGAAGATTCTCAGGTGCGGGTAAACAATAGCGATCGAGCCTTGTCAGTTATCCACATTTTGTATATTAGTGTACACTTGACAGATGAAGAGTTCTGCTTTCTTTGCGGTTTCCTCTGTCAACCGGCCAATTTCTAGGTTCTGTAGTTATTCATGGTGCTGCTTGAAGACTCGCCATGCAGATTTCCTGCGGTGGTGTGACAGGAATGACGTTACATCCCTTCTAGTCAAAGCATGAACGGATGGCATCGTTTCCATTACAATAGAATCATGTGGCATCTGCGCGATAATTGTGTGAATATGTAAGTACTTCCTATTTTTGCCAGTGCTAGCTTTTAGCCACAGTTTTGTTCCCAACATTAGGTGGTAGCGATGCAGGAGAACCATAATATCATTCTGGGATAAATTCATAACCTATTGGATTGTTTCTCAACGAAATGCAGTTACACTGGTATCAGCCTCTTCTCGGCGTGTTTGGCGTTTGGCTGTTTTAACGTCTGGATTTGACGATCCCACCATCTCTTCATACTTGAACATATCTGCTACACATATTGTCTTGTCAGGATGTGTTTTATTCTACCATCTAATCCAAGATGAGTCGTGATAAATCTGCTTTGTTTTCTGCCAGTGTCAAAGAATTATTCAAATCCGATGGTAATGCTACATCACGATTTCAATAACACTAATTGGTCTCTTTCTTGATGGTACTTTTATGGATGTATGGTAGTATCTATCAAATGTAACGTCAATCGAGTCAACTCGTTATATTGTCGCCAAGCTCTGCTGGCGGTATTCATGTTGGTGAGCATGCAACATAGACTGTGTTTAAAACTTCAGACAGAAATGCTTTAGATCCTGTTTGCAGATCTTCAGTCATTTCAGCCAAAACAATTGAAACTGGCAAGAGCTCGTTGTAAAAATGTTGATCTAGGTTGACTACTCGGCCAGCATCATATGCTATTATCAGTCGCTGGTACCACAGGATATATGTGATCTTAGGTTGTAGGATAGTGCCCAACTGTTCAAGGCTGAGGATATCTTGGCAATGACAACAATGCCTCCCCCTCTTTTTGTCAGTCCCGTTCAACCATTCCCGGCTATCGTTGGATCCAGTTTGTTAGATTTGTTCGCATGCCACTCCTGAAATTCGTATAATTCTACTACTGCCAGTTAATACATCTCACTGACATAGATGGTCCGCAGTTTTTTCCTTCGTGCGTTCATATTTGTTCACTCGCATTGGAGTATTCATTGGCCATTGTGCCGGGTGTCGTTGCAGATACTGGATATAATGCTGAATTATATTCCCTGCTAGTTCTTGATCGTCACCGCATGAACACATCGCAGATTGCCCTATCTTTAATTAATTAAATGAAGTGCTTGGAATTTGCAATGACCAGTCCTGATTTGGAATATGACAACCTGCTGTTGTCTGGATACTGAGTGGAAACGCTCTCCTCTGTCTCTGAGAGTATGTGTAGCTTTCCGTTTCTTAGCCAGGTGTTGTTTGATGACGGGTTTGCTTTCTGCACAAGTGGGGTTTCAGATTGGAGAGACTTTCCAACAACTACAGGGATCTGATCTGATATTAAAGCCCATCCGTAGCTGGCATGGTTTAATTAGTCATAACTCATGTAAATGGTGAGCATTGGCTGAAATGCAAAAAAAAAGTTCCCAATTTCTATTGCGAAAAGAAGTATAATATGAACCACTATGTATGTAACTCCACCATAATCTGAACATAATATTGTCCAGTGACTTTACATAAATGAGTCCATTAAATCTCTGATTTTATCCATTTCAAGAAGAGAGCAATGGAATACTTCTCCACATAGCGTGGATGGTTATATTGTGTGTTCTCATCCGTCTGGCCTAGGACTTGCAAGCCAGGACGTGTTCAGCTATTCTAGGCCCGAGCAGGTTACCTTCAGGAAAGGCATCCAATAATCCAGACGACTGGATGAGCTTTCCTATAACCTTGAGAAGGGCGACTAGGTCGGTGAAGTGTTGAGTCCAGCAAGACTGATGATTAGGAAGTCCTGGTAGTCTTTCTTTGCCAATTTTAATTCTAACAGTTTACAATAAAGCACTTCATCTACTGTTAACACTACATACTGTTGACTAAGTCTATCTACCACATGCCTACATGGTTCTACCACTGTGTGTACGCAATGTAATTGGCATCTACATGTATATCCCGCCGTTGTTAACTATGTTTCTACTGTACTGCTTTGTCTGTTGACGTCTGTTCATTCTGTGCACGTTTTTTCCTCATTTCCATGTGTAATGAAATATGCAATATCGGTTGCTTCACCTCGATGTACAATTGGTTCATTATATCAATCTTCGAACATGTCTATTGTTAATGATTGTTCTGCAATTACTTCTTTGACGCCAGCTGAGAACAATTCTTCCACCACTTGTAGATGTAGTGTTCTCGATGTGTGGAGGGATTTGAACCCTCATATCTAAAATGTATCCCATACAAAAATGTAACTTAGAAGCTGAAATACGTGAACTAGTTTTTATCATGGCGGCTATCTTGAACTCTTAAATCGATGACACATCTACTGTTTACACTACACAGCTCCCCATATCGAGTAGTAGATGCGTTCCGATGTAGTCAAGCACATTTGTCAGAATAGTAAATGTCGAAGATGGGTTTAGTGCAAGAGGACTACAGCATATTACATTGAAAAGTCAATCAGAGGCTGCCATTTTATTTTTCGCCATTTTGGCCACTATAGAGCTTCGGGACAGGTTGGCAGAGAGCAAAAGTGTATTCTGCAACTTCCAATCATTTTAAAAATGGTGTCTTCCGCGTTTCCCCCAAAATGCCTTACATTTTATTGAGGCATATTTCTCTGATTTCCAACCTGACTATTAGTCCGTCTTTACGCGTAGTCCGAATCACAAGAATTCATATTACGCTCCGTTCCTCACCCCTAATCCGGGCGTCTTTTACACATATAGACATCCACATTGACATCGCAGCACCCAGTTTAATTAGTTTCAAAATAAACAACATCTTACCTGTATAGTTTTTCTGGAAATGGATAGTCAGCGAGTTCAGAGATCGGCCGATCCCAATACGAGCGAGGTGTGGGTGGAGCTTAGCTAGAGATGGGCGGGGCATAGCTAAAAAATGGAAACGTCCATTAATATATAAGTGTTAGACACATTTGGAAATATATTTCAATTACAACAAGATGGTAACCACTCTTTAATGGATATAATTCAGAATAGTTTCGCTTTATTTTGGTTTGTATCTATCGCGTCTCTCAGTCACATCCAAGTTGAAATGAAATGTACTACCTATTCGCACCCCCCCCCCCCCCCCCAGTCGGTGTGTGGGGTGCGTGGTTGGTGAGTGGCATACCGAGAGACAAAAGACACCAAGCGCTCCGAGTCAAAGTAGTTTCAAAATATTCAACAGCGTTCGTCTATAGTTACCTTAAAACGAGATTCTGGCAATTCCTGGTTCAACCTGTCTAAATCGATACCAACGCGTGGCCGAAGTGGACGTGGCTTAGACAGAAATGGACGGGGGCATGTAGAGACATGGCTTCCTCTATTGGAATAGACGAGCCAAGTTGTGGGCCATCTTCTCTCGAGTATCAATATGAGTGGCATGCTTTTAAGATAAAGATGAACATCGGCATTTTATTAGATATTTTCCACATGAGTAATATCGGGATTGCGTCAAATCGAACAGATCCTTAAATCCGTCTGCTCATTTCATTACGTTTACAAGAGCGACGTAACGCGCGTTAACTGCGTGTGAGTGCACATGTATGAGTCCGTGTGCATGGAGGCGCTTGTTCATATGGTCGTGACTGCGCGCGCCCTTGCGTGCGCGTGCGCCTAGTTAAGTGCAGGGCAAGAGCGTGAACGCGCATTGTGGTGGTCTAGTTGTATTGTTCTAAATATATGTCAGTGATAAAACGCACGAATTGATCTGGCAATATAGCTAGTGAAGTGTCCCTAAATGATGACGATGCGGAAACCAGTGCACACGCTGTGTACTGTCGCGTTTGAGATACAATAATAACTTTATGTAGAGCTTGTGCCAGAATCATCTGAGCGTAGGAACATGATAGCGCTCGATGCCCACGCGATGTATCGATTGCGAGATGTGTCAAACATTATATCGCTCAGACTAATACGTCCCAGCTCATGCCCTCTCTGAGTGACAGCACTAGGTGTCCCTTATTTGATATTTGATGCAAAGATATAGTGTACTGATTAGTGCAGCTTCGTCACAGCAATTATATACTACATGAGTATGCATGGATACCATCATTAGCACCACTACCACCCTATACCAGGATAGCACTTACTCCACCATGTTAACGACCACATTCCCCGTCGCACAACTATCACGCCACCAGCACCAACGCCGCCTAAACCAACACCACGCCTACAAACATCACGACCCCATCCTCACCACCACCGCCGCCGACGTCGTCATCGCCGCCATCCCCAGCATCACCACCACCACCGCCGCCGCCGCCACCATTACCACCACCACCACAATCACCACGACCACCACCACCACCACTGCTACTAGCAGCCGCAGCAGCAGCACCACCACCACCACCACCACCACCACCACCACCACCACCACCACCACCACCACCACCACCACTGCTACTAGCAGCCGCAGCAGCACCACCACCCACACCACTACCACGACCACTACAGAACCAGCACCACCACAAGCACCACACCACCACCACAACTACAACATCCACCACCACCACCAACACTACCTCCACCACCACCCCATGCACCACTACGAACACACCACCACAACCGCCGCCACCACCACCACACCACCACCACCATACCACCACCACCACCACCACAACCGCCGCCACCACCACCACTACCACCACCACCATCGGCATCTTATTTAATCTGATTTTTAAGCTCAAGATATATATATAGTTGCATTCAGAAACCAACTCCCATATGTAGATAGTAATTGGCCACACTGCTTGATCGCTAACCGCACGACACCAATGTTTAACTATTAGTGTCAGACGTCTCCGGCAATAACGCTGTACTATTACAACAGAAAGTATATCCATTCCAAATAATCTTAGTTTCATTGGAGACTGAATATCCTGTACTCTAACATTCTCTAAATAGCACCCTTTTGAGTGAGTGTGGGTTCGTATATATGAACAAATGGATAAGCAAGGCTACGCCTGACTTTCTGTAAAGGAAGCGACACAGCTTGGCGACATTCTATCATGTCCATTTTTCAATTATTTGGTGCGAACATGCTTCCGTTGCCATAGCATATTGGTTGCATTATTATACCATTTGGGAAGAATTCCTTTCACATTTCCTCTGCCCGCTAGTGGATGTGCATACTGAAATGATACTTGTAGTAATGTATCCGATCTCCATAATACTAGCAATTTGAGGAGATAAACAAGACTATCGCAGGGAATCGAAGCGCCAACATTACTGGCAACAGCGCCTAGCAGAATAGCCCGCACAAGCTTCTACCAGACCACCGCCTCGCGATAAGTTGTGGGTTCAATTCCACCTCATTGATAATATATAGTAATACCTCGAATACTGGCAAAACTAAACGATGCATCTAAATGTCCGCCACAATGAGTGGAATTATGCAAGACGGAAAATGGCGTTGTAATATAAATAAACCCCTACTTACGAGACGTGGACTGGTTTGATTGGCGTTTATCGAGCCACTAATTTCAGGTCCCATTCACGCCACGTCTAGACTGTTTTTATTTCAGTCTATTATTGGCAACTTTCCCAGTTGTGCACTGGAACCCATGTATGCTCATTGGTGGAGCGAGGCTACGAGGAGTGAATGAGGTTGCCTAGGTGCCCACCGATTGCCCCTCAGTCACCCGATCGCCTGACAACCGAGAGAGATTTGAAACCCGCACGGCTGATTCCCAAACGGCTACGTTAGCGGTACGGCCAAGTGCCTCTACTTATCATCAACATGCCTATATTTATGGAGCTATCCCTGTTCACAGATACCATTTGCAAGCTAAGCAATGAGGTTACCGTCTCATTAAGTTACTTCCAACATTAGTAACGGCTGAGATGGTTGAGAACAGAAGAGTCAGGGTTCGAGATGTCACGTAGTCTGGTATGAAAGATAGAACGTTTTCGAATTTCGTAGTTATAGAAACTCGGAGGGATATAGTTTCTAAATTTTATTAGCTTCTTAATTTTGAAATTTTTGATTCTGATTGTACATTGTTTTCGAGTGTGTTCCAGATTTGAATGGTGCTTCGGAAAAACGATTTTTTAAATATATATTTCCAATCGTGATAGGGGCACATTGACATTGTGTGGCTTGCGTAAGTCGTAGCGCTCTGTTGTATTTGTGCGTGTCGGTGTAATGTCCGTCATAAAATCTGGTACCTTGTCGTCGTACAGTAATTTGTGTAACGTTATGAGTTTCTGCTGCGTTCGTCTGTGTGTCAATGTCTCCCACCCCGTTTCATTATAAATGCTAGCTATGGAGGAGAATCTAGGGAGACCTGTCACAATTCGACCGGCTTCAAGTTGACATCTTTCCAATTTAATTTCATCATCAATAGTACAACCTTCCCACACACTAGAGGTATACTCTACTAAAGATCGAAGATAGGAAACATAAATTGTATTAAGTGTGGATCGATTTAAAGTAAATTTGAGTTTTCTCATAGTCGAAAGTAGTTTAGTAGATTTTTTTAATATAGAATCAATATGACTTTTCCAGCTAAGGTTCTGGGATAGGGTGACCACTAGGTGCGTGTGCGTCTCTGAATATTCAAGATTCTTATTGCCAAATACGAGAGCAGGGGTGTCATTATCATTTTTTGCTCGACCACTAAATAACACACAAACAGTCTTTTCTGGGTTGAATTTAACAAGCCAGACATCTGCCCAGTCAGCTAGTTTGGCTAGGTTACGATTTAAGGGCACCTCCATAACATTACTACTGTTTGAAGAGCAGCATAAAGTGGTGTCATCAGCAAAGAGGCGCGCTAGATTCTCCAAATTATCAGCAATGTCATTTACATATAAAGTAAATAAAAGTGGCCCTAAAACCGACCCTTGAGGCACGCCTGCTTGAATGTCACATAATTCTGATATAGTTTGATTTACTGATACAAATTGACCTCTTTTATGAAGGTAGTTTTCTAGCCATAGTAAAAGGCTGCCACACATCCCGTAATGATTTAATTTAAACTAAAGGCCTTTGTGCCATACTCTGTCAAATGCTTTTGAGACATCACAGAATATTGAACATGTTTGTTGACGCTCATTGAGACCCTTGGCAATTTGATTATATATGTCTATTAGTTGATACACAGTCGAGCATCCAGGACGAAATCCGGCTTGATATTTATAAAGCAAATTGTATTGATTCATGTGATTATATAGCTTTTTAAATACCAGACGTTCCATTAATTTACCAACACAACTTAGTAATGCCACAGGTCTATAATTAGCTGGATCACTCTCAGCACCCTTCTTGAATAATGGCACTAGATGCGCAGTTTTCCATTGTGCTGGGAAACGACAGTCAGTTAGCGATTTATTAAAAAGAATGCTGAGAGGAATGGAGGTTTCCCTTGGACACATCTTGAGCAGTTTATGGCTAATTTTGTCTGGACCCGATGCTTTGTTTGTTGGTAGTAATAACATTGCCTCTTCTATTTCCTGCGCAGAAAGCGAAATATAGTGTATTCGGCCGTCGCATTTAAATCTAAAAGTTGGAAGAACAACATTACTATCATCTAATTTGGCAATATTTACAAAATATGAATTCAGCAAATCTGCTTGTTCTTGATCCGAGAAGGCGATATCCTCCACGTCTCCTTGCACGTTTTTGTACACACGCGGTGGAATTGTACTACGGTTGCTCTTTCCAGTAATTAATGACCGGACGATTTTCCAATTTTTCTTACAGTTTCGCACAGAAAGTTCGCTTAATTCCTCGTCCAAGCTATTAATATATTTTTGCCTCGCATAAGTTTTCATGTTGTTGACCCGGTTTCTATGTTTTCTATAATTATCCCAATCTGACTGTTTTTTCGTACGTCTAGCTGCCTTGCGCAACCTCTCACGCTTTCTACTTTCACTTCTAATCACGTTGTTGTACCACGGTTTATCATTATCTCGTATTCTTACATTGCGCACTGGAATGCATGATTTTGCAATAGCCATAATAATATTTTCGTGAAATGCCTCACAAGCCTCGTCAATGCTATCGGAGCGATTTAATATGTTGTTCCAATTTGTTTCGACCAATTCTGTCTTTAGTTTACCAATACTCGCTTTGTGGTAGATCCATACGTCACGGGTATATGTCGGTTGTAAATAATCTTCACATTCTATTGTGATATATGTTGCTATATGGTCTGAGACGGATGCTAATATTGGGACGATGCCAGAATCAATTGGTTCCACTAAGTCATTGATTAGTATGGGGTCTAAAAGCTTTTGAGTTGTGTCCGTAATTCTGGTTGGGGATTTAATTACGTTTTCTAGATTATATATCACCATTATATCAGTTAGATGGTGTAGTGAATGATCTAAGAGTTCTTCATTCAAATCGGCTACTATAATTAATGGTAAGCCGGTGTCCGTGGCCAATAGAATATGTAAAATCATCCCATGTTGAGACGTAAGATCTCGGTGGTCTATAGATAACACTTAAAAGGAATTTGTGTAATTTAAATCTAATGTGCAGCCATATAAGCTCGCATCTATCATGTTGGCTCAAATCTTCTTTTATAATTAAGCCGCTTTGAGACTTAAATTGCAACTCCACCCCCGTCAGAATCCATGTCTCTGCGTATTGGAGGATAACAGTTGTTTAACAGTAAGTTGTCATTGTCGCCCGAGTCATCAAGTTTTGTTTCCGTAAATCACAAAACATCAAAGTATTCTATTATATCTGCAATACTGCCAGTAAGTTTATGTCTAAGACTACGGATGTTCAAGTGAAAGATAGACAACTGACCACCCTCCATACCAGAACTAGTGGCTGAAGTGTAGGGACCAGGGTTTAAATGAATATCGTTACATTGGATCAGATAATTCGCGAGATTATTGTTATTGATGTTGCATAAATTGCATGTTACCAAATTAAAAAGGCCAGTGTTCCTAAAATCGAGGTTTCTTGATTGTTCCCGCGATTGTACTTTTACTAGATGTTCAACACAATGAGTTCTCTTTAAAGCATTATATGCTCGTACCCCTAATGCGCCATAGCATACATATGTACTGTTAGTAAAACAGGCATCAGCGCCATTATTAATAAACAAACACAGATATACATAAATGCAATGGCACATTTAGACATTTTGATGTGCACATAGTTCTGATATTGTTGAATACAAGACGTGTAGGATTTACAGTTATGTAGTCCTATGGCGACCCTATACTGCTGACGATCAATACCCATTAAGCTCCCGTTAAGTGTATCTCATCGTATTTGGTCGCCATAGTCCTATCGCTATTGAACAATGAATTCATCTGGTGTGCCGTGTGAGCCATCGTGTCATGTATTAGATAGGATGTAGTGAGGTGAGCTGTGGAGAAGCAATTGGAGAGTAGCAAATTGTGCTCAAGGTTGAGAACTGTACAAAGTAAGAAAGCGCAAGTAAAAAAATACAATTTATAGCGTATCTACACAGTTGTTTACACCATAAACATTTGACCATGACAAAAACATGGTTCGTGCGTTTAACCAAATATACTTTGTTTGGCATACTCCACGCACCGTCAACAGTTAACTAGACCTATTCTCGCCCTAATGTGTCGAAGAAATTGATCTACGTATCTTCACTCGTACGTTTTTTGAAAATTAAATGCTCAAAGAAACAATTATGCATTGTATAGGAGCTTATCTAGTATACACACATTTTATTGTCTATAGTTTTGGTTCAAACATAATTTTTGTTGTTCAATGGGAGCACAGTAAGACATACGTCTTATAAACGTGTCTCCTATACATACAACTGCTATACATTAATTCCATCAAAATGAAGTAGTTAAGCAGAAGTAACGTATGCATAACTAATTACATGATACTCTATATCGCCCACTGACCCCAATTGTACTAGATTGTTCGCGCGCGTGCGTATGTGCGCGTGCACGCGGGCGTGCGTGCGTGTTAGCGTGCGTGCGTGCGTTCACCGTAAGAGCGAGAGTGTGTTGTGTGTGTGTGTGTGTGTGTGTGTGGGTGTGTGTGAGAGAGAGAGAGAGAGAGAGGGAGAGAGAGAGATAGAGAGAGAGATGGGAGAAGGGGAGAGTTGGATGTGTGGGAGGAAGGTTAGGGAAAGAGAGACAGAAAGAGAGCGAGGCGGTTGGGTTATGAGAAAGACGGTATATATACGAATGTTGACAATAGTGAGAAAAGTAAGGTGGTGTGGAGCTCTTAATGCTGTGTTCACCATGCCTGTACAATGTACACGATGGGCTGTTTGTATTTACCACTTATGGTTGTGAATTCCACAAATAGCAAGGTATTTGAAGCGCGCATTGATTATATATTGACTTACGATGTTACATATCATACTATTATTTTCCAATTCGGCATTGTTAATGCCGTATAGAAGTTGATTAGTTGTCAGAGTGGCAAGAGAGATATTGTTTAGGATGAGCTGATTTTGGAGAGAGACGCTTTGGTCGTTAAAAAGAGGGAAATGGAGGAGATAGTGATTTGTGGATTCATCACTGTGTCCACATGGACAGCTAGCAGAGTATGACAGAAAGTTTTCAAATAGATGCCTATTTAAATTACTACAACCATTACGAAGCCATTCATAAAATTACATTAGCACACCTTTGGCCGACATAATACTAGGGAGGAGTTGAGCGCATGGGCGACATAGCCTTAAGTATGCTCTTGAATTTCAGGAGAGTGACGGAACATGTGCCCGGCGCAGGTAGAGTAGTCCATGCGCGGACAGTTGCTGAAAAAAGGGATCCACGAAAGAGCGCAGCATGGCAACGAAATGGAGTGAATAGATTTGGGTGACACATGTTGTAGGGGTGTCGGGCCTGTGGTAATGAGGGAAAGTGATTACTCAGAACGGCATGATAAGTTTATATAGCCTAGCTACTCCGTGAGATTCCAGTCGATTGTCAATAGTTTTGGGGTAGTCTGGGCCTATCTGGCTCCTGTTGTATGATGCCGCTTTCTGCATGATAAAATAGGTTACGCCTATCCATGAGCACTGTACCAAAACACCATCACATACGCGTCCTCGTCAATAAATAATGAGAAATTGGGCGTTCGCCGATATCTGTATTACAGGCTGATACATAAGTGATATACATATGGCGAATTCGTGTTAATGTTATATAAGCTCGTCGCATTATGGAGGACATCGACGGATATAGTATCAGGAGAAATCTCAAACACATCAATTGAGAGATACATAGATGGTAGCAGGCGTAGATAGATGGGTGGGGGTAAACGTCGTATTCCCACCCCGGGCCAGTTGAAAAAATATTGTACGATGAAATGTTATTGTCATAAGAATGCTACCCCCTCATCGTAGGCCAATGGATGGAACCGACCTGTCACCCAATTATTTGACGTCATAATCAATTGTGCCATGTAACCTACGCCACAACCAATATTATGATTAGCTGTCATGACAATTGGAAAGTTCGTCATGAAATGTATGAATGGGCCTTTCCAGTTATAGCTTTTCCCTGCCCATTTCTATCTAAGCTCCACCCACACCACGCTCGTGTTGGGATCGGTCGATCTCTGAACTCCCTGACTATCAATATCTAGACAACTGTGCAGGTAAGCTATTGGCAGCAACAGCGCCCAGTCAAATTAGTTTCAACATTTTTAACAGTATGTTTATTAAATAGCAAAGACATACAATTCGTACAGCGTGTCAGACTATTACGCGTTAAAGCAGGACTATTTTGCATCATTCATGACATCACAGTTATGACGTCAGTATACACGTCCAGTGGTTGCTTATGACGTCATATGAGTGGGGTAGGAAATGGATTCATGAATTGTATGGTTACTGGATTTACAATTAAATACAAATTCCGTTGAATATTTTGAAACTAATTTGACTAGAAGAGGGCTTCATCCACACTTAGAAACATCCACGTATTGAATTAGAGTGTATGGTGCCAAGCCCCCACACCCGAGCCTATCACATCTTGTAGAACTCGTTAATATGAGAAGTCGATTTCCTTATAATGCAGCTTACTGCCCCGGTACTGTAGCAATATCCGGTATCCGAGACAAATACCGGCCCAGTACCTGCATTGGCAGGGTTGTATTTAATGCTGTAAAGCAGAAAGGACGACTTAAACAAAATCAAGTACAGTTTAAATAAATAGTATGCTGATTATTTAAACTAATTTGACTGGTGGGGGGGGGGGTGCTGCTGTTATTGACTAACGATCCTTGTCAACTCGCTTCAGACTACTACGTAACATACCTGTATAGTTACCCTTAAATCGATGCATCTGGGTGGGTGGGTGTGGTGGTGACGATACCAGCGCAGTTTTGGTAGAGGATTTGTGTAATTTTGACGACCGAAACATTTCGGTGATTGTAGGTCCATACGTATCTCATGGATACTAGACATAGCATGTTATATAAGACTACAATAGACAACGCCATTTGGAAAAAAATCAGTTCCCTCAGTTCCTTAGTAAAGATACAACGTTACAAGTCACTGGAAGTAGCCATCTCCCTGCATCGTTGCGAACGCTGGCTATTCGCGTCAGAACGAAGAAACCAAGTTTTCGAGTTCAAAGGTGCATATTCACACTAAAATGTCTAAAACTAAAATCATTGAAATGTTATACTTGTACGGGCGTAATGTGTATGCCTAGATGTAACAAAACGAAATAAATCTTAACATATAGTGATTATCGGATTCTAGGATTAGCTACCTTCAGATTCGCCTAGTACGATATTGTTTAATATTAGTACTTGGAAAATATTGGCATATGTTTCCCAACACTGTGTGTTTGAAATCAAAGCGTTACTTTCTCAATGGTGAAAATTTATTACAGTATCATCACATTACGTCATTTGGGGATTCCAAGGTGCAAGGAAGTATAAGCCGTTATTGGCAGGTCGGATGCGAGGCGTGCATGAGCATGAATAGTGCGTAGTATTATTACATCTCTGGGGGAAACTCCGATGACTGTTTTGATAATGACGTATAATGAGTACAGACGCGTAGACTGAATGTCAGGATGACTGTTTGAATCTGTTGTAGGGAATTGTTTTGCAAGCGAAAGGTATGGACAGACACATTATGTTGTTCATATTTGAAATCAGTCTGATTGAGTTTGGTGTGATTATCACCAACCACTCTAGTTTTGTCATTTCAGATATTTTTATAGCCGATTGGGTGTGTGTTTAAACACAGTTATAAATTACTAGAAATAAGGAGGCGGAGTTTACCCGCGTTAGACCGTAGAACTGGTTCTGGTATTTTACTATAAGAACTGCACGGCGTGACGGTAAGACAGTGGTGGATTAAATACTGAGAAGCTTTAAGGAGACGTTCTCAGTATTTAATGCAGCATAGTCTTACGGGACCACTGCGTAAGATAAGATTATGATGCTGGCCAAGGAAGATTGTTGAATAACGGGAACGGCCATAACAGAGTGCTAAGGAAACAAGTTCTATGAGTCACTACCGCGTGGTGCCTGATGCTGATTGCACAACATGTGATCATCCTGGAATAAACCCACCGGGTTATGGATCAGGCACTAGTACGTTATAACGAGTGGTAACCAGCCATTGCCGTGACTAAATGGAAATTGTCCCATTATGAAAGTAATTACAGCAGAATCCTATTTGGTTGGTTAACGCTCTTGTCACAATAAACCAAAAGGAGTGGGAGCACAAAGTATGCGAGTTATGGCTGTTGATGAGGCGTGTCAAAGCAAGCAAAGCTTACATTAACTGTCAGGAGCCATCACTCCTAAACTGGTTCCTACTAGTTCCAATATTGCACAACGAGGGAGGAAGGGACCAATAGGAGTGTGAGTTTTAGGGGGAACTCCTTGGGTTAGCCCAAGATGACGTCAGAGAAGAGGAACCACGATATGTGTATATAAGTTGGTGTCTGCTCTGTTTTCCGTTATCTTTTCACCATCAGTAGATCCGTAGATGTGGCCATTGCAGTATTATGGCAATAGAATAACGTTTCATAAGATGTATAATATATTAACTTTTACAAACGTGCTAATGTGTTATTTGTTAGAGAAAGGAAGACCACCTTTCCCGAACTGCAAGAGAAGTCAGATTTTGTTAGGAGTTCATATTTATTTTATCAAGGGGATCGTGAATTCTTCAATATGATGATGTCATTACGTTTAACTATATGTACTTTTAAGTTGGGGAATTGAATTAGCGAGACGAGTCACTAATTCAACTTCACAAATAAAATAATGTTATTAATATATACGGAGTACAATCCTCATAATATGTAAAGATGTATTTCCTTTCATTACATTTAAGCCTCTTAAAGTATACAATTTGAACACTTTTATTTTCAAGCATTTTCGTGTGAATATGCACCTATTAATATGTGTTACAAGTCTTACAGAAAGCCCATCACATCACACACTGGGAGCACACAACCCATGCCTGCGTCTTCACGACCATTCTGCCAACTTCAGTCTCCAGTCAATCATACTTCTAAAAAAAGGAATTCTTGTCATTTGACTACCGAACTTGCAATGATTTTTCGGTGCTTGTTTTTTCAATCAGATATCTCATAAATACGAGTAGATAGCGAATGCCAGCAACAGCGGCCTTTCAAAGTAGTTTCTAATTATTCACCAGCATGTTTATTAAATAGTACAGATACACAATTTGTACAACATGACTACATATTAAGCGATCCAGATGGACTTAATATAGTTCATGACGTATTTGAGTATGACGTCGGTCTGCACGTCGCGCTGATGAGTATGGCGTTATATGATTGGCTGAGAAACTGGATTAATCAATTGTGAACAGAGGACAATTTGCGGTCATACACTAGTGAAAGAAGGGCAGGCGACAATAAACTTATTTTGAAAGCACATTTTGCTGGCATAGGCAGCACCGATTTTTAGACACAATCTTTTAAAATATTCAGCAGATATGGTAGTTAGGTTTATTTTAAAGAAATGCACTAGAGCATTATTCCTGGTAAAATATACCCTTAAACTGTTCTTTCTAAACCTTATTGCTTAAAGTGCCGATTGACCTAATTATTGAACAAAGAATGCGACATTTGTGTCGTCCGCTCTCGTCTCAGAAATATAAGTCCTGTAAAATATTCATCTAGCTAATTCTACACAGCGACAGGAAACACACATGAAGTGTCGAATATTAGGCCGCCGAGGTAATCTACAGAGTATTCCTGCTAAGATTAAAGTATAAGTAATGAATTTGTTTCCATGAAAATCAGCTGTTGTGTTGAAGCGGGTAATTCACAAGACGTTGCCACTGTATCTCGGCGCATAAAGCGACGGGGTCTTGTGTATTATTTTCTTTTTAGTTGGCAATCCGTTTTATCGACCAGTGGGTTTAAGCTGACCACA
The DNA here is from genome assembly GCA_034401795.1 of Chaetoderma sp. LZ-2023a. NCBI lineage: Eukaryota > Metazoa > Mollusca > Caudofoveata > Chaetodermatida > Chaetodermatidae > Chaetoderma > Chaetoderma sp. LZ-2023a. The sequence goes on along the minus strand of CM067372.1, from coordinate 161,294,934 downwards.
ACCATCTTACTACAAAAAGAACATGTGCTCATTACACGTATCGATATAATTACGTCGCGACTGTGCTTAATAATATAGACATATAATTGATTCTTCGCCACCATAAGTGTATTCTACCAATATGATATCTGCTCATTGATGTATTGCGAGAATCACACACTGAATTCGTGTGAGAAATTCTAACCAACACCCTCAAAATGGAAACAAGTTTCCAGACGGTATTATCGCGTGCTTTGTCTGGATTCTGTCGACGGATTATCACTAGCATGGTCGATTGGATCAGCGATGAAAATATGACCATTTGGTCAATAGCGTTTTCCCTGTTCAATGCTGAACTCCAAAGTCGGGTGCACACTTCCCACCGCGAACAGGTACTCCGATGTAAACCTGAGTAAATGTTTCTCTGGAGTAAAGTTTTTTGTTCTTTGATGGAGTTACTATATCAGAAACATGCTCTTGAATATTTTGAAAGTAATTTGACTCGCGCTGTTGTTGCCATAGCCAGCAACAGTGCACAGTCAAATTGCTTTCAAAACACTCAACATCTTATCTGCACAGTTACCTTGATATTTGGTTTCTGGGAATTCAGTGTTCGATCGATCCCAAAACGGACATAATTGTGAGGTGGTCTTAAATAATTTGAAAGTGAGTACACTATGAGCTCAATATTTCTATAATCGCGACGCGCTACTGCTAATTTAGCCTCAGAAATTCAGCAGCTGACCTATAAGCCTATTCGTGTATTGAGAATCGGAATTCTAGATGTTCAGTATTCAAATGGTTAACTCATGTTTCCCCGGAGCGCGTGCTAATCAATAGTAGTTGAAAGAAATCGATCATTGAAGTGATTAATTCATTCAGTTATATCACTATTCCATTAAGACCAGATATTGCACATCACAACACTTCCGAAACCGATGGCAGATTCACAATTGACGACATATTGCTGGGAAAATAGTAAGTATTGGTGCTAACATTGCTTGACAGCCATCATCCGGAACTCTCACAAAACTGGTCTCATAGGTCACCATCGATAAGCTATTTCAAGCTTAGACGAAACACTGCGCGGTTCATATAGTGTCAATTACTATGAAGATTAGTACAGTCAGTAATTGTGAGAAAATTAATATTATTGACGACGACGATGGCGACGACGACGAGTGGGAGGAGGAGTTGTGTGGTGGGATGAAGAGAAGGAGGAGGAGGAGGGGAGGAGGAGGAGGAAGCGGATTGGCTGTGCTCTGTGACTGAAAGAAGGGTACACTCACTGAGCCGCTGTTGAGATTCAAATTAGTCTCCGTGACCATCAAGAAGCGTCAATAGTGCATTTGGAGCGGACCAAACGTCACAATTGCAATGCATTAGTGAAACACATGTAGCTGCGTAGATATACATATGGACTTCATGAGAAAATTAGAACTGCGAATACACGGCTTCTAAGAGAACTGCAAACAACTCTTGTAAGACACCGATTAGTACCGTGTGTTCAAAGAACCCAAGGATAATGCTCTTCGGCCACTTCTCCTCGTCGGAGGGATTAGCTACTTTTATTTTCAGATCCATGTTTGCCAGTAAGGTATGCATGCACGAACTCTGTTTGCATTCATTCATGGTTACATTTCTGGCTGGGAACTGATTTACTGCAAAGTGGAAGTGGCTTACCACGGTGTCACTTTTCTTGATTAATATAATCAACATAGTGTGCATTCTCTATTTATAGTGACCTGTACATAGGGTTGAGATAGGAAGACTTGGTCCTGTTTCAGATTCCCGAACATATAATGCTGCAGCGAGGTAACAGGTGACGATATTTTGTGATAGACCATGCCCATGGGTGGGGGATGGGGGTGGTGGTGGTGGTGGCCATTTATCTGACACCTTCTTTTATAAACCGCTGATTTGGCGTGAGTGGATGATCGTGTGTGTGTGTGTGCAAGTAGGAGTCACAAAACATAGTGTATTATCATCACAATCAGGTTGGCAGATGGATAGAGGAATCACGTTTTAGCTATTCCCCGCCCATCTCTAACAACGCTCAACGCACGCTTTGTCCGTATCGGGATCAATCGAACCCTTTGCTCCATCAATCTTAATTTTGCGAAAACTATGCAGGTAAGTTGTTGAATATTTGCACACGCTCACACTACATACCCCCAGATCAACAGACCAAACGATGCATTCAATATTACTAGGCTAAAAAATATGTTCGATAAAGTTAGAAAGGAAGAACGCAAAAATGGCACAGCCATGTATTGCTTAAGGATTTATTATTATTTATTATTGATTAAGGCTCTCGGATCGTGATTGAGGAAATTGCCTCAAGTGTATTTACCCCCATCGGTGTCTCCATCTTCCTCAAATTGGGAATCACTTGCCCGTGTCTATCGTCAATATCTCCCAGCCGATATATCATTCTTTCAATGTGTCTGCAATCTATAATGCTAATGCATATGCCTTGCCAGCGATTGTGATAATATGCGATCTTCCGGCTGTATTTCCCAATTACAAAGCCATCTGTCAACAACATTTTAAGAATGTGCGAGGCAGCACTGGAACAAGGAAATCGATCAACTACGAATGACAAAGTCATATTTAACACTTAGCCCCATGGCGAGCCAGAACTATCATCACTCACTCATACTTGTCAATAAATCACAACACAACGACGAATACCGACATTTTAGTCTTTGAATGTGTCTGTAATCTATACGGTTAATGTATATGCAGTGCCAGCGATTGTGATAATATGCGATTGTACTGGCTATATTTCCTAATTCTAAAGCCATCTATCAAAACATTGTAACAATTGGCCCGGTACATACCATTAGTTACTTCTGCATATTTCATGCTGTAGCTTATAGGGATGTTTGGTGCCGCCTTTGCAACTGTTCAAGACAGCAACAGCCTAGAAGAATACGATTTGGAGAATGGAAAAGAGTACCTTAGATATTGGAGTTAGTTCATTAACCATATAGTGCTGCACCAACAACGCAGCACAGAGTGCCAGCATTTAAGCAAATCAATCGAATAACATTACATATTTACATTAACCCATGGACCCAGAAAGGCCGACTTCTAAGAGTTTTTCCAAGTAATATATAGGGAGCTGAATATTTTGAAACTGAATTGACTGGAACCTATTGCTGCCCATGACAGACGTATGTTCTTGGCAAATTGGTTTCGAATCACGCACCATCTTACCAGTCCTGTAGTATTATCTTGTAATTGAGATTCAGTTAATTCAAGCATAATAATACCTCAATGTTAAGAAAACCATGTTCGGCCAAATCTTTTAAAAATCATAAAGATGCATAACGATCCTTTGTAATACAATATTCAAGTGTACCACGTGTAAGTTGCTGGGCATTTTAATTCCTAAGTACGCTGGACTATTGTGTTGCCAGGCAAAGTATATTCAAATTATTGGATTTAAAATGTGTTCAATAGTAAACGAATGCCACACCCCCCCCCCCCCCTCACTCTCTCTCTGGCTCTCTCTCCCTCCCCCTCTCTCTCTCACTCTCTCTCTCTCTCTATCTCTCCCTTACTCTCTCTCTCGCTCTCTCTCTCTCTCTCTCTCTCTCTCCCGCTCACACACGCACGCACGCACGCACACACGCACACACGCACGCACGCACGCACGCACGCACGCACGCACGCACGCACGCACGCACGCACGCACGCACGCACGCACGCACGCACGCACGCACGCACGCACGCACGCACGCACGCACGCACGCACGCACGCACGCACACCCGCATACACGCACACGCACGCGCGCACACACACACACACAAGAACTGTAATAAAGTGTCAGTAAAATGATGGAAAATTACAATTTGTGACCGCATTGTTTCTCATGCCTCAATACCACCATCGCAGGATAGTGCTGGTCACTGTTGTTTTGATGTGATGGCGTGTTTTGGAGAGACATGCCAGGATATATGTTTGAGATTAATGTTAACACATAATGTAGAAACAGTTGCAATACAGACTAAAGTTCCAGTAAATCAGTATAGATGTGTTGCAATACCGCATTCAAATATGAATAACCGTATATAAATCAACGAATTCCTTATTGGTTAGTGCAGTAATCCGATAACACGGTATCTGTCATTACTTGAATCAGCCAGGGCTACGTGGCACGTGTTTATCTAAGATGCCATCTAGTCTCGATTCACGATGGGCACACATAATGATAAGATTTCATGATTAGCCAGCGCAAGGACATCACGCAACCGGTATATTTCCAATTAATAACATGTGCCTTGTGTAAATATATCAAAGCGGTATTACAGTTCCAAATAACTCGGCCAGTTAACAACAAATTATCCGTATGGAATGTACGGTTATATAACCCAGACGAGACCACATTACAGTTTAACTAGTCTAATGTACAGACTGTCTGACTATGCATGCATTTCTCCAGAGATAGTATAGGCGTTATGTTGTCTAGTCTCTAACATACAACATAGATACATAACACGTTATTGACATATATCACGTATTTGCAGAATTGTTGATTAAGTAACAACACATCCTTAAAGCGTGCCAAATGACACTGACTAGCTAGTGTGACGTTATCAAATTGTTAGTACGTTTCAAATAAAATGTAATAAGTAGGATTAACCCATGTACCGACAAATTCCGGAAAAAATATATTATTTACGAGATAAATATTATTCTGTTGAATAGGTTGATATAAAATCGGCTGAGGGCCGTTGATGCCAATGGTAGCCACGGCGTCCAGTCAAATCATTTTCAAAATATTCACCACTTTTCCTTTATGTTTGACTTGAAAATTAGATATGCAAAATTCATCGGGGGCTAGGTTCCCAGGCCGGACTACGTTTACGAATTGTCATATTTTCTATAATTAACAGATACCAGCTTTCTTCCCTGCCTCTTTGCACGTATATCTTTGGATTTTCAGAATGGAATAGGCAATTCACATGTATACATTAATTATCTTTGTCAGCGTATTTTAAATTCAAATCGTGTAATTTACTACCACTGACTTACTACTTGATGTATACATATACCGTATGCAAGGTCGCAGCCAAGCGCTATTATGCCGGCGGTGCAGCGTCAGCAAATGGCTACCAGAATGGTCATATGTGAGTCACTTTATTTCCAGATACCTTGATGTGCATACGGTATTCACGAGCACAGGCTGGTTGCGCTCTGAATATTTACTTACATTTGCGCAAGAAATAAATTATATTTTAATTGTGCGCACATGCTAAAATACATAATTAAATTTTAAATATTTTATATCACCATAAGTCAGTATATTTATTTTTCTAAATTCACGACTAATTTCCATATGGCTGTATTTATATGTTAACGATGTTTGTCATAGAAGTGCGCACAAATAAATTATAATTTCTATATTTTACTGATCTACCAGAGTAAGTCCGGCAAATATCAATATATCCATAATTCATATTTTAACACGTACCATGCCCCTTGATAGACGATAATGAACAATAGCAATACGCATATCTAGAGATTCCGCAACCAAACAATCACGTATTTGCCTGGAATCTGACTCCCTCCAGTAGCAGCTAATATAGGCATTCATATCTAGCTATGCCTCTCCTATTTCTAGCTAAGCTCCACCCACTGTGTGCCTGTCTTGGAATCGATTTCCCAAAATTCCAAATTCAAGGTAACAATTCAGATAAGCGGTCGACTATTTTGAAACTAATTTACCTACGACTTTTTGCTGCGTATGACAGCAGCAGCTCCCATACAAATTAGTTTTACAATATTCAACATAATGTGTATTAATTAGCGTGTTGTCCAGATATCGTTCCAAGAAAAGACAGATGGCTGACAAATACGATCTCTGTCTCAGGTCACCTCTATTAAGCTAGTACATCTGTGTATTAATGATTGGCTACGATATATCCGTTTACAGTCACACGTCATTATCACCCACAGTGGTATGCACACTGTCAGAATCCCAGTCTTCGACATGTCCCAGTAGTCTGTCTGAGATATTAACGTATTCAAGCGTTCTAAATATTTTATAGATTGCTCACTAAATAAACTATGGAGCATTGCCAATGAAGGTCACCTCCGAGAAAACGCAAGTCACATAGTCAGTGAGGTAGACGGTGTGTGAATATTGAATTATTAATGAGCTGGCACACGTAACTTTGGATACTCATGCTATCATTCTAACAACTGACTCATTATTTTTGGAATACTTCCAAATCTACACACACTTATATGTGGGGGTCAAACCCTAGTCCGCTGTCCAATGGCGCTCGCCAAGAATCATACATAGAAAATGTATGATTCATTCGAAAACCACGTACATTTAAGAACTATGCTATTGGAGCCATCCTTCACCCCATATTGGCGAGAAGGGATCTATCAGCAAGCCGATGGATTGGATAAAGTCTCAACATAATGGCAGATGTGTTATCTCCAATCACTAATTACGATTAAGCCTACATACATACAGCAGCTGATGCTCACGTCAAGGGATACCCTAAAGGAAGTTGCACGTGCTATCGCTAATTGGAAGATGGACAACGCAACCTGTATACTGAGACGCGTACGCATACGAGGTAATAACTTGGCGGCTAAAAATGCGACACAGACCAGATGATGTCCAGGTTATTATTGTTCGAGCGAATTTCTTTAGATGAGCAGATGATCAAAATAAGAGATAGGAAAAAGGAATGTGATCCCAGGGCAGATACATATACGGGATTATGGCTAAGTTGTCGGAGAGGCATGCGCCCTGGAACAAACATAGACTCCACGTGGCAATAGTAACCCCTAGTATGTCAACCGCGTCTCAAAGCGCTCAAAGACACCTTTTATCAATTACGGTTTGAATCTGTCAAGAGTTTTCAAGCAAATTACATTTTTGCCCAGTGAATGGTCAGTTGCTGTCTAAACAAGGCTGTTCTTTTGGTAAGTTTATAACTGGGAATTTAGGAAAACCGTTTTTAAGGTGTTTGTTGACCGGTTTGACGATTACAGCGGTAATGTTCAAGAAAATATAAATGTTTGCTTAGTCAGTGTCCATTTGCAAGCCAAGATAATACTATTTTTGTAAAATTCTCACTGGAATGACATGCTCTGTCACCGCGAATAACCTGCGAATAGACACTCATCAAGACAACTACAGAGGAAATAGTGGCCGGTTTTACTATTACAGGTCAAGAGAAGACAATTTTTCCAAATTTAGCAGTGGAATTTACGAAAATACCATTCCCTTGTCCTGCAAATGAGCATTACTCAACACTACTGTAAGTATTCTTTTGACCATGGACACTAAGGTGTATATGTTTGCATAGCCATATCTCGGTTACCGAGCCGGTCATTCCTGTGGTAAATTAAAAAAAATACTCTTTTCTTGGGCTCCAAATGGACATTAACCAAGACGGCTGTAGCATTGTTTTATGACATAACTGTTATAATTGGAAACACCGTAACTCCTCCTAACTATAATACATAGTTAACTAGAAATGATTGCTGTCTCGGAATCAATTTAAGATCAAATAACATTTGCGGTTACCAGCTCTGCTACTCTGCCTCAGGCACAAGCTACCGTTTTATAGTTCCACTAGCCTGTTATATAAACCAGAACATTTCTACCGGAGCTGAATTTGGATGCGTGTTTCTTGATAATCGAATTGTTATTAAATACTGTGTATGTTACAGGCAGAAGAGTGCTCATTAGTGGTGATTGTACTTACACATTACATCTATCCTGGTACTCTGAAAGATAGGAGGTTGTAGGGACGGACAGGCAGCCGGTTATGCGAGAATCGATCTGCTAAAAAGTTGTTAGTGCCATAGGCAGTAACAATTTACACAAGTGCCATGGTAACACCTTCAATATTTTTCAAAAGCTGTATGACGGATAATTACAAGATGGCAATGAACCTTTCCAGTTTTAGCTGTGCACAGCCTATCTCTAGCTAAGTTAGACACACGATTTTCCCGTGCTGGGATTAATCGATCCCTGAACTCCCTGACTATCAATTTCCGGAAAAGGTATACAGGTAAACTGGTAAATATGTTGAAACTAATGCGACTGGGTGCTGTTACTGCCTATGGCAGCAACACCGCCGAGTCGCATTAGATTCAAAATATTCAAAAGAATATTTATTAAATAGTAAAAACATACAATTCGCGCACAAGCTTAGCCAAACTTCAATTAAGCGTTCGCGACGTACGTATTTAGTCATTGGTGGTGACGTCATCCTACAAGTCACGTAGTTAACTATGACGTCATATGATGGATGGATACATTGGAACGGTCCATTCCATATAAAACCTAGGAAACATGCGCTGCCTAAACAGGACCAAGGCGCCCGGTATGTACGGGATGATAGCGATATGTGGTATGTTAGTATATGCTGGGGAATAAAGGGGATGTCGTTAATTTTGTAGTGAGTTTATGCCAGGAAATCGCAGACAACAATAACTCAACCCGAATTTAGTTGCAAAATAGACAACACAATAGTATATACATTGTAATCGATTTTTGCTACGCGCACTTCCAAGTTGTAGGTAATTTGTGTACCTGGAGGTGAATGTTCAGATGCCACATATGCCACGTCGCCGTCACCTGCTATCGTCGCCAATAACGGACCATTACAATTGCGTAACACGTTGCATAACACAAATAGTATACGTCCTAACAATTGCATTGATTAGAACAATGGGAGTTATTGGAATGTGGCCGTCATATTGGGTACACCAGCTTGGCCGATATATATCCGTGGATCGATTGTTGCAGGCGCGCTGTTAGTAATTATAGAACAGAAGGAGCAAATTACATTTATTTGTATTTTGTATGCTAAGCTCGACGATATGCGTGCATATGCCCTTTCCAGACGAGAAGCAAACGTGGACGCTATGGACGTGGGAAAATTGTGGATAATATCTTAATGAAAAATAGTCAATGATGCATACATACCGTATTGCTTTCACAATGAAAGTGTTGTTCATACGCATCCCTGATAACTCAGGTTGCTGGGCCGATGCTCGCCCAATACCGGGCCGATACTAAACCCATCAGCACGGCATCGGCCCAGCTTCGGCCGCGTAAACTGGGTATCGTGGATGTGCCCAATCATAGCATAGAGATTTAATGGCTACAATTCACCTTTCCAAAGTATCCATCCATCGTCTGACCTCGTATGAGGTCATAATCAGCTCAGCGCGTGTATTAATGACGTCATAATCATTACGTCGCAAAGGGTTCCATATAGACCGTCACCAAAACTCAAATGGTCCGACACGTTGTATGAATGGCATGTCTTTGTAATTCTTTGCCATTTAATAAACATGCTGTTGAATATTTTGAAACTAATTTGACTGGCCGCTGTTGCTGCCTTAGATAGCAACAGCACCCAGCCAAATTAGTTTGTAAATATTCAACAGCTTACCTGTGTAGTTTTTTTTTTAAATTGATACTCAGGGTGTTCAGAGATCGATGGATTCCAACACGACCGAGGTGTGGGTGAAGCTTAGCTAGAGATGGGCGGGGCATAGCCAAAATCGGAAGGGTCCATTATCACAACAGTAACAACTTACCCACGCCGCAGTAAGCCACTTGCAATGATAGTATGCATCGGCAAAGGTTCGCTGTACGATATTATTGTCTACATGGATGGGGATCTTAGGTCGTGTTCTCACCGGAGAGTTAATTGGGAATAACGCCATACCTCAGAATTGCGCTACGCCGGTTAAGTCTCGAGTGAGAGCACGGCATTAGAATATTTAAGAAAGGACACCAGAAAATAGTCGCTTAGGATGTGTGCGAAAAATAGGATATCTCTAACTCAGGTAGACGTGTTGAGCGTTGTGCAACTTGACGCATTACCATTCTTGGTAATGCATTTCAACTGCATAACTATGCCACATATTTCTCACTGTTTGGAATGTTTTGTAGTGGCCAATATTAAAATTTCTAGAGAGTGTGCTGATTATATGATTGTACAGTTATGGCTATGGCATTGTGCAGGAATCCTTGTGAAACCTTCAGAAATGCAAACTCAAATAGGCGTGTATTTTTTCCAACTCAAAGCCACTTATTCTTCTCCATACACACAATGTCAGACATACACCACGGACGCGCAGATAAACGCAATGCCCAGTTGTATATTAAATGTCTTAGCACGCAGTCTTGGCTGCACGGTATATATGATGGACCGGATGTTAAAAAATGTAAATTAGAAGATGGTAATCTTGGAGAAATTTTTGGCTTATATTTGCTTTTTTACCATGTCGCCTACAAATAACTGCGTCGCCGATCTTCAGCGTAGAATGTAGATTGTATTTGCGCCAGTTATATTCGCATGGTTCATGCTGAGTCGGAGATTTTACTCTGAGGGGAAGCAGCATGGATGTTAGCCGAACCGCTCCATGTGCGTGCTCCCCATTATCGTGGATTTCGCTTACCAGTGATATATGTGAATTTGGCTGACGCCTACTGCTCTCAATCGTTGCAAGACCGTCTGCCGTTTTCTCTGTGCAACAAGTGCGCTGGAACCCACCGTAACAAATTGTCCAATCTGTCATCGAGTCTTCGAAGAAGGATTCCATGGAGCATAGTCTTAATGGAGGAATCCAGTTATAGGTATGCCCTGGCCATCTCTAGCTAAGCTCAAGCCATGCTGTGTCTGTGTTTGAATCAATCGCTCCCTACACTCCATGAATCTCAGTTTCCAGAAACCCCTACAGGTAAGCTGTTGAATATTCTGAAACAAATGTGACCCAGTGAGCCTTTAAGATGGACTACATCGAGTCATTGAGCCGTACTTGATTATGCCGTTAGTCTACACGTCACGCAGTTGAGTACGGCATCCTATCGTTGCTGGATAAACTGGCGTCCTCTACTGCATTTCAGAGCGTGCAGAATAGAGAAATTCAGCAATACAGATAGCATGCCTCTTACCAGAGGTATGTCTAATGAAAATACCTGCACTGCCATTTATGAGTGCTTCAAATGAAGGACACTCTTGGCAATTCCATTTTTGCAGCTGGTTTCCTCAGTTATATCCACCCGTGTTAAGTGTCTAGCGACTATCAGAATTCGCAATTTGTTATACATGTGCATTCAATAAATTAGCGCTCTACTCTATTACAGACTGGGAACAGTTTGCGGCCAGTATGGTATTGCAATAACATTTAGAATATCTATAAAATAACTTGATGGAAATTTGCAAATTATTTGTCAACAAAGTTTGCCACATTATGCTCAATATCGTCAGCAATATCTTTTTTTTGCAATACAGCATTACGGCAGCATGCACCTTTAGGCTACTTAACCCACACATGCTCAGTTTACTGTGACGTAAGATTGATATCTCGGTAACAATATCTCGGCGACTGAGATTATGCAATTCGAGTATTGGGTGAGCGTGAGAATCGATACAACTGTAATATCAACTTTAATATCATCAGCATAATCTGGCACACGTTGTCATATTCGATTTAATATCACATGCTTCCTTAAAGCTTACAATCATTAATGGAAGAATTCAGTTTATCGATCAATCGTATGACGTCATAATCAAACACGTCATATGTAGGCGTACGTAATAATCAATTTAGGCATGGTTGATGCGATAATGTCCGTCATGACCCCGTAAAAGTCCATCATGTTGCACGAATTGTATGCAATAGACAGCAACAGCACGTAGTCAAATTAGTTTCAAAGTATTCAATGCCTTACCTGTATAGTTTACTGGAAATTGAGATTCAGAGAGTGCATGGGTCGATTGAGCCCAACACGTGCAAAGCGTGGGTGGAGCTTAGCTACAGATGGGCGGGGCATAGCTAAGACTGGATTCCTCAATTTTGGTCATTTAGGGAAGTGAAAATCAACAGAATACTATCATTGATGCAAGTTTTTATTATTTTAACATGTTTAATCCTGGTGCCCCACTATTTCATCAACAAATACAACAAAACGTTCAATGTGTTCAAAACTAGAATGACTGAAACATCTTCCTGGCAACACAGCACTATCAAAACATAAAACTAATATAGCATATTTATATCAAATAGATAAATTTGCGCTTTAGGCATAAAGAGTAGAAATCAGTCATTTATATTGCTGTATTACCTAGTTGTTTATATTGAACAACGTGCTACATCTGTACATGATTGAATGGATGTGCGCATGCGGAAATTTCTGCGTCGTTGTTTGTATGTTGCACATCTGTTGCATGTGTACCCATAAAATAGAAAGAATTGTTTAACATTATGCTACATATGCTTATGAAAGCGAAACCACTACATTTACCAGAAAGCAAGATGTTTTACTAGTTTATGGGCCAAGTATCTTTATCTCCTCCTTAGAAAGTGATGCATATTATGAGGTTATGCCTTATGCGTTATGCGTTATGCGTTATGCGTTATGCGAGATGGAGAGAGAGAGAGAGAGAGAGAGAGAGAGAGAGAGAGAGAGAGAGAGAGGGAGAGAGAGAGAGAGCGAGAGCGAGAGATAGAGGGGGGGGGGTGAGAGAGAGGGAGGGAGGGAGGTAGGAGGGAGGGAGAGAGAGAGAGAGCGAGAGAGAGAGAGGTGGGGTTGAGAGGGGGGGGGAGTGAGAGGGAGGGAGAGAAGAGCGAGAGAGAGAGAGGGGGGGGGGCGTGGGGAGGGGAGGGAGGGAGGGAGGGAGGGAGCGCGATATGATTACTCTGTGGATGTAGGTTTTGGAAATGAACAGCAAAGCAAAATGGTTTTAATACATTGGATGCGTGAAACATCATTCTTTCAGAAATATAATGACCATTTTCTGGAAGACTTTCTTTAGATACGTTATTTTGAATGTTTGAATGGATCCTCTTTTGAATTGTACGAGTAGTTGCCCACGGTTAATTCCGAAATCTCCTTTCGCATTGGATAATAAAATGATAATATCCGGCCATTATCGTCGGTGACCATTCCCACAATATCGTTTATTATTTATTGCTAAAGATAATAGATTGTGTACAGAGAGTACTCGTGGCAGTACAGAAAAGATGGAAGCAGCACGACAAGTTATTGTTAGATTTATCACAGTACATGGAAAGACGGAATGCATTCTAATGTATCGCGACAATTAATACCTTTCTATAGGCTACGTGACTGTAACGTATTTATCAATATAATTAAGTGTTGGCATACAAGTTGAAGTTCATGCGAAAGGAATCCCTTCGATCAGTATTAGCTCATGCTAAAAGTGGAGGTGCACTTAGTTCAGGAACATGTAATGCGTCGGTTGTATGGCATGGGGCAGTATAGCGAGATTAATCACTTACACTATTTTAACAATACTAATTCAAAATTGCATTTAATATGTAAGCAAACTAAAATGCTAGCTATTTGTCTTACTAAGGCCATTTAACAACCAGCAGCATCAATTCCTATGCATCAGCTGGTGGTAATCCGTACAGTAACCAACATAGTACTACAACATACATGAGACAGATCAGCTGAGTATATAGCATACGAGCATATGCAGCAGACTATATGCTCGTTATTCCAAACCATATTGGTCTAAGATAGTTCATAATAACGAAAATTAGTAACCTCTTATGGATGTCAAATTTGTCGGAGTACAGCTTTAGGGAGCATCTTGGTAACTCCTTTAGCACTAAATGGTTGTCACTAGTTAGTGCTGAAGAAGTCGCGGAGAAACTACACTCAAACAAATTCAACATCCCTGAGATGTAAGTATGTAGTCGTGTTATATGTGATCGTAGCTAAAAGCCCTCACTGCGATGTGTTAAGAAACATATATTTTGCTTCATCTGGTTACATCATATCCAGATCTCCAACTACAGACAACTACATACATGGCTCCTACTTGAAGCATACAGAGGTGAGTTCAGTTCTAAATATCATGAGTGCAGACCGGCTATAAGAATGCCGTGCTTTGAGATGATACTGCAGGGAAGCTCGCTGGCAGAGGAAATGAACTTGTCCAGTTTGTGCTATGCCCGCCCATCTCTAGTTAAGCTCCACGCTTCGCTCGTGTTTGAATCGATCGATCACTGAACTCCATGACTATCAATTTCCAGAAAACTATAAAGGCAAGATGTTGAATTTTTTGAAACTAATTTGACTGTTTGCTATTACTGTCTATGGTAGCAACATCTCTCAGTCAAATTAGATTCAAAATATTCAAAGCCATGTTTTTATATAGTAAAGACATGCAATTGCGGATTTCTGAATTAATATATTGAATACAGATAATTCCAAGCAAATGTGCAACGGATGCTGTTCCCTAGCAGATTAGCTGCAAGATATTAAGCAGCAGTCCTCTGGATTCTGGTCTGGTGGTAGAACTCTCGCATCCCAAACGCTAGGCTGCAGGTGTCGCAGAATTGCCAAGTTCGAATCCCACTCGGGTCGAAAAATGTGAAAAGGTACACTTACATTCCATACTGTCAGTGCGTTGTCAAAAGCAGGGTTCACAGAAATAATGCTTGCGAATAGTAACTATATACTTATTTTGAAATAGATATTCTGGGAACTCGTGCTTTAAAGTGTTAAAATTGCCGTAAAATGTGGGCGAAGCCGCTTTAGAAATGGGCCTTGCTTAGACAGAAATGGATCCTCAATTCTCCTGATCGAGACCCCGAATCAGATTAACAATTAATGAAAGTAATTAGCCATTGCAATCACAATATACGGCATGTAGTTTGATATCCTTAATAGAAGCACAGCATCCGAGGCAATTGCGGCCGCTTAAGAGAAATGAAGATGGATCACATATCATTAGGATACGGAACTAGTGATTGGGAACAGTTCCATCATTTAGTTAACTCTGCCATGTAACCTTATACATTAATAACGAGAGCAGCTTAGGAAGACCACGGCGAACATTAGCTATCATATATATGCCACTGAATACTATTGAACTAATGCCACAGAGCAGTAAGACACGTATTAGCATGTAATTAGGCGGCACTGGCTCAATTTGTTCAACCCCTGGCAATTCTTGTCCATCAATGCTGACATGCAACGCCTATTACAATCTGGCTTAGTATACATATGCTTACATTGATGTAGACACCGATGTCTAGCAGAAACGCTATTGCGCACAATGGTGTCAGACCATAAACATGAAGTAGCTAATATGCATCAGGAGGGGCTTGGTGGCGTGCTAATGTTAATAGCCCTTAGGCGCACAGCTTCTGGTGATAGTGTGGGATCACAAGACTGTATACGCGTCACGAGAAATTGGTAAAATAAATTCAAAGAATGTAGATCCTCTGAAATGTGCCCAGACCAGTGATGTCATTGCGATTAAGAAGTCAAGGATAACATTACCTTACAATGAGTAACTCGTTTGGTTTACGCACTGTGACATTTAAAAAGTAGTAACTATTCTTTCATTTGTTTAGAATGGTTTTTTGCAGGATGCAGCTGATATCAGCTGCAGTTGATAATATTATAAATGGAGATCAAGAAACCACAATGAGCGTTGTATTTTCTATACATTAATGTCGGGAAATTGTTATAGTGTTCTTTCAAAATATGAACAAACAACGAACAGACAGCACACAAACATAACCAGCATTAGAGGGATGTAATGAGATTATACAAACACTTTTTGAATTGTCAACTAAATTCATTTTTGCGAGATGGCATACGTGGTAGATATGATAATCATAGGCGGTGCCACCCACGCTAGTGCAATTTCAAAGTGGTATCAATCAATACGTAATGCATCACATTTCTCCACGGGCTGATTTTGTGAGGAAACCCTTTAGAAGAATCTAGCCCATTTTCACCATCGAATCACAGAGTTTGAGTCATCGAGAGTTGTAGCAATATAAAGACTTGATACTGTGAAAGCTGCACATCAGAGCTGATTAATCACTCGGCATGCCACGTGTCCCGAAAACACCAACACACATCTTATCACATCATGCCACTGTAGGGCAATCACATGGCTTAAACATTTACACTATGGTTGACGAGAAAGATGACACCTCCACGTCGATGTCCTCCATAAGTATCATCTTTGCTAGGAAACTATGTCATCAGGACTCGCCAGCTGACATCCGCATTCAGAGGCAACTCTGATTATTGCTAACCTATTTCAAACTGAAAACTGTGACCGACATCCTCAGACAACGCGATCTTCCCAGGAGCTTAACATCGCTATGTGGAACGTGCGTGTTCTGAATTTACCATCAAAGAAGCAAAACCTTATGAGCCGACTATGAACACGATAACCTCGATAGTACATGCATGCAAGATACTAAAGGAGCTACCCTTTCAGAGCAGCAACCTCAGACAGGCCACGAGGTAGCGCCATTACTCACGCAGAAAAAATGGGCCACATACCGGGGCTTAGACTTTCTAATTGGACCAAGGCTCTTGGACCGTGTTATTAGTTTTGGATACGTCAGTGATCGCGTTGCCTTCATCGAGCTGGCTATGCTAACACGGAAACACGCCAGCACTAAGTGTCGCATAATCTATGCATATGGTACAACTACTGTAAAAGACAAACTCCATCAATATTAGATCCCTTCTGAGCTCCGCCATGAGCATGATTATTAATATCAGCGACGTTGGGATAATTTGCAATCGGGTTGCCATTAGGTGAAAATTGTCTATTTTGGAAACGATGTTGCTTAAATCTGGTTCGGTTGCGTTTTAATGTTTGAACCCAATATTCGTACACGTCCTTGCGGTCCCACCAACATGTATCTGCCGACGTTTGGAGAAGATCGATCCAGTATAACTAAAGTTATTGGAAAAACGCGTCAGACGTTTCCAGTTTGAAAACAATATTGCTGAACGCGCTTGCTGTTTTCTTTAGCTATTGACCCGAACATTGGAACACATCTTCGGAAACACACGCGCAAGCTTCCACCCAGAGTTGGACGACAACAACAACAACAACAACAACAACAGCAATAATAATTACAATAATAACAATAACAACAACAACAACATCGACAACACCGTTATCAACATTAACATTCGTGTTCGCATTAAGCCTTGCGCCTGCAGCCTCAGGTAAAAAGCGGTAAGTGTGTAACCGTGATGTCGGACGAAAATTGACAAAGCACGATATTTGGCAATTATTTCCTAAGTTTCCAGACGTGGTCATCAATCTCTCCATTAAAACGTGTTATGATTGTTGATTATTGGCACAGAGTTACCCAGAGACCGATTTAAAATGTGTAGAGATGAATTGGTCAGCATCCATCTCAACACGCATGCTTCTAAGGAGAACAGGCAGAGATGTGTTTTTGAGATAAGCCAAAGCGTTTTAACAATATAGCAGGTATACACGTCACAACAGTAGATGTAAAAGAATATTATGACGCCAGCTCATTGAAATAATACAGCACAGAAATTCTGACACGATTCGGAGAAGCGTGCAGCAACATATGACGGATTTCACGAGACCGCACAGTCACACATGTGCTTAAATAGCTATCAATTCCCAGAAAACTATACAGGTAAGCTGTTGACTATTTTGAAACTAATTTAACTGAGTGCTGCTGCTGCTGCCTAATGTCAACATAATTTGTATTGTGTGGTAACGCCATACAGTTCATACGACGTGAATGACCAGTGCGTGCTTAAAGGGGAACACAAGAAGGGTCACCATAGTTTGCGTAAAACACGCAGTTCTGTCGTAGAGCCCATGTTTAAGCTACTGTGTAAAACTTTCCTCCGACATTTATATATAAATCCGATTAAAATGGTGTTAAATAATGGTATGTTACTATAATTGTCTGCGAGTTAATTAAACCTATGACGTCATGGGTTGAATCCCACCCGACAAGTACCATGATAACAGCACTCTGAAGACAGGGGTACATGCATTTGGAAGGTGATATCTCTATCAGTGACAATGCTATCAACATCATTTATATATGTACAGATTGATGAGATTAAGATGTTTATCGCACTATCGCAAATTTATGAAATATATTTGTTATTTTCATACATTAGTTGCCGAATCCTGAGATTGCCATTTTCTATGAAGATACCTGCCAATTGCATGAAAATTACAACATCTCAGGAAGTTTTGAGGCTAGTATGAAAGCATAAATTCCTAAAGATGGACTGCATGTATGTACACACTTTTTAAACTCTCATATTAACAGAGGAAACGTTAATAACAATACCTGCCGTAGTCCCAGTGATAATGTTGATTCAAAAGTGGCAATTATATTGATATGCCTATACTATCGCGTCATTCATTTATTTCAAGATCAAAACTTGATTCAACAACCGAAGTACATCCAAAGCTCTGGAACCGTTGCCATGTATCAACAACATAACATATCTAACCGAGTATACAATCTCCATCGTAGTCATATGGAGATGCTGTTGAATGTGACCACACTAATCCGCACGAGCATCGTGTCTAATTATTTCCAAAATGTTCTACTAGCAGTGTATACTAGCAGTGCAAAGGCTCCAATATTTAGACGTTAGAACTTCTGCAATTTAGTCGGCTAACACTTTGGATTTTGGAGCTGGAACACGGTTCGAGTGGCAAGCGAATATAATAATGTTTCCGCAATATACGTTAATCTAGGATTCCCTTAACATGTTTGTGCACGCATATTCCAGGCAATCGCACGCCATTTAAATACGCACGATTGCAATCGTAACATAGTCGAAGATACGGTATCTTCTTCTTGATCATGAAAAATTAGTATCATGATTACATTACTAAAACTGATTTATCTTTTCATTATTTCGGGGATATTGTTTCAAATGTTGGCTTGGTTTGGGGCGTCCTTGTTATCTATGTCGATAACATCAAAAAAGCAATTAGTCTGGCTTACCGCTGTGATTACCATTTTCATTTTCAAGCGCAATCAGAGTGGCTTTCGCTTTCAACAGTTTCGCTTCAATCGGCTAACATGATTTGTGCCACAAGGAAATCGCATAATAGCGCCATTTTCATGGAATTTCACATTCCTAATGCTATGCATATCCCAAGGAAATCGCTGCAGTGGCCGATTGCGTATGGGTACAGACAGGGATACATTAGTCATATACACACGTTCATATGGAATGAGAACTGCTATTATCAACATTATTGTAGCGATTGCATGCATCTGCAGACGTGCACGTATTAATGGAATGGAGGTATCCAATTGTACCTGCCCACCTCTAGCTAAACTCGACCCACGCCTAGCCCGTGTTGGGATCAATCGATCCCCACACTCTGAATCTGAATGTTCAGAAAAATATACAGGTAAGCTGTTAAATATTTTGAAATTAATTTAACTGGGTGCAGTTGCTGTCTATTTGTTTGACTATTAATCGCATGTGGCGGATTATGTCGGGCCATCCATGACGTAATTTGGTATGACCTCAGCCTACATACGACGTCGTTGATCATGACGTCATATGATTGACTGAAAAACTGGATTCCTTAATTGCATACCTTTCTTCCAATAACTGATCTATAAATAGCAAAATACTGCGTCGTCTGAAGAGTGCCGCCAATGTAATCGCGAGACTGTATTGCGCTGTATTCTGAGGATTATTGGTGAAACCAATACACGGAATACGGCGTAATACGTTCTCGCGATTAATATAGGCAGGGAGGGGTTAATTTATCATGTATTTTTGTTAACACACTTGATATTGTTGAGCAATTCCAGCAGACATGTTCTCAGAAATTGCGCAAAATGCCATCAGAATTGAATTCTGAATTGACAAGTATAATGCATATTTCTTTGCGCGCGGCGATTGATGTCCATTTAACATTGAATGGCGTTGCCGCACAATGAGCAGTATACAGTTACATTATTTACAATAAGCACTACATTTATCACTTCATCGCCAATGTCCAAAGTACAAAACAAAGCTTTTGACTATTTTGGAACTGATTTGATTGGAAGCTGTTGCTGCCAGAGTCATCAACAGCTCCCAGTCTCGTCAATTTCAAAACATACATCATAATAGTCCTTGCATCAAAATAATGTGTCGTTTCCAACATGGAAGTTATAATGGATAAAGGGACCGAATTTGGACTAAATAATGTAATGTATCCTCAGGTCTCATCACCTAATGTATCATCAGCGTCCAGTCCAGTATCGAGGCACTGTCATTGCTTATGAATTAACCTCTATGTTTGCAAATTTAACAATGAAACCGAGCCAACCATTTTAACTGCAAATTATTAAAACTAATCTCTTCGGCTGTAAATAGACACACATTTTTATTTTCTTGACCCGCATATTCAGTCATTAAAGGCTTACACTAGAAGGCAATACCACTCCATGGGATGGGGATAGCCGCGGTGGGGCTGTGGCGGGGGGGGGGGGGTGTAGACAGATTGGTGTCTTGGTGGTTAATGTGGCCACTTCTCTTCCTCGGCAAACAGACTATCAATAAGTACATAGTTTTATTTAATGTTCTTGATCAGTTTCATTAAAGTGTTAAACTAGCTTCAGGCGTGGGGGGGGGGGGCGTAGGGGTGTGTAGACAGCTTGTTGTCTTTGTGGTTGATTTAACCGACTCACCATTTGAAATATGATGCGTGATGCCATGAATAAGTTCATAACAAGTCTAGATTGACATTTCCAATGTGGAGATGCGTAGCTAAGCTAGATTCACTTTATTATATATATATATATATATATATATATATATATATATATATATATATATATATATATATATATATATATATATATATATATATATATATATATATATATATATATTTATAGGTCATAGTGGCTAGTGAGAAGCCCATTGCCATTTTGCATACACCATTGCACAAAGACCATATTGGCTCTGTAAGGCATTAGAGCTTCCAGAAGCGTGTTACCATCAGCAAAAAGACCACCCACCCGACCATCATTTCTTTTGCGTTAATAATGGCATGCCTCATGAGCCATACATGCACAAGTTGTATTGCACTCGATGTCGATGATTGCGATTGGCTAAGTGCTATTATGTGAACCTTTTCCCTGTAATGAACGCCTAATAACACATGGCTATCGCTTCTCAGTCGAATGGTCATGACTGAATTGGGGAAATTAGAGTTAGCCACATCAAAGCTAAATTATGTATATGTAATTTAAAAAGAACAATGTTGCAGACGAAATAGCTGTGTATGGCCTCCTTTGCAAAATGGCACATGTCGTCCATTCAATATCTCTAAGTAAGATCGCGAACTGAGCCTTCAGCAGTAGTTTTGATTTTTTCCTTCTTTAAGTTTTCTCGGAATGTGACACGCGGTATTAGAACCGTGTTAATTAAATGGAAAGACGTTTCGATTAACATTTTCCGTATTTCACGAATGTGCCCCAGGGGACAAGCCGACAACTCCATGTGTGTGGTGGCGCGGCCACGATGCAATGCCATGATCAGTAGGAGCCTACTACCCTAGTATCGGAGATGCATACGGGGCATAATCTGGAGTGCACGATGGTGACAGGTAAATACGCTTTAATTGTTGCATACCTGCGTGCTAGCCTCAGGTAAGGCCAAGGTGATGGCGTAATAATGAATTCACACGCAATGCGATTATACGATATCCTTTATAATATGCCTCGAGCGAGATGCAAAAATGGGATGGCAATATCTTGGGGAATATACGATCTCCGTAATTAGGCTTACTACGATTACCATCACTCTCATCACATGACGAGAGGTAACCATGAATGGGGAATTCTAGTTTCTCAGTGAATCGTATGCCGACGTAATCAACTATGTGACGTGTATGCTGACGACATGACCAAATATGTCATGCATGGGGTAGCTAAGCTTATCACGAAACTGTAATTGATGACGGACTAAGCGTTGGTGTTCGAATTGTATGTATATAGACTAGTTTGACTGGGGCAACAACAGTCAGTCAAATTAGTTTTAAAATATGCATTAGCTTACCTGTATAGTTTTCTGCAAATTGATAGTCAGTGCGTTCAGGGATCTATCGATCGAACCACGTATGAAGTGTGGGTGTAGCTTAGCTGGAGACGGGCGTGGCATAGATAAAATTGGATCCCTCCATTATTCTTACTACTATTACTAAGTGTTCGTAAATTCAAGCCAGCTGAACCAGATTATTTAGTGCTCGAAACCACATAGCGCATTAGTCTGGATGTCCGGCTATCGCGTACTAGTGTCCACGGTCCTCATAACACTTTTTGGAATGTGTATATCCTTAAACTCTGGTGATATGAAATCTAACAGATGACATCGTGTCACCTTTGTGCCTTTTCTTAAAAAGCTATGTTTCTGAAAATTTCGGGAACAATTATAAATACATCTTTTATTCAATATCTGTGCAAGTATTTATGATAATCTTATAAATCAAACGTCTATTCCTATGCTGTACGTGATTTTGGTTACATTTACTGTATTATGAACACGGTGATATGAATAGCTTATTAGAAAATATGCAAACAGTTAGCAAAATGTGTTAATATCCCGTTTTAACCTTAGTTAGCCAGCCAGCCAGCCAGCCAGCCAGCCAGCGAGCCAGCCAGCCAGCCAGCCAGCCAGCCAGCCAGCCAGCCAGCCAGCCAGCCAGCCAACCAACCAGCCAGCCAGCCAGCCAGCCAGCCAGCAGCCAGCCAGCCAGCCAGCCAGCCAGCCAGCCAGCCAGCCAGCCAGCCAGCCAGCCAGACAGACAGACAGACAGACAGACAAACAGACAGACAGACAGACAGACAGACAGACAGACAGACAGACAGACAGACAGACAGACAGACAGACAGACAGACAGACAGACAGACAGACAGACAGACAGACAGACAGACAGACAGACAGACAGACAGACAGACAGACAGACAGACAGACATACAGACAGACAGACAGACAGACAGACAGACAGACAGACAGACAGACAGACAGACAGACAGACAGACAGACAGACAGACAGACAGACAGACAGACAGACAGACAGACAGCATGACAAACAGACATCATGACAAACAGGCAGACAGACAACATGGCAGACAGGCAGACAAACAGACAGAGAGACAGCATGACAGACAGACAGACAGGCAGAGCGAGAGCATGACAGACAGACAAACAGATTTTTCAGTTTCTAAATTGTTTCAACACATATCGCTCTAGTTAATATTTGGTAGTTAACTTTTTTGAATCTTTCTGACTAAATTTGACATAAATCTATAGAAATTTGATTACGTTCTAAAAATGGCCAAGAATTTCAACGGCCCAGTGGGTAAAGGACGCAAATCTGGCAACCCAGCGTCCAACCTTTCATCAACCAAAAGTGCTCCTAACCAGTCTGTTCAGGCCTTTCAGAGACTGGTTAAGATGTACTTCCATGTGTTGCAATGCTTGCATCACTATGGTCTTTTACGAGAGCATTTGGCATCAGACTCTCTCCCAAAATCTCTCAGCATGAAAATGGAGGAGATGAACTCGTTTTTCTGCCCTGCCTTACGAGATGACGAATTTTTTAAATCGACCAGCATGATAAACCAAATTTGGGCTCATAGCTGCTTAGAAAATGTAATCAACCATTATCGAAGCAAATTGGACAAATTAAAGGCAGAGGTAAAAGTGGCCGAATCTAATGTAATTCTTGATCTACACAGAGCCAAAGGCATAGCATTGAAATGGGGTAGGCAACATTTTGGAAATAAATTGGCCACAACGACAATCACAAATTTTTGGAAATTTTTGGCAGAAATAGCTAGTGATGAGCAAAATAGAGTGATGTCAGTACCAACACCGGCGGCCACACCAAGTACATGTTCAGGTTCACATTCAACAGTGACTAACAAACGACAACGGTCACCAACCACCTTCACACCCTCGCCTACCACTTCCAAGCGGACGAATCTGTATACATCACCAACACCAGCACCTGGTGTTGATGATGTAACAGAGTCATGGCCGGCTCTCCCAAAGACAAATTCTCCTCCTGTGCGCCGTTGTCGGGTTGTTACTCACTGTTCCCCCAATCTACCACCTAGCAACTCTTCCTCATCTCTTCCACTATCTTCTCCTCGCCACCTTCTGACTCGATCTTCTCCTCTTCCTCCTTCTCCTCTCTCAATCCCGCCTCCTCCTCTTCCTCCTCAAACTTCTTCTCTTCATGCATCTCCTCTCTCAATCCCGCCTCTTGCTCCTCATACTCAATCTTCTCTTCATGCATCTCCTCTCTCAATCCCGCCTCCTCCTCTTCCTCCTCAAACTTCTTCTCTTTATGCATCTCCTCTCTCAATCCCGCCTCTTGCTCCTCATACTCAATCTTCTCCTCTTGCATCTCCTCTCTCCATCCCTCCTCCTCCTCTTCCTCCTACGCTTCATCTCTCTTCTCCTCACGCACCTTCTTCTGCTCCTCTTCTTCTGTCTCCACCTCCTCTCCCTCCTATGGAGAATAATAGTAACCTGTCTGACAGGAAGTTTGCTAGGTACCGTCATCAATCGCATAGCAAGGGCCTGTGGAGGATCCCCAGAATCACCAAAAAGATTCTGATGATAGGGTCCTCTAATCTAGCCCGAATTGATTTAGATGTCCATCCTGACATCCAGGTTGAGTGCTATCCTGGTGCCGCATTATCACATTTCAGAACAATGGCTATGCGACACCAGGATGGCCCTAGCCCGGAGAAGATCATCTTGAATATTGGCATCAACTCCAAAAATGAGCATCCAACCAAAGCCTCAAGTCATTTACGGTTCATGGCTCGTGAATTTAAAAACACCTTCCCTAATGCGGAGTTGCACTTTGCTGAGATTAACTTCTCTGATAGCTTGTCAGACAGGCAAAGGTACTGTATCAAGCGTATCAACGAATCAGCAAGGTCCAACTGCCACGTTGATAAGGTCATCCCCAAAATTTCTGATGCGAATTTTCATGTTGAGAAGGATAGAATCCATTGGACGAAAGAAACAGCTAATTGTATTTATAACCATTGGTTGACGGTACTTAGTTTAAACTAAATGTGGGTCAAGGCAATAGCTCCCCTAACATAGGATTAGGAACAAACCTTGTCAATTTAGCAGCTGACTATGATCTCTCACCATCTGAAAAATCAATTCTCGATCGTGGTCTTACTTTTATACCAACTCCAAAACCAAAAACAGGATTAGATTTGCTTTTAGATACAGGTCTTATTGAAGTAGCTAATTTTGGTCATTCAGTAAAAATAGCCCATCATTTTCGAAATTTAAATGGAGAGTCAAAACCATTCACTGGAAAATCCGGTTGGGACCCTCCAGATAGGCTAGTTGATGACAATGTTAAAGCAACCATAAAAACGGTTGCTGGTATAGCCAGATCATTGCCAGTTACAAACAATAAGCAAAACCTTTCATTTCTCGAACGACAGGCTATCAACAAATTACGTAGAAATCAAAATATTATTATAAAACCAGCCGATAAAGGTTCAGCAACTGTGATTATGTCTAGAGAAAACTACATCCGCGAGGCCGAAAGGCAGTTAACTAACACCAGGCATTACAGAAAACTTGATAATTTAATTTGGCCTCAAAACCGACAAAATTTCATTGAAATACTTAATTCATTGCATACAGATAAGTACATCGATAAGAAACAGCTAGAGTATCTGCTAGGTGAGAATAATCCACAAAATCGGACATTTTATATCTTGCCTAAAATCCATAAACCTATCAGCATCTGGTTAGATCCATTGACACCTCCTGGACGACCCATCATTTCAGACTGTGGCAGTGAGTCTTATGGCATTTCAGAATATATTGATTACTATTTAAAGCCCATTGCTAATAGACACAAGAGCTTTCTCAAGAACACTGAACACTTTCTTTCAAAGTTATCCAAATTGTCAGTTCCGAAAGATGCATATTTAGTCACATTAGACATAGATGCTATGTATACCAATATAGATATTGATGCTGGAGTCAATGCTATTAAGAATTCTTTTATCAAATTTCCTGATCCAGATCGACCAGACACGGACATTCTAAAATTTTTAGAGCTAAGTCTTAAAGGAAACGATTTCCAATTTAATGGTGAAAATTACCTTCAAATCTGTGGATGCGCAATGGGTAAACGATTCAGCCCAAATTTTGCCACAATTTATGTTGCGGAGTGGGAAGAGGAGGCACTGAACAAATCAACCAAAAAGCCTCTTCTTTACCTCAGATATCTAGATGACATCTTCATAGTTTGGCAACATTCAGAAGAAGACTTTTGGGAATTTTTTCGCATTTTAAATAACCAAGATTCAAACATCAAGCTAAAAGCTACTATTAGTGGAACATCGGTTGACTTTTTAGATGTCACGATCTATAAGGGTCCTCAATTTGATTCCTCTGGAAAATTAGAATATAAAGTATTCTTTAAGCCAACAGACTCACATCAGCTGCTTCACAAAAAATCATTTCATCCTCCACACACATTTAAAGGTTTGATCAAATCGCAAATCATAAGATTTTTTCGAAACTCTAGCAACAGGCAAAATCTGAATAGTGCATGCTCTACTCTGTTTGATGCTTTGAAAGCACGAGGCTATTCAGCCCGTTTTCTTCGAAAAATTAAAGCAGACACCATCAATGAGCTTGAAAATCTAAAACCTCATAGCGGACCCGAGTTTGAACCTGTCCAAATTAAACACAATAAACCAATCATGTGCGATGGATCAGTTTCTAAATGCGACAAAAATAGATGCAAAGTAAACAACTATATTGTAAACCAACAAACATTCCTGAGCTTTCAAACTAAAAATGAATATCATATCCGAACTAATATGCATTGTGATTCTGAGAATGTAGTCTATTTGATCAATTGTGCCCTTTGCCAGAAACAGTATGTTGGTGAAACAAAAAATGCATTTAGAGTGCGTGCTAGACGCCACGTTTCTGATATTAACACCTCAGCAGATACGCCAATTGCTCAACATTTCCAACTTCCGGATCATTCAGTTGAACATCATTTTGAAATCATGCCAATAGAACAGATTCCGACCTTCGATAGTGAGGAAGAAACGAGTTCGTTTCGCAAAATCCGAGAGGGCCATTGGATTAGAACACTCCAAACAAAAGCACCATTTGGAATAAATGTAGATTCGGGAATATCACAAAAGAACAAAATTATCCCATTTCAACTCATATACAATAGACGTAATGTTGAATTAGCGAAAACCATGAAAGACGAATATTCACAGTTGCAATCTAAATTAAAGGAACCGATCAATGCACGACCAGTAATAGCTTACAATAGAAATCCAAACCTGAAAGATTTGCTAGTAAGATCAAAGTTAGACCTTATAGTTCCTGATAACAATGACAAGGTTTCATCCCTCCCTACCTATTCTTAAATAAATCTAATCCCAACCAAAATCAATGGTGGGGCAACATGAAATCATATCCGTAGGACATCTTTTAATTTTGTGTCTGCAAAAGTATGTGTGCGTACGTGTGTGCGTGCGTGCGTGCGTGCGTGCGTGCGTTCGTTCGTGCGTGCGTTCGTTCGTTCGTGCGTCCGGGCGTTTGTTCGTATGTGTGTATGTGTGTGGGGGTGTGCTCGTACATCCGCACGTGTGTGCATCTATACTTGCGTGGGTGTATGTGTGCGTGTGTGTATGTGGGTGTGGGTGCATTAATTCGTGAGTACATTAGTGCGTGGGTGTGTGCGTGCATGCATTCGTGCGTTCGTTCGTGCATGCGTTCATGCATGCATTATTGCGTGCATTCGTGCATGTATTACTGTGTGCATGTGTTATTGCATGCATTCGTGCATTCGTTCAGATGTGTGCGTGCGGGCGGGCGTGCGTGCGTGCGTGCGGGCGTGCGTGCGTGTGTGTGTGATTTCTCTATAATGTAGGATCAATCCCAGCCTTTACCTGTTAAAGCAACCTACTGATAAGTTCATTTTACCCCAACTAATCTCAAGGGGGAACCACTCTAAGTAAATCTAAACTTGGTCTCGATAGGACAAATTTAGGTAAAGAAATGTGTAATTAAATTCCTGTGCCAATGCGTTTTTTTCAATGTAAAGACAGACAGACAGACAGGCAACGCCAACTTATTACAAAGAAGTAATCAACGCTTTGTAATGACTGAGTGAACCGATTCGCCAAGATCAAATAACTGTATAACTTGTCAGAATTTGTTTTAATAATCTTTATTCAGGAAACCTGTCCCTTGCAGTACTCAAACAACAAGTAAATTACTCTCCGCCGCCATGATTAAACATATCTCGGCAGCATTTGATCTAATGACTGACCAAATAGCCCTCATTGTTATTCTCACACCTTAATCGCCTGAAACGAACCGGCGTACTAACCCATGCTACAGTTAGATAAGCTCGATATAATTAAGCAATCACGCCTTTTGTATTAGCTGTTTGACTTCAGTAGCGCCAACGGCGCACATTGATCTAAAGCAGGTCTTCGGGTTTAGTTTGATCTTTTGTGGAGAGACTGAATTAATAGTTAATCAGTAGTCACCATTGTAGTAATTCTCCTATAAATATGTAAGAATTATCAGTTGCCATTAGACCCGTTTTTTCGCTGCATGACGAAGACCATTACGTCGAAAGCGCTCCAGCAACTGACAGTGTAAGCTTTAATTTTATATCTATATAATAATCTTGTATTAATTGTTCTTATTTTTCAGTTTCTAAATTGTTTCAACACATATCGCTCTAGTTAATATTTGGTAGTTAACTTTTTTGAATCTTTCTGACTAAATTTGACATAAATCTATAGAAATTTGATTACGTTCTAAAAATGGCCAAGAATTTCAACGGCCCAGTGGGTAAAGGACGCAAATCTGGCAACCCAGCGTCCAACCTTTCATCAACCAAAAGTGCTCCTAACCAGTCTGTTCAGGCCTTTCAGAGACTG
The DNA here is from genome assembly GCA_034401795.1 of Chaetoderma sp. LZ-2023a. NCBI lineage: Eukaryota > Metazoa > Mollusca > Caudofoveata > Chaetodermatida > Chaetodermatidae > Chaetoderma > Chaetoderma sp. LZ-2023a. Next base: position 161,266,145 of record CM067372.1, on the reverse strand, counting down.
GTTAAGATGTACTTCCATGTGATGCAATGCTTGCATCACTATGGTCTTTTACGAGAGCATTTGGCATCAGACTCTCTCCCAAAATCTCAGCATGAAAATGGAGGAGATGAACTCGTTTTTCTGCCCTGCCTTACGAGATGACGAATTTTTTAAATCGACCAGCATGATAAACCAAATTTGGGCTCATAGCTGCTTAGAAAATTTAATCAACCATTATCGAAGCAAATTGGACAAATTAAAGGCAGAGGTAAAAGTGGCCGAATCTAATGTAATTCTTGATCTACACAGAGCCAAAGGCATAGCATTGAAATGGGGTAGGCAAAATTTTGGAAATAAATTTGCCACAACGACAATCACACATTTTTGGAAATTTTTGGCAGAAATAGCTAGTGATGAGCAAAATAGAGTGATGTCAGTACCAACACCGGCGGCCACACCAAGTACATATTCAGGTTCACATTCAACAGTGACTAACAAACGACAACGGTCACCAACCACCTTCACACCCTCGCCTACCACTTCCAAGCGGACGAATCTGTATACATCACCAACACCAGCACCTGGTGTTGATGATGTAACAGAGTCATGGCCGGCACTCCCAAAGACAAATTCTCCTCCTGTGCGCCGTTGTCGGGTTGTTACTCACTGTTCCCCCAATCTACCACCTAGCAACTCTTCCTCATCTCTTCCACTATCTTCTCCTCGCCACCTTCTGACTCGATCTTCTCCTCTTCCTCCTTCTCCTCTCTCAATCCCGCCTCCTCCTCTTCCTCCTCAAGCTTCTTCTCTTCATGCATCTCCTCTCTCAATCCCGCCTCTTGCTCCTCATACTCAATCTTCTCTTCATGCATCTCCTCTCTCAATCCCGCCTCCTCCTCTTCCTCCTCAAACTTCTTCTCTTTATGCATCTCCTCTCTCAATCCCGCCTCTTGCTCCTCATACTCAATCTTCTCCTCTTGCATCTCCTCTCTCCATCCCTCCTCCTCCTCTTCCTCCTACGCTTCATCTCTCTTCTCCTCACGCACCTTCTTCTGCTCCTCTTCTTCTGTCTCCACCTCCTCTCCCTCCTATGGAGAATAATAGTAACCTGTCTGACAGGAAGTTTGCTAGGTACCGTCATCAATCGCATAGCAAGGGCCTGTGGAGGATCCCCAGAATCACCAAAAAGATTCTGATGATAGGGTCCTCTAATCTAGCCCGAATTGATTTAGATGTCCATCCTGACATCCAGGTTGAGTGCTATCCTGGTGCCGCATTATCACATTTCAGAACAATGGCTATGCGACACCAGGATGGCCCTAGCCCGGAGAAGATCATCTTGAATATTGGCATCAACTCCAAAAATGAGCATCCAACCAAAGCCTCAAGTCATTTACGGTTCATGGCTCGTGAATTTAAAAACACCTTCCCTAATGCGGAGTTGCACTTTGCTGAGATTAACTTCTCTGATAGCTTGTCAGACAGGCAAAGGTACTGTATCAAGCGTATCAACGAATCAGCAAGGTCCAACTGCCACGTTGATAAGGTCATCCCCAAAATTTCTGATGCGAATTTTCATGTTGAGAAGGATAGAATCCATTGGACGAAAGAAACAGCTAATTGTATTTATAACCATTGGTTGACGGTACTTAGTTTAAACTAAATGTGGGTCAAGGCAATAGCTCCCCTAACATAGGATTAGGAACAAACCTTGTCAATTTAGCAGCTGACTATGATCTCTCACCATCTGAAAAATCAATTCTCGATCGTGGTCTTACTTTTATACCAACTCCAAAACCAAAAACAGGATTAGATTTGCTTTTAGATACAGGTCTTATTGAAGTAGCTAATTTTGGTCATTCAGTAAAAATAGCCCATCATTTTCGAAATTTAAATGGAGAGTCAAAACCATTCACTGGAAAATCCGGTTGGGACCCTCCAGATAGGCTAGTTGATGACAATGTTAAAGCAACCATAAAAACGGTTGCTGGTATAGCCAGATCATTGCCAGTTACAAACAATAAGCAAAACCTTTCATTTCTCGAACGACAGGCTATCAACAAATTACGTAGAAATCAAAATATTATTATAAAACCAGCCGATAAAGGTTCAGCAACTGTGATTATGTCTAGAGAAAACTACATCCGCGAGGCCGAAAGGCAGTTAACTAACACCAGGCATTACAGAAAACTTGATAATTTAATTTGGCCTCAAAACCGACAAAATTTCATTGAAATACTTAATTCATTGCATACAGATAAGTACATCGATAAGAAACAGCTAGAGTATCTGCTAGGTGAGAATAATCCACAAAATCGGACATTTTATATCTTGCCTAAAATCCATAAACCTATCAGCATCTGGTTAGATCCATTGACACCTCCTGGACGACCCATCATTTCAGACTGTGGCAGTGAGTCTTATGGCATTTCAGAATATATTGATTACTATTTAAAGCCCATTGCTAATAGACACAAGAGCTTTCTCAAGAACACTGAACACTTTCTTTCAAAGTTATCCAAATTGTCAGTTCCGAAAGATGCATATTTAGTCACATTAGACATAGATGCTATGTATACCAATATAGATATTGATGCTGGAGTCAATGCTATTAAGAATTCTTTTATCAAATTTCCTGATCCAGATCGACCAGACACGGACATTCTAAAATTTTTAGAGCTAAGTCTTAAAGGAAACGATTTCCAATTTAATGGTGAAAATTACCTTCAAATCTGTGGATGCGCAATGGGTAAACGATTCAGCCCAAATTTTGCCACAATTTATGTTGCGGAGTGGGAAGAGGAGGCACTGAACAAATCAACCAAAAAGCCTCTTCTTTACCTCAGATATCTAGATGACATCTTCATAGTTTGGCAACATTCAGAAGAAGACTTTTGGGAATTTTTTCGCATTTTAAATAACCAAGATTCAAACATCAAGCTAAAAGCTACTATTAGTGGAACATCGGTTGACTTTTTAGATGTCACGATCTATAAGGGTCCTCAATTTGATTCCTCTGGAAAATTAGAATATAAAGTATTCTTTAAGCCAACAGACTCACATCAGCTGCTTCACAAAAAATCATTTCATCCTCCACACACATTTAAAGGTTTGATCAAATCGCAAATCATAAGATTTTTTCGAAACTCTAGCAACAGGCAAAATCTGAATAGTGCATGCTCTACTCTGTTTGATGCTTTGAAAGCACGAGGCTATTCAGCCCGTTTTCTTCGAAAAATTAAAGCAGACACCATCAATGAGCTTGAAAATCTAAAACCTCATAGCGGACCCGAGTTTGAACCTGTCCAAATTAAACACAATAAACCAATCATGTGCGATGGATCAGTTTCTAAATGCGACAAAAATAGATGCAAAGTAAACAACTATATTGTAAACCAACAAACATTCCTGAGCTTTCAAACTAAAAATGAATATCATATCCGAACTAATATGCATTGTGATTCTGAGAATGTAGTCTATTTGATCAATTGTGCCCTTTGCCAGAAACAGTATGTTGGTGAAACAAAAAATGCATTTAGAGTGCGTGCTAGACGCCACGTTTCTGATATTAACACCTCAGCAGATACGCCAATTGCTCAACATTTCCAACTTCCGGATCATTCAGTTGAACATCATTTTGAAATCATGCCAATAGAACAGATTCCGACCTTCGATAGTGAGGAAGAAACGAGTTCGTTTCGCAAAATCCGAGAGGGCCATTGGATTAGAACACTCCAAACAAAAGCACCATTTGGAATAAATGTAGATTCGGGAATATCACAAAAGAACAAAATTATCCCATTTCAACTCATATACAATAGACGTAATGTTGAATTAGCGAAAACCATGAAAGACGAATATTCACAGTTGCAATCTAAATTAAAGGAACCGATCAATGCACGACCAGTAATAGCTTACAATAGAAATCCAAACCTGAAAGATTTGCTAGTAAGATCAAAGTTAGACCTTATAGTTCCTGATAACAATGACAAGGTTTCATCCCTCCCTACCTATTCTTAAATAAATCTAATCCCAACCAAAATCAATGGTGGGGCAACATGAAATCATATCCGTAGGACATCTTTTAATTTTGTGTCTGCAAAAGTATGTGTGCGTACGTGTGTGCGTGCGTGCGTGCGTGCGTGCGTGCGTTCGTTCGTGCGTGCGTTCGTTCGTTCGTGCGTCCGGGCGTTTGTTCGTATGTGTGTATGTGTGTGGGGGTGTGCTCGTACATCCGCACGTGTGTGCATCTATACTTGCGTGGGTGTATGTGTGCGTGTGTGTATGTGGGTGTGGGTGCATTAATTCGTGAGTACATTAGTGCGTGGGTGTGTGCGTGCATGCATTCGTGCGTTCGTTCGTGCATGCGTTCATGCATGCATTATTGCGTGCATTCGTGCATGTATTACTGTGTGCATGTGTTATTGCATGCATTCGTGCATTCGTTCAGATGTGTGCGTGCGGGCGGGCGTGCGTGCGTGCGTGCGGGCGTGCGTGCGTGTGTGTGTGATTTCTCTATAATGTAGGATCAATCCCAGCCTTTACCTGTTAAAGCAACCTACTGATAAGTTCATTTTACCCCAACTAATCTCAAGGGGGAACCACTCTAAGTAAATCTAAACTTGGTCTCGATAGGACAAATTTAGGTAAAGAAATGTGTAATTAAATTCCTGTGCCAATGCGTTTTTTTCAATGTAAAGACAGACAGACAGACAGGCAACGCCAACTTATTACAAAGAAGTAATCAACGCTTTGTAATGACTGAGTGAACCGATTCGCCAAGATCAAATAACTGTATAACTTGTCAGAATTTGTTTTAATAATCTTTATTCAGGAAACCTGTCCCTTGCAGTACTCAAACAACAAGTAAATTACTCTCCGCCGCCATGATTAAACATATCTCGGCAGCATTTGATCTAATGACTGACCAAATAGCCCTCATTGTTATTCTCACACCTTAATCGCCTGAAACGAACCGGCGTACTAACCCATGCTACAGTTAGATAAGCTCGATATAATTAAGCAATCACGCCTTTTGTATTAGCTGTTTGACTTCAGTAGCGCCAACGGCGCACATTGATCTAAAGCAGGTCTTCGGGTTTAGTTTGATCTTTTGTGGAGAGACTGAATTAATAGTTAATCAGTAGTCACCATTGTAGTAATTCTCCTATAAATATGTAAGAATTATCAGTTGCCATTAGACCCGTTTTTTCGCTGCATGACGAAGACCATTACGTCGAAAGCGCTCCAGCAACTGACAGTGTAAGCTTTAATTTTATATCTATATAATAATCTTGTATTAATTGTTCTTATTTTTCAGTTTCTAAATTGTTTCAACACATATCGCTCTAGTTAATATTTGGTAGTTAACTTTTTTGAATCTTTCTGACTAAATTTGACATAAATCTATAGAAATTTGATTACGTTCTAAAAATGGCCAAGAATTTCAACGGCCCAGTGGGTAAAGGACGCAAATCTGGCAACCCAGCGTCCAACCTTTCATCAACCAAAAGTGCTCCTAACCAGTCTGTTCAGGCCTTTCAGAGACTGGTTAAGATGTACTTCCATGTGATGCAATGCTTGCATCACTATGGTCTTTTACGAGAGCATTTGGCATCAGACTCTCTCCCAAAATCTCAGCATGAAAATGGAGGAGATGAACTCGTTTTTCTGCCCTGCCTTACGAGATGACGAATTTTTTAAATCGACCAGCATGATAAACCAAATTTGGGCTCATAGCTGCTTAGAAAATTTAATCAACCATTATCGAAGCAAATTGGACAAATTAAAGGCAGAGGTAAAAGTGGCCGAATCTAATGTAATTCTTGATCTACACAGAGCCAAAGGCATAGCATTGAAATGGGGTAGGCAAAATTTTGGAAATAAATTTGCCACAACGACAATCACACATTTTTGGAAATTTTTGGCAGAAATAGCTAGTGATGAGCAAAATAGAGTGATGTCAGTACCAACACCGGCGGCCACACCAAGTACATATTCAGGTTCACATTCAACAGTGACTAACAAACGACAACGGTCACCAACCACCTTCACACCCTCGCCTACCACTTCCAAGCGGACGAATCTGTATACATCACCAACACCAGCACCTGGTGTTGATGATGTAACAGAGTCATGGCCGGCACTCCCAAAGACAAATTCTCCTCCTGTGCGCCGTTGTCGGGTTGTTACTCACTGTTCCCCCAATCTACCACCTAGCAACTCTTCCTCATCTCTTCCACTATCTTCTCCTCGCCACCTTCTGACTCGATCTTCTCCTCTTCCTCCTTCTCCTCTCTCAATCCCGCCTCCTCCTCTTCCTCCTCAAGCTTCTTCTCTTCATGCATCTCCTCTCTCAATCCCGGCTCCTCCTCTTCCTCCTCAAACTTCTTCTCTGTATGCATCTCCTCTCTCAATCCCGCCTCTTGCTCCTCATACTCAATCTTCTCCTCTTGCATCTCCTCTCTCCATCCCTCCTCCTCCTCTTCCTCCCACGCTTCATCTCTCTTCTCCTCATGCACCTTCTTCTGCTCCTCTTCTTCTGTCTCCACCTCCTCTCCCTCCTATGGAGAATAATAGCAACCTGTCTGAAAGGAAGTTTGCTAAGTACCGTCATCAATCGCATAGCAAGGGCCTGTGGAGGATCCCCAGAATCACCAAAAAGATTCTGATGATAGGGTCCTCTAATCTAGCCCGAATTGATTTAGATGTCCATCCTGACATCCAGGTTGAATGCTATACTGGGGCCGCATTATCACATTTCAGAACAATGGCTATGCGACACCAGGATGGCCCTAGCCCCGAAAATATCATCTTGAATATTGGCATCAACTCCAAAAATGAGCATCCAACCAAAGCCTCAAGCCATTTACGGTTCATGGCTCGTGAATTTAAAAACACCTTCCCTAATGCGGAGTTGCACTTTGCTGAGATTAACTTCTCTGATAGCTTGTCAGACAGGAAAAGGTACTGTCTCAAGCGTATCAGCGAATCAGCAAGGTCCAACTGCCACGTTGATAAGGTCATCCCCAAAATTTCTGATGCCAATTTTCATGTTGAGAAGGATAGAATCCATTGGACGAAAGAAACAGCTAATTGTATTTATAACCATTGGTTGACGGTACTTAGTTTAAACTAAATGTGGGTCAAGGCAATAGCTCCCCTAACATAGGATTAGGAACAAACCTTGTCAATTTAGCAGCTGACTATGATCTCTCACCATCTGAAAAATCAATTCTCGATCGTGGTCTTACTTTTATACCAACTCCAAAACCAAAAACAGGATTAGATTTGCTTTTAGATACAGGTCTTATTGAAGTAGCTAATTTTGGTCATTCAGTAAAAATAGCCCATCATTTTCGAAATTTAAATGGAGAGTCAAAACCATTCACTGGAAAATCCGGTTGGGACCCTCCAGATAGGCTAGTTGATGACAATATTAAAGCAACCATAAAAACGGTTGCTGGTATAGCCAGATCATTGCCAGTTACAAACAATAAGCAAAACCTTTCATTTCTCGAACGACAGGCTATCAACAAATTACGTAGAAATCAAAATATTATTATAAAACCAGCCGATAAAGGTTCAGCAACTGTGATTATGTCTAGAGAAAACGACATCCACGAGGCCGAAAGGCAGTTAACTAACACCAGGCATTACAGAAAACTTGATAATTTAATTTGGCCTCAAAACCGACACAATTTCATTGAAATACTTAATTCATTACATACAGATAAGTACATCGATAAGAAACAGCTAAAGTATCTGCTAGGTGAGAATAATCCACAAAATCGGACATTTTATATCTTGCCTAAAATCCATAAACCTATCAGCACCTGGTTAGATCCATTGACACCACCTGGACGACCCATCATTTCAGACTGTGGCAGTGAGTCTTATGGCATTTCAGAATATATTGATTACTATTTAAAGCCCATTGCTAATAGACACAAGAGCTTTCTCAAGAACACTGAACACTTTCTTTCAAAGTTATCCAAATTGTCAGTTCCGAAAGATGCATATTTAGTCACATTAGACATAGATGCTATGTATACCAATATAGATATTGATGCTGGAGTCAATGCTATTAAGAATTCTTTTGTCAAATTTCCTGATCCAGATCGACCAGACACGGAAATTCTAAAATTATTAGAGCTAAGTCTTAAAGGAAACGATTTCCAATTTAATGGTGAAAATTACCTTCAAATCTGTGGATGCGCAATGGGTAAACGATTCAGCCCAAATTTTGCCACGATTTATGTTGCGGAGTGGGAAGAGGAGGCACTGAACAAATCAACCAAACAGCCTCTTCTTTACCTCAGATATCTAGATGACATCTTCATAGTTTGGCAACATTCAGAAGAAGACTTTTGGGAATTTTTTCGCATTTTAAATAACCAAGATTCAAACATCAAGCTAAAAGCTACTATTAGTGGAACATCGGTTGACTTTTTAGATGTCACGATCTATAAGGGTCCTCAATTTGATTCCTCTGGAAAATTAGAATATAAAGTATTCTTTAAGCCAACAGACTCACATCAGCTGCTTCACAAAAAATCATTTCATCCTCCACACACATTTAAAGGTTTGATCAAATCGCAAATCATAAGATTTTTTCGAAACTCTAGCAACAGGCAAAATCTGAATGGTGCATGCTCTACTCTGTTTGATGCTTTGAAAGCACGAGGCTATTCAGCCCGTTTTCTTCGAAAAATTAAAGCAGACACCATCAATGAGCTTGAAAATCTAAAACCTCATAGCGGACCCGAGTTTGAACCTATCCAAATTAAACACAATAAACCAATCATGTGCGATGGATCAGTTTCTAAATGCGACAAAAATAGATGCAAAGTAAACAACTATATTGTAAACCAACAAACATACCTGAGCTTTCAAACTAAAAATGAATATCATATCCGAACTAATATGCATTGTGATTCTGAGAATGTAGTCTATTTGATCAATTGTGCCCTTTGCCAGAAACAGTATGTTGGTGAAACAAAAAATGCATTTAGAGTGCGTGCTAGACGCCACGTTTCTGATATTAACACCTCAGCAGATACGCCAATTGCTCAACATTTCCAACTTCCTGATCATTCAGTTGAACATCATTTTGAAATCATGCCAATAGAACAGATTCCGACCTTCGATAGTGAGGAAGAAACGAGTTCGTTTCGCAAAATCCGAGAGGGCCATTGGATTAGAACACTCCAAACAAAAGCACCATTTGGAATAAATGTAGATTCGGGAATATCACAAAAGAACAAAATTATCCCATTTCAACTCATATACAATAGACGTAATGTTGAATTAGCGAAAACCATGAAAGACGAATATTCATAGTTGCAATCTAAATTAAAGGAACCGATCAAAGCACGACCAGTAATAGCTTACAATATAAATCCAAACCTGAAAGATTTGCTAGTAAGATCAAAGTTAGACCTTATAGTTCCTGATAACAATGACAAGGTTTCATCCCTCCCTACCTATTCTTAAATAAATCTAATCCCAACCAAAATCAATGGTGGGGCAACATGAAAACATATCCGTACAACATCTTTTAATTTTGTGTCTGCAAAAGTGTGCGTGTGTGTGTGCGTGCGTGCGTGCGTGCGTGCGTGCGTGCGTGCGTGCGTGCGTGCGTGCGTGCGTGCGTGCGTGCGTGCGTGCGTGCGTGCGTGAGTTCGTTCGTTCGTTCGTGCGTCCAGGCGTTTGTTCGTATGTGTGTATGGGTGTATGCTCGTACATCCGTACGTGTGTGCATCTATACTTGCGTGGGTGTATGTGTGCGTGTGTATGTGGGTGTGGGTGCATTAATTCGTGAGTACATTAGTGCCTGGGTGTGTGCGTGCATGCATTCGTGCGTCCGTTCGTGCATGTATTACTGTGTGCATGTATTATTGCATGCATTCGTGCATTCGTTCAGATGTGTGCGTGCGTGCGTGCGTGCGTGCGTGCGTGCGTATGTACGTGCGTGTGTGTATGTGTGTGCATTCGTGTGTGTGATTTCTCTATAATGTAGGATCAATCCCAGCCTTTACCTGTTAAAGCGACCTACTGATTAATTCACTTTACCCCAACTAATCTCAATGGGGGGCCACTCTAAGTAAATCTAAACTTGGTCTCGATAGGACAAATTTAGGCAAAGAAATTTTTAATTAAATTCCTGTACCAATGCATTTTTTTCAATGTAAAGACAGACAGACAGACAGACAGACAGACAGACAGACAGTCAGCAAGCCAGCCAGCCAGGCAACCAGTTTAACAAGTTTAACCAGTTTAACCACAGTACAATATTTAAGTTATAGCTTGCTTGTAATTAAGGCATTGCCTATGAGGCTCACAAGCACAAACATGTGTATTCATGAATCTTCCCACTACAATGCATATATAATACAAAGAAATGCAATAACAGAAGCAGAATCAAATACAGGAGAGAGGGCGGAGATGAGGCGAGAGAGAGAGAAAGCGCGAGGGAGAGAGAGAGAGAGAAAGAGAGAGAGAGAGAGAAAGAGAGCGAGAGAGAGAGAGAGAGCGAGAGCGAGAGAGAGAGAGAGCGAGAGAGGTGGGCGGGTGTGGGGTAGAATGCGAATGAGAGAGAGAAAGAAAATTGAAACGTTATGATGGCTGGGTGCAGGACACTATTTTATTTTACAATATATGCGCAAACTAACCGAAATGAATAGCTATGCCCTCACGAGGATATATTCAGGACCTTATTTTAACACATTTCAATACATATTTGCCAGCATATGAAAATAAGTTGTATTTTATATTAGGAACAGTTAATAATTTAAAAATAAATCACCATTGAATCTGTTTAGACGCTCATATAACTCATATTATCAGCATGGTCGTTTATTTCGCATACCCATGTTATCCGTGATTGCAAAAGCGACGAGATATTGATACGAGTAACATTATCAAGAATGCGCTGGTGGCAGTACTCATCTCAGTGGTTGATGAGAAATGAAACTTGAGAATTACATCAACCAAGTCTGTCCTTAGAGCAGAAATCCCAGTAAATGAACTGTTAAAGGATAACTAACCGCATCTCTGGATAACTATTCAGGTGATCTAATATTCCACTCATAAATTATGCAAGATATTCCGGCTTTAGTAACTAACTATTTATGCATTTCTACACTATATGATGGCTGTTATGATTTACTCGCCTGGCTGGTGACCTTAATGATGTTTACGTTTAGTTGGCTGAGCTGATAATAAGTCCAGCTTTTCGAGCAACAATCGGTGTTATTTTCTCAGCAAATCTGTAGGTCGGTACACCTGCATCACATCCAGTTAAAGCATGGAGTGCCCACATTTCAGTTATGACAATAGCATGTCTGCGAGCGGGTTCCTCCACGTCAATGAAAGAGCAGTATTTGATTACTGAGTGTATTGTCACAGAGAACTGGAGCTTCTCGCTTTAGTAGAAGAAGAGTGCTAAGGATACGTCCGTGCCATCACACATGACACAACCCGTGGTTCTGGATCTTCTTTTGCAATGTGGGTGGCGTGTTGCACGATCTGCTGGGAAATGAGTGAGTCCAGCTCTGTCTTGTTGGGGGTATACATAAAAATGAATTTTGAAAAGGCCAAGCAAGTGGCCATCCGCCACCCATCCACAATTTCTGTAAACACCAACTACTGTCGAAAATACTAAAACACTGATTGCAAGCGTGTGTTTCTGCCACCAGACTACCACTATGGATGATGATGATGCCGATGATGACGAATGTGTATTTATCTTTCTTGTCTGTATTCCGTGGTTAGTACTATGGTACGATTGCAACATGCTTCATATGGGGTTAAGACTATCCTGTACAGCCGTGCAACTGTAATTTGACTAGATAGTTATTATTTGGTTAGACAGTTGATGTAGCGTATGCCTCATCACTTTAAATTAAGTGGTATGTGTATCCATCACATACAACGGATTCGGAAATGCTTTAGCTGCACGCAGCTTCGTTTCCGTGTACTTACTATTTGTTTAGTATCGAGCTACTGTCTGTTTAACTCTGCCCAAGCAGTGTTTTGCTCTGCGTCACGAATCGGCAGTTTAAGGATTGTGTTTGACATGTTTTATTTTAAAAGGAAGTACACTCAGATATTCCAGGCACATTTCGGTTAAACACAACTGCACGTATGCAGCGTATTTTGTGTAAGATCCAGACCCAGTGGCACAAACAGCAACTTACAAATTCAATTCAGTATTAGAAACAGAAATCACTTATATAACTAAGCACTATTTTTGTCATAATAGATAAAGCCCATTATGCGGCTTTCCAGACCATAACATTCAGTTCATGGTGAGCGTTTAACAGGTGATTGCCTGTAGACAATGTTAACTTTAATTCCAGCTCACTGGATTATCTACAAATTATAACGTGGTCTGCAGCAACAACCCCAGTCAAATTACTTTCGAAATATTCAGCAGCTTTCTCATATATCTAGCTTGAAATTTATATTCTGTCAATTCAGGTTTCAATGATCCAAATTGATTGAACACCCGGAACGTTGGACGGAACTTAGATATAAATGGTTGGAGCCTAGTTAGAAATGGGCGGGAATAGCTAAAAATGGGTAGAGGATAGCTAGTAATGGGCGGAGCTTAGCTAGAAATAGGCAGGGCATAGCTATAAATGGATCCAGCTATTGCTTCCTGAACTGGAATGGCTTTGTTGGAAGACCATGCTGGCCTATATACAACTTCCATGCAACCGGTTAGAGTGGGTTAATGGATGGCTCCAGTTGTAGCCATGCCACACCCATCTCTAGCTCACTCTTTGCCAGCGTTGATAAATGCCGATTTCCAGAAAACTAGACAAGTACGCTGTTGAATATTTTGAACCAAATTTGGAAGCAACTTAAAAGAATTCAATGGAATGGTTATTGAATATTAAAGACATACAATTCGTACAACGTGACATAATATTACGAGTGCATGGCGGACTTAGATACGCTATTCCTGACATAATTGAGTCTGACGTAAATATGCATGTGACGTAGCATATATTTGAATGACAGATTGGATTCCTCTATTAAGCATCAGGAAATTATTTGGACCCTAAATACTGTCCTCTCATTAATCAGCGTGACAAGCTTGAGATACCATTATAGCACTAGTCAACATTGCATAACGCGCGCTATTATACCAGTATGCACTACACATGGCGATTCCCACAGAGACACAGTGTCGGCCCAATCAACGTGTAATTTGTCCTGGAAAATATGTCCATTCCGTGATATTTTAACGAGAGAATACCCAGATAACGCACCTTACTGGCCCGATGCTGCGCCGATACCGTACCTAGACTAGCCCGATATCAGCCCAGTCAAATCTTCGTTACGTCACATGCAGGTTGACATCACACTCATTTACGTTATGAATGGCATATCTAAGTCGTCATACACGCTTAATAGTCCGTCAAGTTGGACGAATTGTATGCATTTATCCGATCACACACCTAAAGTGGCGCCCCCACACGATGGGTGTGCTCCTAGCCGCGGGGTGTGTGCCAAGGAAACTACGGCATCACATCTCTCAGTTACCATACACAAAACTGCAACCAGATCATGGTTATCTAGCAGGCAGAGTTAGTAATCGATGTCAGGAGTAAAGTTATATTGGCGCATAATTCATTAATCCAGTTTCTCAGTTAATCATATGACGTCATAAGCGACTACGTGGCGTGCAAACTGACGTCATAATCAATTATTGTCATATATACCGTGATTTAGGCAGTCTCAAACGCATACTAGTCCGTGACTTTGTACGAATATTATGTCTTTACTACTTAACACACAGTCTGTAGAATATTACACATTCGGGAATATTTTGTAACTAATTTTACTGGGGCCTGGAGTTTTTTTAACAGCTTACCTGTATAGTTTTCTGGAAATTGAGATTCAGAAAGTACATGGATCGATTGATCCCAACACGTGCGACAATAGGTAGAGCTTAGCTAAGAGGGGCCCGGCTTAGCTAAAACATGATTCATCCACTATAGGTGCACATCGGATGTTTCGCCTGACCAGAAAGTCGGTTGCTGTCGGATTACTATTGCAATCACTCATCTTGATGGACGTTAATCTATGTCACTTGTAAATGTTTGGCGGCTTTACCCAGTGACGACTCCCGTACAATTATTATGCATGGCGAGCAGTTAGGTACCCCCACCATCCCACCCCATCCAACCTCTCTCTCTCTCTCGCTCTCTCTCTCTCTCTCTCTCTCTCTCTCTCTCTCTCTCTCTCTCTCTCTCTCTCTCTCTATATATATATATATATATATATATATATATATATATATATATATATATATATATATCTCCATCTCTCCCTCTCTCTCTTTTTCTCTCTCTCACTATCTCCCTCTCTCTTCCCTGTCTTTCTCCTTCGCTCTTTCTGTTTCTCACCATCTATCCATCCTCCCTCTCTCACACACAGGCTACCCCTCCCTCTCTCTCTCTCTCTCGGCCCCTCTCGCTCTCTCTCTCTCGCTCTCTCTCTCTCTCTCTCTCTCTCTCTCTTTTCCTCTATTTCTCTTCCGTTCTCTCTTTCTCATTCTCCCTCTCTCCCTCACACACACTCTCCCCCACCCCACCCTCTCTCTCTCTCTCTCTCTCTCTCTCTCTCTCTCTCTCTCTCTCTCTCTATCTCTCTCTCTTTCTCTCTCCCTCTCATCACGTATGTATACCCCGTCCGCGCGTGCAGAGGTCACAATAACCTGTATGTCTAATGAGACTAATAAATAAGCAACACATTGTTCGAGGAATTAATAATAGATGCGCATCGTCACCACCGGGTTGTTTTTATGTGCGACTTAGCATGTCTTTAGAATCACCCATGACATATTCCAATAAAATCAATTTTAGAAGGCGTCAGCACTGTTGGTATCCTGGGTACAATCGCTAGCAAACGTCTCGCAAATTACCCCCAATTTGAATATAAAGCTAGACTTTTCTTAATGCGTCCATTAGCATGAGAGAGAAAGATTCTGAAAAGATTCACGTTGAAGGTGGTTTAAGTATGCCCAGGGGATCACGCTGGTCTATGGGACATCAGAGAACAACATAACGTTGTTCATAATGAGAATGACCTGGCGCGGAGAGAGACGTCTCATTTCAGCCAAAAACGGATTCTGCAGTGGTCTTGAGAAATGTCAATTTGCAGATCAAAAGAAGACTATTTTTTGGAAATGTACCACTGGAATGACTAGCTGAATAACAGAGCCACTCATTTCAGTTGTAAATTTTCAAAAATAGTCTTCCTTTGGTCTGCAAATAGACATTTTCGATTAGAAAATTGAAATTTTCTTGAATAAATTCGGGGATTAAACGGTTAAAGAGGAACGCAAACAGAGAAGCCTCAACGCACACCCAATGATGATTTTGTATAACTTAGATACAATTAAAAATATTATTTGCATATTTTCGAATTCCTGCATAGCAAATGTGGCCAGGGAAAACCATTTTCTTCCCATGAGAATCACAGTCGCATCATCACGCGAACGCGTGTTGTCGTATGATGTAGTCGCGTGAATACTATTCTGCTGTTTATCGTTGGTAGCTCAAAAAGGTAAATTCAGACATTATAATTAGGCTGATGACCGGATTCCTACCTGAATAGGTATATATACTGAAAACTTGGCGTAATCTGAATCCGTGTGTTTGACGATTCACTCTTTGACGTCATACCGTGAATATTATGTTGTATCAAAAGTCACGACTTTATCGGAAATTTCAATAGCGGTAAATTTTGTAGAAATTTGTCAAAATCTCTTTAATTCGTAAAATATGATAATACGTTTTTGGTGTTTTTTAATATAATACTCGTCTGTGATCTCTTTTATCAATGGAGCAATCTAGTATATCGACCAATTATATGACGTCATAATCAACAACGTCACGTACAGGCTGGCGTCATATTCAATTGCGTCATTAACGCCTCAATTTAGTCCTTCTTAAATATGTAATTATCCGTCAGCTTGTACGAATTGTATGTCGATACAATTTAATACACATTACAGGGAGCAATCGATCGCAACATGGGCAACGCGTGGGTGGAGCTTAGCTAGAGATGGGCAGGCATTGCTAAAACTGGATACCTCCATTTAGCCATGCTACGCGACGTAATTATGTATTGTCATGCGAGCGCTTTCGCCCTAGAAATCAGTATCTCGACATTAGAACACATGACGCAGGAAAGCCGTTGAATATTTTGAAACTATTTTTTACTGACAGATGGTGTTACCATAGGCAGCGGCAGCTCCCAGTCGTGTTAGTTTTCAAAATCTTCAAAAGAATATTCCTAACATCATAAAGAATGTGTCCTATATGTCGAGTAAACCTTAAAGAGCTGGCCGTGTAGCATTGGGATTACAAGTGGCCGTGCGACGTACATTGCCAGCACCACTAAATGGGTAACGATTACGTAACTTCAAGATGGCTTTCTTTGACAAATGATTTGAATTAAGAGGCCATCATTTTAGGATCCGTTATTGGGATTGAAATTATGCAAATAGCTTTTCCAAAAGAACTGTTTTCTAGTTCCAGTATGCAACTGGGGTAATGCTATCCGTTCCCTTTCAATGAACGACGTTTTAGCGGTATTAGCCGCGTTGGTAGCCGGCAGAAAATCGATACCCGGTTTTACAATGTGACGTTTTCCATGTAAGCGCGCAGCCGCGCGACCAGATGCGCCCTGGAAATAAACTCGACCATCCTCGATTTTTCTCAAACCGCGCGAGGTTCAGCCAGTTGGAAAGTCAGTAAAATGATGTAGTTTTGTGGCATCTCTACTCGGATTTTCTAATTATATCACGCATCCATAATCTGCTTCCGTTTGGCTGTCATTAGCTATTGACCTTCAAGGACCTTACATTTAATGTAACTATACCTTGACAAGTTAATGTCAGCGTATACAACAGCTTACCCATATACTACACAGGGAAGTTATTCCAAATTTTGAAACTAATTTGATTTAAACTTAATTTATTTTAGTCTAAGCGGGAGCACGATAAGATTTATGCCGGCGTCTCACACGTAATAAACTATTATGATACATGGACTATCATAACAAGTGGTGGATGTACACGATAGCAGTAACATTACAAATATAGTAATACGAGAGAGTGAGGGAGAGAGGTTTAGAGAGAGAGAGAGAGAGAGAGAGAGGGGGGGAGAGAGAGAGAGAAGATGGAGGGACGGAGAGGAGAATTGATGTACAGTTGGGGGGTGGGGAGAGAGAGGTTGAGAGAGAGAGAGAGAGAGAGAGAGAGAGAGGGATAAGATGGAGGGACGGAGAGGGGAATGGATGTACAGTTGGGGGGGGGGGAGAGAACTCCGAGTGGTATGTACTCACATGCGTGTACACTTCCAGTATACTACAGCTCATAAACAAGTCATCACGCCCCACAACAAAACCAGGACATGTTCGTTCGTACGAAATGAGTTGTCAAACATTTTTAACGCAATTGGACTGGACGACATCAATGCCTTAGGTTGAATTGTTCTCCAATTCAGCCGCTTTAAAAATATTCAACAGTAGGGTAATTTTGCCATGGACATGCGCTAAGTCGTCCCCGACCTGCACCGTACTGAATGCATCCACATATGTACATTGTTGGCTCAATGTGCTATATTATGTTTTATTAGTCTCAGAGGTGTCACTTGTATGGTTTACGTTTGGGTATTGCAGATATTATGCCCATATAAACTGGGGTGTGATCACTACAGCAAGGTAACATTAAAGCGCTATCTTTTAGTATTCTTTTATTACTAATTAGTATTGGATCAAGCAAGGTATTCGATACATGCCGAGTTACTTCATTTATTAACTGGTGGAACCAAAATGTTGTTATTATATCACGTGGGTGGTGTTTAGTCAGGTTAAAAATGTCCCCTGGTAAGATTAGAGATTTGTTTGAGTTAAAATTCCGGACACGGTCTATATTTTCTGATATGGCGTGCCACGTATCAATATTTGTATTAGGTGGGCGATAAATAATGCATATGAGCACCTCTGGCCAATCATGGACCTATATGACTATGAGTTCGATGTCAGGGCATTCGTACTCAGCGCGACGAGTAGCCGCTGTGGTGTCGGATATGTAAACACATACAACTCCCCACGCCTGGTGACGGTCTCTGCGATACAGTTCCTAGAAGCCTGGAATCCCAAACAACAACAGCAGCAGCAGCAACAGCAACAGCAACAACAACAACAACAACAACAACAACAACAACAACAACAACAACAGCAGCAGCAACAACAACAGCAACAACAACAACGACAACGACAAAAACAAACAACAACAACAACAACAGCCACCACAACAGCAACAACAGCAACAACATCAACAACAGCAACACCGACAACAACAACAACAACAACAACAACAATACCGACACCAACACCAACAACACAACAACAACAGCAGCAACAACAACAGCAACAATAACAATAAACACCCCGCGTTCGCTTAAAGCCGTGCACATACAGATTGAGGGGGTGGTTATGTAATTGCCATGTCGGAGGCGTGACGAAAATTGGCAAAAGCACGATACTTGCCAATTATTTCCTAAGTTTCCAGACGGAGTCATTAATCTTTTCACTAAAACATGTTGGGTTTGGGGATTATTGTCACAGATTTACCCAGGGACCGATGTAAAATGCAAGGAGATGAATTGGGCATCATCAATCTCAACACGCATGCTTCTGAGGAGAAGAGGCAGAGATGGGTTTTGAGATAAGCCAAAGCGTTTCAACAATATTCCATGCATGCATGTCACAACAGTAGATGTACACTTCTGTTCAGATGCTGTGATTCCACCTGCGCGCCTGCATAGTCTATACCCGTATGCGTCTCCGAAGGCTGTGGTTCCATTCAATCATATGGCATATAAATATGCACGATTGCAAGATGGTCAAAGTTACGGTATCATCTTCTTAATCATGATGAATGGTATCATGATTATATTAGTAAAAATGCAAAGATCCACCGTTTCATTATTTCGGGACTATTGTTTCAGTGTTGGCTTGGTTGTGGTGTTTTTGTTATCTATGTCGATGCCATCAAACCGCCAATTAATCTGGCGTACCGCTGTGATTACCTTTTCCTTTTCAAGCTCAATCAGAGTGGCATTAGCTGTCAGCATTTTCGCTTCAATCGATTAACATGAACGGATGCCGCACGGCAATCGCCGAATGGCGCCATTTTCATGGAATTTCGCATCACGAATAATATGTTTTTCCATAGGGAATCGCTACAGTAGGCAACTGTTTACGGATACAGACGGACTACACAGTAAGCAGGCCGCACTTGTGGTTCTGTTACTGCAGGCGTATGCAAGCGTTCACATGAAATGAGACCTGTTATTGTCAACATTACGTTAGCGATTGTATGCGTTTGCAGACGCATAATTATTGATGGGATGGAGGTATCCAAGTATAGTGATGCCCCGCCCATCTCAATCGACCCTATACTCTTTGAAACTCAATTTCCAGAAAACCATACAGATAAGATGTTGACTATTTTGAAAATAATTTAATTGAGCGCTTTTGCCCTCTATTTCACAATATTCAACAAATTTTTTATACATGATAAATGCATAGGCCTACAATTCGTATACCTTGTCAGACTATTAATCGTTGTGACGGGTTATGTCGCGCCATTCGCGACGTAATTTGTTATGGCGGCAGCCTACATGGTCGTAATTGATCACGCCGGTATATGATTAACTGAGAAACTGGATTCCTCAATTGTATAGCTGTATTACAACAACTGATCTATAACTAGCAAAGTACTGCGTCGACTGAAAAGTATAACTCGTGAAACCAATAATCTGAATACGTCGCAATATGTTCTCACGATTAATTTGGGCAGGGCAGCGAGCCAAACCTTTACCCCAGCCACCCCCGAAATTCCACAGTCCTATGTACCAAACAAATATACAGGTAAGCCGAGGACTACGTTAAAGCTGATTTAATTGCAAACTACTGCTGGTAGATGCAGAGATGTCAATCAGTCGCGTCAATTTAAAAATGTCCATCTTAATATGCCTTGCATCAACATAATATGCCGTTTCTAATATGTAAGGAGGTATAAAGGATTCATGGGCCGAATTAGAACTAAATAATGTATTGTATTTTCAGGTCTCATTGTTTAATGTATCATCAGCGTGCAGTACGGGATCCTGACACTGGCATTGCTTATGCATTGAGCTTTACATGGCGAATCCGGCCACAATAGGCATGTAGAGTCGTTTTGGTTAATGCCGATTTTCCTGGTCAAGAGAATATTATGTTTGCAAATGTATCACTCAAATGCCTTCGTCGATACCCGGGCCAGCCATTCTAGTTGTACATCTTAAAAAATAATCTGCTCTTCATCCGCAAATAGACATTCAATAAGTATATAATTTTAGTTTCTTGACCAAAATGCTAATCATGTCAATTAACTCAACATTTTCAAGAAGATTTAAATTTTTGCTCACTAAATAGCCATTAATTGGAGAGCAAGAGACTATTTGTGTAAGTATGCCACTAGAACTGACAAAAATAGATGTTTGTTATTCTGCAAAACGTGTCCATTTACAGGCCAAGAGATTACATTAAAAAAAATTTTCCACTTAAATGACTGGTTCGCTTACCGAGCCAGTCATTTCAGTGGTAAATTTTCAAAAATAGTTTCTCTTGGCCTGAAAATGGGCATTCCTCAACCTCCACTCGAGCTGCTGTGGTGGACGATTAAAAGGTTACGTCGACGCTAGTAGGGTTAAAGTGGTAAACTAGAAGGCAATAAGACTCCCCGTGGTGGGGTGGGTCTGGTGCACTGTAGACAGAGTGTTGTCTTTGTGGATGATTTAATCATCTTCTCACCATCTGAAATATGATGTGTGATGTCACGAATAAGTGCCAAACATGATTCGCATTTCAGATACGGAGACGTGCACCTAATCTAGATCCATTTGTTATATTGAATTGACATACGTTTCCTTGAAGTTATTATTGCCACGAACGATAATAGCACACGTTGCATGCCTATAACTGGCATTGGCCCAGTGTCATGTATTGCACCTTTTTTCTGTAATTACCGTCCAATAGCACAAGACTATCGCTTCTCAATCGAATGGTCATGATTGTTTTGTGAACATTACAGGTGAACATTAGCACCAAAGCTAAATAAAGCAACATTAAATAAAGTAATTTGAATGGTATATTGTTGTAGACCAAATTCGAAAGGACAGAAATGGCGTTACATGTTTTCCTTTTCCCCGTGGTGCACATAAATCGGTCAACATATCTAAGTAATACCGTGCTATCAGACCGCCGCATTGGTCTGGATAGTTGTCTTCCTTAAGTTTTCTCGGAATATGTGACACGTGAGATTAGAACCGTGTTAATTTACATGGAAAGACGTTTCGATTAGGATTCTACGAACGACTTCCTTATTTGACGAATGTCCCCCGTGGCCAGCGGACAAGCCGAAATCTCCGTTTTATGTGCTGGCGCGGCCACAATGCGATGACGTGATCAGTAGGATTCTAATTCACTACTATCAGATATGTATACGAGGCATAATCTGGAGTGCACGATGCTGACAGGTAAATGAGCTGTAACTGTTGCATACCTGCGTGCTAGCCTCAGCTATGCCCAGAGTGATGGCCTAATGATGAATTCACACGCAATGCGATCATAAGATATTCATGCTTTATAATACGCCTCTAGGTTGATGAGAAGATGTGATGCAATATCCTGGTGAATATATGATATCTGTAATTAGGCTTACTACGATTACTATCGCTCTCGTCGCTGGACGAGAGATGACGATGAATGGAGAATTCCAGTTTCTCAACCAATCCTATGACGTCATAATCAACTACGTGACGCATATACTGACGTCATAATAAAATATGTCATGAATGGCGTATCTAGTTTATTACTGACGCCTAATTGCTGACGGCCTAAGCGTTGGTGTACGAATTGTATGTCTTTACTATTTAATAAACATGTGTAATATTTTGAGACTAGTTTGACTGGCAGCAACAGCAGTGAGTTAAATTAGGTTCACAATATTCTACAGCTTACCTGTTTTGTCTTCCGGAAATTGATAGTCAGTGAGTTCAGGGACCTATCGATCCCAATATGGGCGAAGTGTGGTTAGAGCTTCGGCAAACATGGGCTAGGTATATCCAAGCATGGACTCCTCCATTATTCTTACTACGATTACTATCGCTGTCACCGTAGGATGAGGGGCGCCAATGAATCGAAGATAGCAGTGATTGTGCATGTTCAGATGCATGTTGTTGTATATCTGGCACAACATTGTTTACCAACGTTGACATACGTCACTCAAGTAGCTGAGATCATAATCAAGTACGTCACATATTAACTGGCATAAAAGATATAATGGCATAGCTCCGTCGCTAAGGTTGGAAACTCATTACAAAAGTGTACAAATGTACGTTTCACTAAATGTTTTTGTTTAATATTTTGAAATTAATGTGGCTTTAAACTTGCTATATAGATTATGGGAATTAAGCATTTTTAATGTGTTAATCGATGCAAACACAAATACAATGTGAGGGCCTTACCTAGCAATGGACGGTATATGGATTGGGATGGTTAAAAAGGAAATACAAACATTTATTCCATGGTTATTTTGTAAACCATGTTTATGGATATACCAGGCATTGTGTAACAGATCCAGCCCGTGTGACACAAACGGAGAATTAAAATAGTGATCTGTCAATCTATTTATTTTCAATTCAGGATCGGAAATTGGAAACAGTTATAGAACCAATTAGCGACTTCCATGCAAACTATTTCCAAACGTATACTCCCTATTTGTGTCTTGATAACCAACTCCCATAATTCGTCTCTCCCGTCAGCCATGTCATGCAGGCTTTCCTTTCGGGTCACTGCACCATCGACAGCAACATATCCCTATTCTCTATCTCTTATTGCTATACGACCCTGCATACTCAGAGTAAGGTTACGGGTGAGCGGCATATTATATTGCCCTCGTTGGAAACATTTGTCAGCGAGTTATCACTGTGTAACCATACACATGGTACACTGCCATATCCTCGGCATCTCCAATGCAACAACAATGGAAACACAGTAGTTTTGGTATATAATAGTTTAAACCACATCAATGAATTATTGTCTAGTGTGTATTTGAAAAACTACTTTCGTATCTGCCGCTGAAATTGTAAAGTGCACTTGGCATGTCGAATTGGCATTTCTGTTCCCATCTGATAGCAATCAGTAATTGTATCCCCCTTAAAGGAAAATAAAATTGATTAGTCTGTCTGGAATGTCTGGGAGCGAATTGTTATATAGTGGGATGTTCAGTAATCGCACAGACTAGACACATATTACATACTTTATTTTGATTCCTACGCTAATAATATAATTCGAGCTCACAGCAAATATTGACATTCATCCTAATGGAATGAAGATTGTATACCATAGTGCATTGTAACCGATGTTCGAAGGGACAGTCAAATACATGCCAAAGAGGGGGTGGCGTGCATTTCTAACTACGCCGCACACCATTCTAGCTGTACCCACTGTGTACACGTATATGCATTGGAATACAATCGATTTGAAATTTTCGAACATTACTTACAATCATCAACATTTCAAGGTAAGTATACAGGTAAGCTGTTCATTGTTTTGAGACTATATTGACTGCGGGATGCTGTTCCATGAACAGCAAGTTTTAAATTGTAAATAAAACAGAGACATATAATCCGGACACTGCACCAGTTTTAGTGATGCCTTGCTGTTCTCTAACCTTGCATGGTTCAATTAATCCCCACATAGGCAACACGTGGGCGGAGCTTAGGTAGAGAAAGGGTACACATTGCGTTAGAACACATGATGCAGGAAAGCCGTTGACTATTTTGAAACTATGTTTACGGGAAGTTGGTGTTACCATAGGCAGCAACAGCTCTCAGTCATGTTAGTTCTCAAAATATTCAAAAGAGTATTCCTAACATCATAAAGAATGTGTCATATGTGTCGAGTAACCCGTAACGAGTTGACGTGTCACATTAGGAGTACATCTGACAGCGTGATGTACATTTTGCCTATTGGTGCCAGCACAACTACGTGGGCCAAGATTAAGTAACTTTAAGATGTTTTTTATTTGGCAAATGCTTTGTATTAAGAGGCGTTCATTCTATTATCCGTTATTGGGAGTGAAATAATGCAAACAGCTTTTCCAAAAAGAACACCTTAGGGTGCTTCTCCATGAAAGCGGTTTTAGCGATACAGTTGCTTTACAACATACCATGTTGCATGTAGGTGCCTAGCCGCGTGGCCAGACATGCGACGCAAATACAATCTAGCATACTTTTTTCTCAAACTGCACTCAGTTCAGCCGGTAGGGAGATCAGTAAATTGGCATAATTTTGGTACATTTCTAATTATAGCATGCATCCATAATCCGTTTGGCTGTCATTAGATGTCGTCTTCTAAGCTATAGAGTACACTTTATGTACCTGATAAATTAATTTCAAAATATGCAATAGCTTATATTACCTGTATACGATACAAGTAAGTTATTGTATATTTTGAAACTAATTTGCCAGTAACCAATTGCTGCCATAGACAACAACACTTCCCAGTCAATTTAGTTTCAAAATATTGTATAGAATATTGATTAAACTGTAAATGTGTCTAATAATTGAGCCTTTCGGATTTAAATGGTTAATAAAACCTCCTCGTTGACTATATATGACACGCTTCAGTTGGCTGAGAAATAAATCTTCCAATCAAATGGTCAGGGCTGAATTGGGAAAATTACAGTTCGCCACATCACAGCTAATGTATGTATATGCAATTTAAAAGGAGTAATGGTGCAGACGAAATTCGCATGAACAGAAATAGCTCTGTATGTCTTCCTTTGCAAAGTGGTAGAAATCGTCCATTCAATATCTTTAACTAAGATCGCGCACTTAGACCTCAGCACTCGTTTTCTTCTTTAAATTTTCTCTGAATGTGACACGCGGGATTAAACCAGTGTTAATTTGCATGGGACGATGCCCTGATTAGCATGCTAGTAACGGGTAATCCACGATGCGATGCGACGACATGATCCGTAGGATTCTAAGATCGAAGATCTATACGTGACATAATATCAAGTGTACGATGTGGACAGGTAAATACGCTTTACTTGTTTTATACCTGCGGACTAGCCTCAGGTATGGCAAGGGTGACGGTGTACTGATGAAAATCCACGCAATGTAATCATGAAATATGCATCTTTTATAATATTCCTCAAGGGAGATGAGAAAATGTGATGGCAATATCCTAATGAATATACGATCTCTGCTATTAATCTTACTACGACTACCATCGCTCTCGCCGGAGAATAAGGGGAGACAATGAATGAATTCCGTGTATCAGTCAATCATATGACGTCATCATGAATCATGTTCAGATGTATGTTGTTATATATCTGGTACCACATATTGCTTACCAATATCGACATACATCTCTCAAGTAGCTGATATCATAATCAAATACGCCACATGTCAGCTGGCATCAAAGCCATAATGGCATAGCTCCGAGCTAAAGTCGAAAAATCGTCAAAGAATGTAAGAAGTGTGTGTCCTTGTTGAATTTACAATTCGCTAAACGTGTTGTTGAATAGTTTTAAATTAATGTGACTTTGAACATGCGATATAGATTATGGAAATTTAGCCATGATTGACATGAATAAGAAATGTAATGTGAAAAGTCGAGATCCAGCATGATCAAACAACGCACAGTCAAATCTATCCCCAGCAGGCTGTGGTCAGTGATGGGATGGTTATACCGCAAACAGTCATAGACGCATCCGACGTATCAACTTTGATGAGTCCGATCAACAAAACAGACCAACCACATTCAAGCAAACACGCAGGATAGTATATATGTTCGACGGTTTCATCCGGAAAGCATTACATCTTCATATATGTCCAGTCCATCTAAGATTATCGTCATTATTCCGTGGATATGATCATGGCACTATTGCAAAATAATGCAGATGGAGGTTAGGTAGCCCATCTTTTTAACAATCTCGTACATGAGTACACATTTGATTTGTTTAGATTTTAATTGTTTTCAATACACGTTTGGGAGTATGTATGCCTCATAATGTTAATGTGCGCGCGTTCATCCCATAAGACGGATTGGGAAAGGCTTTAGTCGCTATTTTGTTTCCAATGGCTTAATATGTGTATTTTATCTACTGACTGTTGAATTCTCTCCGAATTGTGCGCCGTGCTGCCAATTAACGGTTTGGAGAGTAACATGTTTAAAGAGGAAATACAAACATATATTCCATCGTTATTTGTTAAATCACAGTTATGTATATGCCACGCATTGTGTAAAATATCAAGACCGAGTGGCACAAACAGCGAGTTAAAATAGTGATCTGTCAATCTATTTCTTTCAGTTCAGGATCGGATATTCGAAACAGTTATAGAACTAAATACCGATGTCCATGCAAACTATTTTCAGAATTGTAATCCCTATCATATAATGCGTCTGTTCCGTCAACTATGTCATGCTGGCTTTCCTGTCAGTTCGCTGCACCATCTAAGCAACATACCGGTATTCTCTATCACGTTTTGCTTTACGGCCATCCATAGCCGTGTCAAGTTACGGTCGAGTGACATATTACATTGACCTCCTTGGAAACATTCCACAGCGAGTTATCACAATGTAACCATACACATGGTACACTGTCATATCTAGGCATCTCCAATGCACCAATACTGAAATCACAGTATTTCTGGTATATAATATGATGAACCACATCAATTTACTCTTGGCTTGAGTGTATTTGAAAAAAGAAATTTCGTAGTTGCCAGCTTTAGTCGTAAAGTACACGTGTAGTGACAGTGTATCACTTGGAATGGCGGATTGCCATTTAGGTTCCCATCTGATAGAAATCAGTAGTCGTATCCCCTTAAAGGAAAATAAAAATTGATTAGTCTGTCTGGAATGTCTGGGAGCACAGTTGCATGTAGTGCGATGTTTGTCAATCGCAATCACTAGACACATGTTACATAACTTATTTTGATTTCTACTTAAATAATATAATTTGAGCTCATAGCAAATAGGGGCATTCATCATAATGGAATGAAGATTGTGTGGTATAGTGCAGCGTAAACGAGGTTCGAAGGGATGACCAGACACATACCCAAGAGGTAGGTGGGATTCATTTTCAAACTACGCAGCACAACATTCTAGATAAACGCCACCCTCTGGAATAGAACCGATTTGAAACTTTTCGAACCGTACTTACAACCATCAACATATCACGGTAAGTAGGGCGTATACAGGTAATGTTTTGAAACTAAATTAACTGTTGGATGCTGCTCCATGCGCAACGGGTATTACATTGTTTTAGGGATGCCCCGCCCATCTCTAGCTAAGCTCCACCCAAACCTCGCTCGTGTTACAAACGATCCCCTGAACTCTCTGACAAGCAATTTCCAGAAAACTACACAAGCAAGCTATTGCATATTTTGAAATAGGTTGACTGGTTGTGGTTGCTGCCTATGGCAGGAACAACGCGCAGCCAAATTAGTTTCAAAATATTCAACGACATCATTAGTAAATAGGAAAGACATACATTTCATACAGCATTACTTAGTCCGCCCACACGCAAGCGTTAGTTGCATTAGGTGCACGTAGTCATATTTCAGATAGGCTATTACGCGGTAATAAGTTGCGGGAAACGATCCGTCGCTCAAGTATGTAATGCCATAATCATTTGACCTGTCCAGTTTATCCGTCCATCATATGACATCATACTCAACTTCGTGATGTGTACGATGGCGCCATAGTCAATTACAGCATGACTAACTCGATTTAGTCCGTCTTAAACAGTTAATAGCATGGCACGTTGTCCGAATTGTAAGTTTTTAATATTTACTAAACATAAGCCGCAATAGCTTCAACAGCTCACCTGTATAGCTTTCTGGAAATTGAGATTCGGAGAGTGCAGCGATCGATTGATTCCAACACTGGCGATGCGTGGGTGGAGCTTAGCTAGAGATCGACGGGGCATAGCTAAAACTGGAACTGTCAATTGCGGCAATATCTATCTGACATCGCAATGAAAATGGTTTGTCACTAAGTTCAATGTCAGTATTTGATGAGTTTTCAAGCTAAGATACGTTATGTTGACTATTCTGAGACTAATTTGACGGGAGCTATTGCTACAGCAGCAGGCGCAGTCAAATTAGTTTCTAAATATTCAACGGCGCACCTGAATTAGTTGCTTTAAAACTTAGATTCTGACAATCCGATTCTCCATGCTCCAAATTGATTGCAACACCTTGACCATCGGGTATACTTATCTAGAAAGGGGCGGAGCATAGCTATGCGCCTACATACAACCAGCTTTTGCTTCTTGAACTGGAGTGGCTTTGTTAAAAGACCGTGTTGGCCTAGGCTAGGTTCATGCAACCGGTTAGAGTGCGCTAATGAATGGATCCAGTTTTAATTACACCCGACCATCTCTAGCTAAGATCCGCTCACACTTTGCCTGAAATGGGATCAATCGAACCCGGAACGTCCTGAATCGCGATTTCCAGAAAGCTATACAGGTACGCCGTTGAATATTTTTAAACCGATTTGGCAGGCAAAACGCCTAGTCAAATTATTTTAATAACGTCAACCGAATGGTTATTAAATGGTAATAATAGTATGCCTTAACTACTTAATAAAAATATGTTGAATATTTTGGAACTAATATGACTGAGATCTGTTGGTATCACATGTAGCAACAGCATCCAGTCAAATTTGGTTCTAAATATTCAACAGTGTATCTGTAAAGTTTTCTGGGAATTGAGATGTATAGAGGGCATGGATCGATGTATTCCAACACGGGCGACGAGTGAGTGAAGCTTAGCTAAAGATGGGCTGGGCATGACCAGGAAGTCGGTTGCTGTTGGATTACTATTGCACCCGACCCGCTTGGTGGGCGTTACCCCCTAAATCACGTTATTGCGGACAATTCCTATGCATGGCGAGAAGTCGTGTAGTTCTCTCTCTCCTTCCCTCCCCCCCCCCCCTCTCTCTCTCTCTCTCACTCGCCCACCCTCTCTCCCTCTCTCCGTCTCTCTCTCTCTCTCCCTCTCTCCCTACCCCTCTCTCTCTCTCTCTCTCACTCTCTCTCTCTCTCTCCCCTCTCTCACTTTCTCTTTTTCTCACATTCGCTCGTACCGACTAGCTTGCTCTGAGACCTCCCAGTTTTCTCTCTTCGTCTCTCCGAGAATGGAAATACCCCGTAACCGTTTGCCCATCGCGTATGCATACCCCGCCCGCGCCGTGCAGAGGTCACAATAATCTATATGTCCACTCAAACTATTAAATAAACAAAACAATGTGCCAGGAATTAATAATAGCTGCTCATTATCACCCCCGAGTTGTTTATATATGCAACTTAACATAGCGTTAGAATCTAGCGTGACCCATTCCACTAAAATACATTCAGAAGGCGTACATATATATACGTTTCCTAATACGTCCATTAGCACGAGAGAGAAAGATGCTGAAAAGATTCAACTTGAAGCGGGTTTAACTATGCCCCCGGGGGTAGCGTGCGTCTAGGACATATCAGAGAACATAGCGTTGTTAATAATGGGAATGGACTGGTGCGGAGAGAGACGTCTTAAAAAGGAACACAGACAGAAACGCGTCAACGCGGACCAAATGATGGTTTTATATAATTTAGATGCTATGCCCTCCCATTTCCAGATAGGTCCGCCCATTTCTAGCTAAATCACGCCCATTTCTAGCTAAATCACGCCCATTTCTAGCTAAATCACGCCCATTTCTAGCTAAATCACGCCCATTTCTAGCTAAATCACGCCCATTTCTAGCTAAATCACGCCCATTTCTAGCTAAATCACGCCCATTTCTAGCCATTCTACTTACCTTTAATATACGTTTTACAATACACTGTATTACTATGAGACCTTACTTTTGAAACTAATTTGACTGGGAGCCCCCTGTCAATGTATTTCCGTAATATTCAAAAGAACATTCATTAAATTGTAAATTGGCTACAATTCGTATAATTTCCTGATGGACATTTAAATGTTCGTGACACAGATACGTCCTGTTGTGTGTGACGTCAGGTAAGATGCGCCGTGATTGATTTTGATGACAGAAACTTGAGCGAGAGTTTGCATCGCTACACCGATGCTTCCTTCCCCTCACTTCTAATGAGATATCTAAATATAAAGTTAACACATCTTATGCTAGCAACGCTTACCAATTCACCTTTCCAGTGTAGCCATCGGCGATTTGACGTCATATTACGTAATACTCAGCTAAGCGGCTTATATGATAACGTCATAATCATTGCGTCATACGTGATTATATTAGGCTCGTCTTTAACTCTTAATAGTCAGACACGGTATACAAATTGTATGTCTCTACTATTTAATAAATATTATGTTGAATATTTTGAAACTAATTTTACTGTGCGCTGTAGGCAGCAACAACACCCAGTCAATTTAGTTTTAAAATACTCAACAGCTTGCCTGTATAGTTTTCTGGGAATTTCTAGTAAGAGAATTCAGGGATCGATCGATCCCAACACGAGCGTGGTGTGAGAAGAACTTAGCTAGAGATGGGCGGGGCATATCTAAAAACGGAAAGGCCCATTAACTCTTTAATAGTCAAGATTTTTCAAGAATATGTTTTGTTCACCAAATAGCAATAAATTGCAGGACAGGAGTCTATGTTCTTGTAAATTAATCACTGTGATATACACATTGATATAGCTTTCTGTAATTGTGCAAATGGATACATTTCACAGGACCACTGACGATGCTGCCTTGGCAGAATTGAACATTAGCATGTTAACGGCCAAGAAATTCCATAGTGTTGCTTAATTTGTGTCCATTTGCAGGCCAATATATGACTATTTTTGAAATATTACTATTGAAATTCAGTTGTCAAAAATGGTCTTTTATTGGCCTGATGATGGACATTCCGCAATATCCACTGATGATGCTGTGTGTGTTTGACGATTAGAGGTTTAGATTGGCAAAAGAGGGGATATGTATAACATGGATTCGTACGCACGTATACACTGGGTGGGAATTAGCGAGAAACGATCTACTCTGCTTCAGGCTAACTGAATTTCTGATGATTAACATTACTCCCGATCCCATCCCCTCGTTATCACCTACCCTTCTTGCGAATAGAGTTGCGTTGACTTAAGTTAGTCTAGCAACATCAAATCCCTATATAACCAAAATAGTTTTTTGTCGGTAATATCTAGTTGTGGAATGATTATTTTGAAGGCAATATGGCTAGGGCTACAGCGACTTTCAATCGAATTGTTTTTAAATAGTCAACGCGTTGCGTCTACCATCATAGGCTAAGCCAACTATCTGGGATCTGAACAATTGTTTGGCGCAATCGGTTCTCATAATCAGATTAATAAATGTACTGTATGCATATAACCGTATATCAATTACAAGTTATGGTATATTTCAAATAAATGTATAACTACCGCATCACACACACACGCACGCACGCACTCAATTTCTCATATCATTCATCTTAAAGTGTGTTGTTGGTATAATCAATATTAATGGCCAGACCCATTCATTTGAGCCTCAGCGGAATAAGTACGTGCGATATTTCACCTAAATGGTCGCATAATTGTGGCACTAAGGTTGAAGAAATAGATGAGATATTGGTATATGATTTATTTCAAGGTCAATGCAATAAGCAACGGTTATTAACGCTTTGACCTTTCCTGACCAGAAACGTAAATGAACATTTATAGTGTATCCATCAATCAAATGACGTCATATTCAGCTACCAGAAGTGTAGGATGGCGTCAACATCAAAGACGCCATGAATATGGTAGATAAAGTAGCCATGAATGCTTAATTGATGACGGGCTAAGCGTTGTTGTACGAATTGTGTATCTTGATTGTCAGGCAGTTCAGAGATCGATTGATCCAAACACGGCGAAGTATGTGCGGGGCTTTGCTAAAGATGGGCAGGGCATACCTAAAACTGGTGTCCTGCATTTTCTTATTATATAGGGGATATTATGTTGACTATTTTGAAAATAATTTTACGAGGAGCTGTTGAGACATATTGCCAGCAACAGGTTCCAGTCAAGTTGCCGTCGAAATATTCAACATATATCCTGTTTCGTTATCTTGAAATTATGAAACTAACGTTTTCAAAGGCTAACACTAGTCCTACTCTAAGATTGACCACGGTGTTGAGATTTAAAATAAGCATCAGTCGACACGTGCCATTTACTTGTACTACGGGCAGGCACTAACTGTCAACGACAGTGGGGACACTTTAAACAAAACACTTTTTAGAAGAAGGCTTATGACGCCACTAACGAAGTTTGCCTCTAATGAAATGTAGGAAATATTGTTTTGGGAGAGGACATGGCATGGCATCATCATTAATGAAAACAGGTAGTTGGGTGTCGAAAGAGGTCTGAATTTAAAGAAGCTACATTTTCTAGACTCAAATACGTATTCATATAACTATTAGCAGAAGTATTTTAGAAACATACTCGTGCATTCGTTAACTTAGTCTATGTGTCGCCTTTTCTAATATAACATCACATCAGCGTCCTGTCAAGTAGTTTCAAAATATTCACAGGCAATAGTAAAGACATACAATTCGTACAACAACGCATAGTCCGTCATTAGTTAAGCGTTCGTGACAAACTTCACTATACCACTCATGACGTAATTGATTATGCCGCTATCATACATGTCACGTTGGTAATTATGACGTCATATGAGTAATTGATAGACTGGATAACTCCATTCTATCATTCTTTACTGGATGACTCTGATATATCAAAATATTCTCTACAATAAATGCATGTACATTAAATCCGCATTAGCGTCTCAATGCGAGGAGTCTCTCATTCCATTGTGGGCAAGCCGGTTAACAAACTGGTCCCTGGTGCCTTATCAAACACAGGAAGCTGCGCCGTCTAAAGTAGTTAATCTGTCGTTAGACGTTTCTCTTATCATTGACGTCTGTGCCAGAATTGAGTTCGACTGGGATAGAAAAAACACGTTTAACACAGTTTCCAACAGAATGTATCTCTCCGTAACAACAACGTGTGTGGGTCCATATACTCGCGCTTCAAGGCAAATGATATAGACTTGATAAATGACCCTTTCAGTCGCTTATGTGGTATTTTATTTTCTATGGCACGCTTCACTTAGATTTTGACGAATGGCGATGTACGAGGACAATGTAGAAATAAGTTACACATAATGATGCCAAGTTATGTGTGGGAATATTATTAAATTTCGAACCGTAATCGGGGTTTTTTTAATCTCTGGACTACATTAGTAATGCATGAAAGAGGTCTAGAGTCGGGAGACAAGTTGAAAACCACGCTGCTAAAATTTGTTTTTTCCATGGGACACATACAGCTTGCAACTGCGACATGCTCACCATCATTCCATTGCACGATCCTCGCCCTCACACCCCGCTCCCGTATCGAGTGCCGTGCGTTCACGCATTTGATTGCTCTAGGTTCACGAAACTTCATAAATATTAATGAATTGAGGTCAGTTAACGTCCGCCAATGAAATTACTCGATAAGAAATAAGACAATACACAAATGTACACGTGCGCGAAAGCCAAACTATATGTTTTGTATTACCGAAAACTAGTCTACAAGTTTTCGGTTCTTCAGATAACTCGTTTAGAGTAAAACCATTGCACACCTTTGCAAATATCTCTTTCCATTTCAGCAGCATCGTCATCGTTTTTGTTTTTATGATTGTAAAGTAGGTCACCGGATGAAGTCTCGCCTATCGAGCGAAGTAAGCTGAAACCTGTTTGGCCGACAGCTGCCCACAGTTGTAACGTTATTTCGCGTAGCACGAGTTCAAAGGACTGCAATTACGGCCACGAACAGCGTAGCTAGGTTAATGGGTGTATGTTAGTACGATTAATTTTCACATAAAATATAAGCCTCAATCGTGCATTTTAATGCAGTTAGTTAACTATTGTTCAACGGTAATACGATTAGGGAATAACAGCTTGCTTCGAATTAGCGGCAACAAATGATCGCACGTGAGCTGATTGATGTCGTCTGCTTGTCATGCAAAGCATCAACTAACTGATGACGTGGTAAACGAGAGGAGTGCCGAAATCGTGAATCCACTTTAGAAGGCAATCAAACACATCATAGCAAACTACATAATGTGTAGGCTGACATCATAATCAAGCACGTCATGAATGACTCGCCTTAGTCCATCTCAAACGCTTACTAGTCCGTCGGGTTGTACGAATTGTATGTCTTTCCTATTTAGTAAACATGATGTTTAAGAGATTTATAGGCGGTGCTTCGCCTACTTCTACGAGTTGTCTCTGTCCTTGCCACCGCGTGACGTTATCAGCCTTTGATTCATTACCTTACACTGATTGATTATAACAAGCAGTTCTTGTGATATCATTTGTTACTGTCACATCGACGTAGACATTTATTACTTAAGCTTAGCGTTGTTGAATGGCACGATGGATGCACCACATTCAACTAGTCTGTGCTGATGGTGATTAATTTGGAAAACCATACAGTTTGACAGGTTGATACCCTTACTACCAAACATGGATTGGAGGTCTTAGATACAATTAGATATATTGCGGACCTTTGCCGTCACATATAACAGAATGAGGTCGTGTGTAAGTTGACGAATAGTACATACATTCTCACACTACAAAAGTACATTTATATCTGTCAAAACCATTGTTGCCGGTAAAACGCCAAAACCTATGATAAATGAACATTTATCAACCCAATGAAATTACAGTGAGAGAAAGTTTGCTGCCAATAAAGGGTTCCGCTGTATCGCTCACGCACATGTCAGTATACTCAAGTACACCATTATTTAATTGACGTCACCATCGACACGACATAGCTCCGTCATAAAAATCACGAAAGCGGACGAATTGTATGTCTTTGATGAATTTAGAAATTAATAAACATTATGTTGAATATTTTGAAGCTAATTCAATAGGGAGCTGCTACAGGCAAAACTATGACTATGAATTGTTGTGCATCTTGGGTCATAGAATTCTCCCAAGGCTGTCACCGCACTCTGCTCACCCCACTCACCCCATCTTAATGCTCCGATTTTCACTAAATCACGCAAGGAGTAGTAGAACAGCTCGCGTCACATGCACCTCTGGGACGATTTAAGATTGCATGTTGCCCTTAGTGATTCATAGATCATTGCAATGCTATGAACGATTACTCTCGATCTCTTATATTCTGGGGAAAGCAAATTAATGCGACCACTGAACATATATGGATGTTTTGCCCCTAATCCCAGCCTCTATGGCATAGCATTATGTGGATATACTATCGAGGGGAAGTTCTATGTTCTCAGGCTAATTTGGGAATAGATCTTTGCATTGTTAGTTATTCCCAGCCCATCTCTAGCTAAGCTCCACCCACACTTCGCTCATGTTTGGACCGATCGATCTCTGACCTCCATGCCAATCAAGTTCCAGAAAACTATACAGGTAAACAACTGCATATTTTGAAACTAATCTGACTGGGTGTTGTTGCTGCCTATGACAGCATGTTTATTAAATATTGGAGACATAAACTCCGTACAACGTGTCGGGCTATTAAGAGGTAATGCCGGGCCTAATAGAATCATTTATGACGTAATGATCATGCTGTCATCCTGCACGCTCTTAGCTGAGTATGACATCATATGCCGTCAGATCTTCGACGGATGCTCTGCAAAGGTGAATTAAAGCAAGTGACTTAGCCGTCCGAGCAGTCTTTGTACTCGTCTCTGCACGACACGTATGGCGTCATTTCTCTGCCCGTTAAATCCCCACCTTTTCACAATAAAACTGATCAACTCGTTGATATCTGCAACATCTCTAATGATCTTTCCCGTTGCATGGTTTCAATCTTTCGGAGATATTCCCGTGTGCTGTCTGAGCGGGGTGTAATGTGTTTTTCCACAAAACAGAAGAAATCTTTGGGAAATACATATGTTGCTATGCATCATTCTGTCGTTATATGGTTCATCATGTACGAGGGGTATGCGTTTGTCAGATACAGCTGTTCAATTGTTTTAACATTTACTTTGGTAAAGGTCGATATCAGAATGATGGTCCGGCAAGGCTTTTATGCTTCCACGATATGTTGATAAACGAAAGTTCATTGCTGCACGTCAAGCCAGACAAGTATTGCAATCCACATTCCACGTCTGTTGTTGCCATTCCAATGGATGTGGTGTTTCATCCTGGGATGATGTGCAACAAACGCTTCACAGCTTTGGCACAGCATCCCCTCCAGAAATGTGCAATGAAAATAGTTACAATTAGCCATGTAATGGACAAATTTGGTCAGGAAATCTAAATGTGTCCTTATTGAATGTCCACTTGCTGGCTCAGTACATCTCCAAAACATACTCTTCACGTGCCCGACAACTGAATATTCCTCACGACCACTGCAGAGGCCGGTTATAGCCCGCTTCAACATGAAAGGGCTAAAGCCTACTAAAAATAAATGTGATATCATATGCATACTGTGACTTTATGCATATGACATCAAATTGATACCCGAACACTTGCATAGTCAATATATCGGGTGGGGTGGGGTATGTGTGTGTGGGAGGGGTGAGTGGTGAGTGAGGAGGTGGGGGTTGTGCGCTATAGCTTCTTATCGATCACTCATCGTTCATTTGGTTGTAGATGAAAAAAAAGGCCTATTTTCTATTAAGTGACTTGATAGTTAAGCGAGCCAAAATGGCGTGTGAAGTGGTTATAATTAGTATCAATTGCAGGACAATAGAAGACTTTCAGATATGCCACCACTGAAAAACACGGCCCGATAACCGTACCAGTCCTGTGAGTGGTCTGTTTCTTTTGATAGTCATCTCTTGACCTGCAAATGGACATTCACTAAGCACTGATTTAGACTTTCTGGATCAATTTTGAGAATGGATGAATCCGATCTGTCACTCGGGTATGGACGTCATAGTCAATTGCCTCACATATAGGTTGGTGTCACGATCATAATTCACAGAAAATGCTTAGGCGTGAAGCTGGAAAATTGCGTCGAGTATACGAAGTGTATGACTTTGACGGATATACTATTTAATAAACATTATATTGAAAATTGTGAAAGTAACTTGACTGGAGGTGATGCTGTCGTCGGTAGCAACAGCAGCGAGCCAAATTAGTTTTAAAATTGTCAACATGGTACCTGTATACTTATCTTGCATTTGGAATGCTGACAATTCAGGATTCAATGTATATACATCGATTCCAACACTCACACTCCAAAACCTTTGCTTAGAGAGAAATGGGCGTGGCATAGCTAGAAATTGATCTATTTATTGAACAAGAATAATCTATCAGTCTACTTCTTTTAAGGAGACGAGAGGAATGCGCCGAGGTAAAATAGATAGCCTCTATATACTATACACTATCAGTGCAAGGCAACATTTGAGATGAGATAAATGTGCCTCTGGCAAACAGTTGGACTCTTTGTTAATATCAAAGACAGTGAGACAATCTTATTAAATTATTAAGTTGCACACACACAGTAGAAATGACGAACGTTATTCCATTGTCAAGTATTGATCGTTTGCCAACCAGCTGTCATTATTGCTATCGATTCTTCGATAGACATGACAGTCCATTAGCTGACGCTATTTGCATTTTTAATTATGTTCATCGCACAATAAATATAAACTAAAATGCCAAGGCTACTGTTCTCACATATAGAACTTTATTACGCGCGATAGACAGATCTCGGGCTGGAGTTGTGGCCTCTCGTCGCTTTGTATGCTAGAATATATGTCCTGGGTGTACGAGCTAGCCACTGATAGCTGAACGCACTAAAACTACAGTACACCTCAGAACTGGTTTAACACACCATGTTTCCAAAACAAAATAAAACGTACTTCTGAATATTTTGAAAATTATTGGATTGAAAGACTGTGATGCCTACGGCATTACGTACGCCTTTAAGACGTTATTGTCTATTGCCTATATGATTGAAAAGACAAAATGCTCAACCGCTACACGGAACACAGAGGTGTGTCGGACTGGCGGGAACGCCCCTATGTTCATATCAAATTTTAGTAGACATGACTGTTGAACTCTTGTATGTTTACCTGGCCATTTTGAAGACAATCATTTTGCAGTTTATTTTATAC
Source organism: Chaetoderma sp. LZ-2023a (assembly GCA_034401795.1). Taxonomy (NCBI): domain Eukaryota; kingdom Metazoa; phylum Mollusca; class Caudofoveata; order Chaetodermatida; family Chaetodermatidae; genus Chaetoderma; species Chaetoderma sp. LZ-2023a. The sequence continues at coordinate 161,227,935 of CM067372.1, read as the reverse complement.
ATGAGCTGTTCGCCTGCACTGTGCAACATGGTTACAATATGCTATACATTACGAGTAGACACTGCTGACCAGCGCATACACATGGGGAATGTACTAAAGACGATCGAGTCAATAGTTAATTGCAAATCAACTGGACACTACGGAATCACAACCCCCAATTAACATCACCAATCACGAAAGGCCAACCACTAGGTGGTAATATATTAGGAAACTTACTATTAACTGGCTGCCTGATGGACTTCTCCGCACAACATTTTCAATGACATTTAACTCTGGATCTGCTAAATATTGTGAAAACAAATTGACTGAAAGTTGTTGTTGGCTATGCCACCAACAACTTTCAGTCAATTTGGGTTTTTTCAATATTCCGTAGAGCCAGAGTTAATGGCGATCGTAGTTCTTGTGTAGTGACTTGCAGCAGTCATGCAATTAATCAATGTGGCGGTTGTAGTTGTATTAACAGCAGTTGCGTGATCGTGTGCTCTCTCTGGCATGACCTATCCAGAGAGTCTGAACTGCTGTCTGGATTACTATGTACCCGTTCCATTTGAATAGCAGTTTGCGTAAATCACAGGAAAATGGCATGCGAGTGTCCTCAATGGCGAACGCATTTATTGGAGGTTATTAGTACACATCCCGGAAAAGCACTAAGCGGAGTGTATATTAACATGACCATATCGCATCCTGGGTATAATGACCACTTGCCTCCTTAAGGAAGTTTGGACTACATGGCCACACAGCTATCGTGTGAAGTGCGGGTTGCAATTCCTCTCGAATCTTGGGTGAAGCTTGAGTTCCCTGGCCACTTAACGGATGAATCCGGTGTGCCAGTCAAGTATATGACGCCATAGTATATTATGTAATATGTAAGCTTACGTCACACTCATAATTGTCAGCAACACTCCGCCATGGACCTGGAATGGCCCGTGAGTTATACCAATTGTATGTCTTTACCGCTTAATACACATGCGATGGGCGGGTCATAGCCAAAAGTGGATTCAACCATTACGTCGTTCGTGAAGGTTGGTTCCCTGGCAGCTCGAGTATCGAGTCTGTACGATTAACATTTCATCTTTACTTAGACACCATCAAGGATAGAGATGCAGTGCAATTACGAATTTGATGTATACTGTTTTCAAGTAAATTGCTTTCAAACCTTTCGCCATACTCGATTATTTCTCGACCGCACACGCATACAACGTGCCGTCTTGACAGTTCTAATTAGTTTGAGAAAAGCTAGTTGACTAGGCTAAATATTCCAACCACAACGTATGTTGCGCAACAATCTGTCAAATACATGATCAATCGGTATTTTAATTATTACTAAATCTCCTGGCTGATTGCAAAGAAGATATTCAGGATCTCACATGATTAACATTTCCTATCAAATGTATCTATCGCATGAGTTGAGTAAGATCTCATTTGGGAACGAGCGTTAGCTTAGCAGTGTACACTCGTGAACTATTGCTGTCTTGAATTTCTATATTTACTCACATGATACGTAGATGTTTCTTTTCACCAAGAGTAGTGTTAATCTCACAGCGATTTTCACGCATTAAGTGGAATGCACATATCAGGGATTTCTCTACGAGATTGTATCGTTTCACCCTTTCATTTTACAGATTAAGCCCCTCCCCAACCACCCCACCCCTTCCCTCCCTCCACCTTCCCTCTTCGCAGCACCACCCACCTTTCCTTCCTTACCGCTATTACGTCCCCTCAACTGCTCTCTCTCTCCCCCCTCTCTCGCTCTCTCTCTCTCGCTCGCTCGCACGCCCTCTCTCTTCCTCTCTCAATCTCCTCATCCTTCCATCCCCAATCCCTTACGCCCCATACCTCTCACTCCCCCCCTCTCTCTCTCTCTCTCTCTTTCTCTCGCTCTCTCTCTCCCTCCTTCCCTCCCTCCCTCCATCCCTTCCTCCCTCCCTCCTCTCTCTCTCTCTCTCACGCTCATACAGATATGCGCATGCGTAGGAATATACGCTCATGCACACATGCAAATAAGCAAGGAGAGTGACCATTTTTATTGAATCAACCATCATAGGCCACGTTATGCTTGCGCGCAGATAAAATTATCTCCGTCGAATACATGACATTAATATAAGTAAAAGTAACGTCCACAAATGATAATACGATGACGTTTCTTTATCGGGTCCTCTAATCCCGCCTGATGATTTAACATAGACTATTAAAACCAGGCAAACAGAGTTGAAATTGTGGATCACGACTGGCATTAATTGTCAGAAAATGTCTATAATATGTAGTCGCAATTACACGTTAAACTGGAGACAATGTTCGAGCTTCGTAATCTCAATCATCAGGCTGTCCAATCGGGGAATGTTTAAATGAGATGATATGGGGTTGGGGTGTGTGGGGGTGGGGGGGGGGCGGTGCCTCCACAACCACCCCCATCTCATGTAAGCATCCCTCTACTCTATCATGCCAACCGTTAAAGGCAAATTTCTCGTGATCTCGCGCGTGGCCGACTGTTAAGCTAATGCCCAGACAGATCTTTGACTCCATTCAATGTCAGTGGGTGATAGCAGAACCCAAATCACGCACTGCGTTTGATAGTATGTGTCTTGCGTGGCGAATGGAGGTATCCGACCTGACACTTATGCATTAGAAGTAAGAATCAAGTACGTAACGGTTTAGCTGATGTCACAGCCATATTGGCGTAGCTCCGTCGCAAAAATTTAAAAGTCCGTCACTAATGTTTACGAATTGTATGTCTTTGATGAATTGCAAATGCACACAATTAAAAAAAAAAAATGTTCAAACTAATTTGACTAGGAATTACATCACCCAGTGGAATTAGTTTCAAAAGATTCAACAAGTAACCTTTATGGTTATATTGAAATTAAGAATTCTGGGAATTCCGGTTTAAACGTTTCCAATCCGTTCCACCACACGTGGGACGGAGCTTAACTACAGTTGTGCTGTGTATGGCTAGGGATGGCTCCCTTTACATAATATATTGCTTCAAGAATAGAAACTACTTGCCGCGATGATCATTTCGATTCGACTTACTCCCATAGTATTACCGTCTCCCAGGTGAGATATCAGAACTTATTCTAGGAATATCACCAGTCGCTGATTGCATTCAATAACCAGTTCACTAATTCCTGACACTCGCAATAGCAGATAGTTTTTAATATTGGGAACCAATTTGGCACATGCAACGACACATTCAAACACATTGCACAAGCGAGCGGAATGGTGATTGCGCACCTTGAAAAGTGCACCTTGAAAAGTGCGATAAGTTGTTCATTTCGATGTGTTACCGATCTAGATGCCAGTACACGGAAGCATTATTATGAGGTGAAGCTCGCTGTCAATTTAAAGCGATATTATGGACGGCACACACGATTTAGCCCTGAACAACCTATAAAAATGGTATTCATCTTCTCATATCCGCATAAAGAAAGTGTCTATCTTCCAGATGCAAAAAAATCGTGATATAATTTATCTCTCTTTGAAGAAATGCGCCAACCGTGTGATTGTTACGATGATAACACACAAGACTGCGGTCGAACTAGTGTCGTATGGACACCATACGTGTATGTTAACATTAGGCAAAATATATAGGATCTTGATATGTGGACAGATATTGAAAATTTCAGAATTTGTAACGCTCTTATGAGTCTATGATATAACTAAATAGCATAGAGATACGCACAATGCGTGTGCATGGTACGCATACCACTGTAATAGGATACCCACACGGGGTTGGCAAGCAATCTGATAGAGGGAGCCGATCTGTTGCTCAGGTATCTGACGTCATATTCAAATAAGTCATATGTTCCTGACATCATATGCGAAATGCTTTGGCCGGCTTCGTTAGTTGACGCAAGTGGGGTCAAGCAAAGTATACAAATATTCTATGTTTAGCAAGCTAATACCAGTTTACCCGAAACGTTTGATTGTCTTATGTATAAAACGGGCGTTGATTGTAATTCGTTCGAAAGCAAAGTGATCTTATCCAAATGGCAGATTCCAGTTTCTCAGTCATTCCTATGACGCCATAATCTTCTACGCGACATGTGTGATTATGACATGATCAATATGTTTTGAACAACGTACCTAAGTTCGTTACGAATGCGTAATTGATGAGGGACCTTAGGATTATTCTACAAAATGTATGTCTTTACTATTTAATAAACATGCTGTTGAATATTTTGAAACTAATTTAACTGGGCACGTGTGGATCGTGGCTAGAGATGGGCGCGACATTGCTAAAACAGCATTCCTGCATTCTCGGCGTGACTGTACTACCAGGAGCGAATCCATTGGTGGGGTTGCTCCACATTCCCCTCAAGAAAAGTTGAACTTGAACGACTGTCTTGATTTGATTTCTAATGATGTTGTTTTTACTTGATGCATCCAGACACAACATAGCACTTGCCTAGAAAATAATATCGTAGCAGAAACCCATTTAGTTACATTGGTTGCCAGCTATTCAATGTCTTACCTGTATTGCTTCATTAGACTTAATAGCATATGTTTCCCGCGTTAGCGTAGCGCAGGCGGGTGTGGCTGGCATAGATCATATCGTGTTTCCTCCATGTGGTCTATGACATAATTGTAAACAGATCAAGGTAACACTTGACGCATATTCTGCCAATAAATAATTACTTAACCCTTTCATGGAAAATCCAGCCAAATCGGCGCCTGCGGGAGTCATGCAGAATGTGCAGTCCAAGAGAAAAGTATTTTTTTAAATTATTACTGGAATAACTGGCTCCATAAGCTAGCCAGTTATTCCAGTGGTAATTAAAAAAAATACTCCTCTCTTGGCCTTCCAATTTCCATTCAATTATCAAATATTTAAATATTCTTAACCACATTTAGTCACTGGAGGGTTACAATATGGTATAACGTAGAGTGAAGCTGACCAGAGGGCGGTGAGTGTATTGCCATGCCGTTACTAATGAGGTAAAACATTGTAACTGTATGTGGCTTATTTACAAAAAAAACCCTTGTCTATTCACAGAAAATGAGAATGATTTAAAATACCGATGTAATATTCTGAAGGGTAACAGCTTGAATGATCTGTAAACATCGCCAAGCGCATAATAGAACACTGACGCAATCCCTTTTACTTACTCAATCTGCCACAGCTACGTGATATAATTATCTTCACATATCACTTGGACACGATTAACTAAAACAGAGATGAACCACGCAGCTTATGTTGAATGGGCTGACGGTGATGAATCAGACGACGTCGAAGATGTGAAAAGAAGGAAATGTTCGTGTTTGTGAATTACTCTAGACAGGTTCCCCGCAAAAAACAGGCCGGACAAAGCTAGCAACGGATGCATCCATCTCCTGGAAATTGAAAACTCGTATCTCTGTAAGAGTCATTGATTTTTTATCTGTTCAGACCTTAGCTAGGTTTCTCAGTAATGGAAGGGGCTACTGATATCTTCCCATTAGTTATATATAAGTTGACGTTTTCTTAAACGCCCTCCTCACAAGGAACCATTGCCCCACCACCCGCTCTTGCAACGCATCATCGAATAATGTAACGAATGGGTACTGGTGGAATAATTTAATTATACATGTTTGATTTGCATTGTTGACTTTTGACATATACAATAGTTTATCCCGTCAAGAATGTATCCATTCGTCAATGAGCCATTGTTTAACCATTTAGATGATATATCGGGCACGTTTAGTCGATTGTTACTGAACATCAATAGGTGTGACTGTTGTGGGTGGGGTGCGAGAGGTGGGCGAGACGGAGCACCAATGTGTGGGTTGGATGAGAGAGATCGTAATGACTGAGCATCAATGGATTGGACTGGTTTGGGCGGAGTGAGAGAGCATCACTCGGTTTGACTGGCGTGGGCTGGGTTGAGAGAGGTGGGCGTGGCGGTTGAGAATGTATCTATACATGTGTTTCTTTTTTTCTCGAATATATAACTATCGAATACATATATCGATATAACGGAGAGATCCAGTTTTAACTATGCCCAGCTCATCTTGAGCTAAGCTCCACCCACGTTCGCCCATGCTGGGATGGATCGGCCTATGCACTCCCTAAATCTCAATGTCCATACAACTGTGCATGTATGCTGTTGAATATTTTGAAACTATTTGACTACGTGCCGTTGCTGCCTATGGCAGCAACAGGGCCCAGTCAAATTAATTTCAAAATATTCAACTTAATGTTTAGTAAATAGTAAAGATACACGCTTCGTACAACTTGACGGACTATTGCGGGTTCATAACTGACTAAATCGCGTTAATCATGATGTAATTGATTACGAGCTCTTCCTGCACGTGAAGTTATTTAGAATGGTGTCAAATGATGGACTGAGAAGCTCGATTGATCAATTTCTAGACAACTCTTTGTGAAAGCTGTTGCATATTTGAACATAATTTAACTGAATCTTATTCGGCAGCAACATCCCCCCCCCCACCCCCGTTAAATTAGTTTCGAAATAGTAAGCAAGGAATTCGTTACATCGTTAAGAATGTCCGGTTATTTGCCAGTGATGCTACAGCGGTCAATATCTTGTGCAGCGTATCAAACTTCGCTTAGTGTTAATCTGTCATAATTTATCTTGTGGCCTGCGAGTATTACCAATGACACTAATATGAGACTACTAGTTATTAACAATTATGGTTATTGGTAATTCTATATAGGATTCTAGTTTATCTATCACTCGAATGCCGTATTAATCAACCGCTTTCCTTGTAGGATAACGTCATAATCAATTATGTCGTGAATGGCGTAGCTAAGTTCGCCAAGAACGCTTAATTTATAACGGAGTAAGCGTTGTTATACGAAATGTTTGGCTTTACTGTTTGATATCCATGTTGTTGAATATTTTGAGACTATTTTGACTGGGCGCTGTTGCTCTGTTGCTGCCATATGGAGCAACAGCAGTTAGTCAGATTAGTTTCAAAATATTCAAAAACTTACCTGTATAGTTTTCTGGAAATTGAGGTTCTGGATCGATTGGTCCCAAAAACAGCCAAAGCATTGGTGGAGCTTGTCTTGAGATGGGCGGAAAATAGCAAAAAAACTGGATTTCCTTCATTGTCTATAACATGCTCAAGTAATGTTGTTAAAATCAAAGTTTGAATCAATAATAAATATCAGATCGATATTTCCAATCAATTCTCTAGCGCATGTGAAGCACATGGTAAGCTAATGGTATATTTCTTTGTCAAAGGAATTGACAATATGGGTCAACTGTTAGGTGAAAAATACGATATTTTATTATTCGATGCAATGGAGATATCCGATGTGCCACTCAAGTATATGACGTCATACTCAAGTACGTCACAATTAGAATTTGTAATGAATAACGTATCTATGTCCGTCGTGAACGGTGCCTAGTCTGTCAAGTATACACATTGTATGTCTTTACTATCTAATTTAAGCACCAACAGCACCGAGTTAAATTACTTTCAAAATATTCAACAGGTTACCTTGCAATTGTGATTCTGTGAAATCAGGATTCAATGTATATACATAGATCCCAACGCGCACAAAGCATAGGCGCAGCCTACATAGAACTGGGCGGGACATGGCAAACAATTGGCGTGGTATAGATAGAAATCGGCGGGGAAGGGCTAGAAATGGACGTGGTATAACTAGAAATGGATCCCTCAGTTAACGATATATCTGTATTCTGACATACCGCTAACGTCCTTCGATTGTTAGTTAACCCGTTAACCCTCATATCAGCCGAAAAACAGCTTCTGCAGTGGTATTAACAAAAGTCCATTTGCAGACCAAGAGAAGAGTATTTTTGAAAATTTAGCACTGGAATGACTGGCTCGATAACCGAGCCAGTCATTCCAGTGATACATTTTCAAAAAACAGTCTTCTCTTAGTCAGCACATGGAAACTTTCTATGAAAAATTGAAAAATTTTAAAAACAAAGTCGAGAGTAAAGCAGCTTCTGGTGAAAAAGGAAAGCATACGTGATTGATGCAAATATCCATCATCTGCGCAAAGGACAATTTGTTAATTTATTTATCAGAAGCCAACAATTTGAACAGCATACTATTGTAGCTATGTTAGGTAATTAGACTGTATCACCCCTGGTAGAGCAGGTAACTGAGCCGGTACTGAACCAATACCCCGCCAATATGGCCATTACCGGTAGAGCGCGAAGGAGGGGGAGAGGGAGTGGGAGAGAGAAAGAGGCGGTGGGAAGGGAAGATGGGGAGAGAGGAACACGACGAGGAGAAAGGAAGCTGTACATGGATTAGACACATATACGTACTGAATTAAAAGATGTGGTGGCAAACATTTGCACCTGTATGTGACTGACCATCGGCTTCCAAAATGTATTTATAGTTCAGAGCAAACGCATCTACTATAGCTATAAACGAATGGCAATACCGCTGCACATAACATACATCATTGTACTATCCATACCACAAATGAAACGAAGGACACCCTGGCCAGACAAGTATGTAGGCATGATTACTGTTTTCTGCAGCTGTAGTAGTAGAAACATACTACCGCTGCAATCAGTCCTTATTCGCTTTTGCCCACCATGTCTTGTCCTCAGCCGAAATCCTTAGATTCCTCACGTACATTCTTGACATGAGTGTACCGAGTACTGCTTTCTTGAGGTCACCTCGTAGCACGCTTAGCATATTTCTGCAATGACGTCCTCTCCTGGCGTTGTATGTAAAATCCAGTTGTAACTAGGTCCCGACCATATCTAGTTAAGTTCCGCCCTTGTTGTGATCAGGCGATCATTGCACTCTCCGAATTCCAATTTACAGAAAACTGTACAGGTAAGCTGTTGAATACTGTGAAACTAATTTAACTGGCTAGGGTTGATGCCTATTTTGAGTAATATTCAACAGCATCTTTATTAAATACTAAAACATACAATTCGTACACCAACGCTAAGCCCGCCACACGTATATGTTCGTGACGAACCTATCAATGTCATGCATGACGCCATTGATCATGATGCCACCATATACGTCATGTAGATGATTATGACGTCACCATACAGGTCACGTACTTGATTATTGACCTCATATGATTGCTGGATAAACTGGATAACTCTATCCTCTCATTCTTTACGGGATGCATCTGATGCATCAAAATATTCTCTGAGATGAATATATGTGCACCCCGCTTGTTGCGACTTAACCCTTTAATGGTCAAACCTGACCAAACACAACTATGCAGTATTCTTGAGACATCTCTATTTCACACCCCATGAGAAGATTATTTGTGACTATTTTGCACAGGAATGACTGGCTCGGTAACTGAGCTAGTCATTCCAGTGGTAAACTTTCAAAAATACCATTCTCTTGGCCTGCAGATAGACACTGACTAAGCACAAACTTAAATTTTCTTTACCATTATCCCTTTAGGCGAAAAAAAATCAGCGGTAAATTTATAGAATTTGTCTTCTAAAATTAAAATATCTTGAACAATATTGACCATCAACGGGCTTAATTGATATATCAAGTAGTATTTTGAGCGCTTTGAGGGCTGTTCACAAAAGAACGCGTGTCTCACTGCGGTGAGTCTCACATTCGCTTGTGGGAATGCCACTTGACAAACTGGTTCCTGGTGCCTTATCAAACATTTGAAGTAGCGCCGTCTAAAGTAGTTAAACTGCCGTTAGACACCTCGTATCATCGACGTTCGTGTCAGCATTTAGTTCGACTTGGATAGAAAAAGAGGTTTTAACATAATTTCCAACAAAATGTATCTCTCCGTAACACCAGCGGGTGCGGGTTTGCACACTCACTTTCACAGTCCTAATAAATGACATAGAGTTGATGAATGGCCCTTTCAGTTCTTTTTGGTATTTTATTTTCTATGACAAGCTTCCCTTAGATTTTGACGAATGGAGATTTACGAGGACAATGTTGAAATAAGTTACACATATTGATGACAAGTTATATGTGACGCAATATTACTAAATTTCGAACCCTAATTGGATTTTTAATTATCTCTGTCCTACTTTGATAATGTTTTCTCCTGTGCATGAATGAGGTCTAGAGTCGTGAGACAAGTTGAAAACCACGCTACTAAAATTACGTTCTGTATGGGACACATACAGCTTGCAACATGCTCACCATCATCCTAGTGCACGATCCTCTCCCTCCCACCCCGCCCAGGTATCGATACTATCGATACAGTGCTTGCACGCTGTTAATGCCTGCGCTAAATTCATGAAAATAGTAATGTGTCAGTGAACTTCCGCCAATGGAATTTTTCGATAAGAAATAAGTCAGTACACAAATTCACATGTGTGCGTAAGCCACACAAGGGGTTTTCGTTACCGAAAACTAGTCTACAGGGTGTCTGTTTATTTCAGATAACTTTAGAGCAAAACGATTGCACACCTTTACAAATATCTCTATCCATTTCAACAGCATCGCCATCGTCTGTGTTGTTATGATTGTAAATTAGGTTACGGGATGAAGTCTCGCCTATCGAGCGAAGTAAGCTGAAACGTGACTGGGGGAGGGGGTGGGGCGTGTAGTCCACGCTGCACTGTTACTTCACATACCGATAGCTCAAAGGACTGCAAGTACAGCCACGAATATTGTAGCTATGTGAATGGGCGTATATGTTAGTACGATGCATTTTCACATAAAATATAAGACTCAAATGTGGATTTTAATGCAGTAAGTTAGCGATTAGTCTACGGTAACACAGTTAGGGAACAGTTTAGTTCGAATTGGCGGAAACAGATGATCGCACGTATGGTGATTAACATCGTCACCTTGTCATGAAATGCATCACATAATTGATGACGTGGTAAGTGACAGGAGTGTCCAAATCAAGAACCGGTTTCGAAGGCAATCACATGGCGTCATAACCAATTACATGACGTGTAGGCTGACATTATAATGACGTACATCATGAATGACTTGAGTTAGTCCGTCGTAAACGCGTACTAGTCCGTCAGGTTGTATGAATGGTATGTCTTTACTATTTATCAACCATGCTGTTGAATATTTATAGGGCATCGGACACTGTGACTATCATGCAGTGCTTCGTCTACTTCTCCCCGTTGTCCTGTGTGACGTCATACACCATTGATTCATTACCGTACACTTATTGATTACAACAAAGTTCGTGCGATATCATTTATTACTGTCACATCACCGGAGACAGTTATTACTTAGCCGTACTGCTGTTGAATGGCACGATGGATGCTTCTAAATAAACGATCCTGTGCTGCTGGTAATTTATGTGGACACCATCCCAGTTGGGTACTCTTACTACCAAACCCGGATTAGAGGTCCTAGATAAAATTGATTAAGGTTTGAAAAGTAGATATATTGCGGACTTTTGCGGTCGTATATACGGGAATGAGAACGAGCGTAAGTTGGCGAATAGTACATACATTCGCACAATAGAAACATACATTTATATATGTCAAAGCAATCATTGCCGTAAAAAAGCCAAAGCGTCGGCTAAATGTCCATTTATCAACCCCAAAAAATTACTGCGGAAGAAGGTGCGTTGCCAATAAGAGGGTTTAGATTTATCACTCACGTATATGACGTTATGCTTAAGTACGCCATTATTTAGCTGACGTCCCAATCAGCATGGCATAGCTCCGTCACAAATTAATAAACATTATGTTGAATATTTTGAAACTAATTCAATTGGAAGCTGCTGCAGGCAAAACTATGACTATGAATTGTAGTGCATCTTGGGTCATAGAATCCGCTCAAGGCTGTCATCACACCACACTTACACCACACACACACACCCCTTCACCCATCTTAATGATGCGATTTTCATTAAATCACCCATGCGTGCCATATCGCCATTTTCCAGTATCCGCAGGACTAGCAGAACAGCTCGCTTCATGTGAACCGCGGGGACGATTTAAGTTTCCATGTCGCCCTTAGTGATTCGTAGTTCGTTGCAATGCTATGAACGATAACTCTCGATCTTTTATGTTCCGGAGAAAGTAAATTGATGCGAGCAGGGAACAGTTTCCGTCATATATGAATGTGTTGCCTTTAATTCCCGCCTCTATGCCATAATAGTCTGTGGATATACTATCGAGAGAAGGTTCTATATTCTCAGGCTCCTTTGGGTTTGGACATTTACATTTTAGCTATTCCCCGCCAATCTCTAGCTAACCTCCGCCTCGCTCGTGTTGGGATCGATCGATCGATCTCTGAGCGCCCTGACTATCAATTTCCAGAAAACTATACAGGTAAGATGTTGCATATTTTGAAACAAATTTGACTGGGTACTATTGCTGACTATGACACCAACAGCGCCCAGTCAAATTAGTTTCAAAATATTCAACATCAAGTTTATTAAATAGTAGAGCCATGCAATTCGTACACCGTGTCGGGCTATTACAAGTTAAAGACAGGCCTACATAATTACTTTATGGCGTAATTATTATGACATCATCCTACAAGCGTCTATCTGAGGATGACGCCATATGACGTCAGAGTATCGATGGATTACTCTAAAAGATGAATTGAAGCAGGTGTCTTAGCTATCCGCGAAATCTTTGTAATATTCTCTGCACGACACGTATGGCGTCATTTTGCTTCCTTACCCATTAAAGCCCCACCTTTTCACAATAAAACCTATCAACTTGATGCTATCTGCAACATCTATAATGTTCTGTTCCGGTGTCCTGGTCTCAAGCTTACCGTGATATGTCCGTGTACCAGCTGAACGGTGTTTAATGTGTTTTGCTCACAACAGAATCATTTTTGGGAAATATGTATGTTGCTATGTATCATTTTGTCGTTATATGGTTCATCAAGAAGGGGATGTATGCTTTTGCCAGATACAGCTGTACAATTGTATTAGCATTTAATATATTAACGGTCGATATTAGAATGATTGTCCGGCATGGTGTCTATGCGTCTGTTATATGGAAACATCTTTTTAAACGACAGTTCTTGGCTGCGTGTCAAACTTGATACTTTTTGCATCCCGCATTCCACGTCAATATATCGTTGGAAGAGGGCGGGTGGGAGTTGAGGGGGATGGGGTGGGTGTTGGGGTTGGGGAGGCGTGGAGGCGCCTTAGCATCTTAGCGATCGCTCATCGTTAGTTTGGTTGTAGCTGAAACAGCATATTCTCTATCAAGTTATTTAATATTTACGCCAGCCAAAGTGGCTTCTGCAGTTGCTATGATTAGTGTCCAATTGCAGGCCAAGGGAAAACTTTTAGAAACAGCGCCACTGACAAACCCGGGTCGATGACCATGGCCGTTGCTTATATAGAAATGGGGGTGGCATAGATGGAAATGGAAGTATTTAATGATTAGTGTCCAATTGCAGGCCAAGGGAAAACTTTTAGAAACAGCGCCACTGACAAACCCGGCTCGATGACCATGGCCGTTGCTTATATAGAAATGGGAGTGGCATAGATGGAAATGGAAATATTTATTGAATATGAATTAGCTATCAGTCTACATATTTTGAGGAGACAAAAGGAATGCGCCGAGGTAAAAGATATTGACACTATATACTATACACTATCAGTGCAAGTCAACATTTGAGATGAGATAAATGCCCCTTGGCAAACAGTTGGCTGTTTCGTTAATATCTAAGACAGCGTTATAAAATTATTAAATTATTAAGTAGTACACTAACAGTAGAAATGGCAAACTGTATCCCATTGCCAGGTATTGATCGTTTTCCAAGTAACTGCCATTATTGCTATCGATTCTTTTATAGACACGACAGTCCATTAGACGAGGCTATATGCATTTGTAATTATGTTCACAGCACGACAACAGATTGAAACTAAAATGTCAAAGCTAATGAAAAGTTTGCACATTTGTGTTTAACTTAGCTTGAGCACTCGTTATTATCGGAGTTTGGTTCTAGATAAATGTGTCCATGGAATAGTTAATCAAGCATGTTAATATTCATATTCGAACACTCTAAGGATATCAGCAGCGTCGTAATCGTTCATCAACATTACTTCTGTACATAGCTCAATATCTGCTCAGCAATAAATACATGTTTACCATTTTCGTAATTCTGTAATTGGAACGCAACCAATTTAAAGTCAATGCACATTATCCAAAATATGAGAGCGAAATAGAGAGAGAGGGAGAGAGGGGGGGGGGGGGCGGGAGAGGGGGGGAGGGGGGGGGGAGAAAGGGAAAGAGACAGAGACATATGGAGGGAGAGGGGGATTGGAGGCGTAAGGGCGTAAGGGATGGAGGGATGGAGAGATGGAGAGATTTAGAGAGAGAGAGAGAGAGAGAGAGAGAGAGAGAGAAAGAGAAAGAGAAAGAGAGAGAGAGAGAGAGATGTACTGAGAGAGAGAGAGAGAGAGAGAGAAGGAGAGAGAGAATGCGAGAGAGAGAGAGAGAGAGAGAAACAGAGAGAGCGAGAGAGAGAGAGGGAGGGAGGGAGGGAGGGAGGGAGGGAGGAAGGGAGGGATGGAGGGAGGGAGGGAGGGAGGGAAGGGGGGAGAAAGGGAAAGAGACAGAGACATATGGAGGGAGAGGGGGATTGGCGGCGTAAGGGCGTAAGGGATGGAGGGATGGAGAGATGGAGAGATTTAGCGAGAGCGAGAGAAAGCGAGAGAGAGAGATATATCTAGTGGGAGAGAGAGAGAGAGAGAGAGAGAGAGAGGAGAGAGAGAGAGAGAGAGCGCGAGAGAGAGAGAGAGAGAGAGAGAGAGAGGAGGGAGGGAGGGAGGGAGAGAGAGAGAGAGAGAAAGAGAGAGAGAGAGAGAGAGAGAGAGAGAGAGAGAGAGAGAGAGAGATCGATTGAAGGGATATAGGGAGGGAAGGAACGATGGGTGGTGAGGGGTGTGTGTGGATGGAGATAGGAGCGCGGGGTGGCGCGAGAGAGGTTTAACTCGTAAAATGAAAGCGGAAAACGATGCAATCGCGTAGAAAAAAACCCTGCGTTAAAATGACTGTAAGCCTAGCTCACATGGTGAACAGAGCATTTGATAGGAAATGCCCACTCGAGTGAGATCCTGTATATCTTCTTTGCAAGCGGACTTTATTAATAATTAAATTACTGATTGGCAATATATTTTGGCAGATTGTTAGGTAACACACGTCGAGGTTGACATATATAGCGGCGCATGCGTATAAAGTGTGGGTATGGTCGAGAAATCTCGAGTTTGGCGAACAGTGTGAAAGCAATTGACTTGAAAACATTACACATCAAATTAGTATTTGCACTACATCATTATCTTTGGTGTTGTCTGAGTATAAATGAAAGGTCAATCATACAGTCGCGATGCTCGAGCTGCCATAGAACACACATTTGACGTATGGGATGTATCCACTTTTAGCTATGTCCCGCCCATCTCTAGATAAGCTCCGCCCATGCGTTTCATGCGTTTCCTGCGCTGGGATCGAGTTATGTACTTTGAATCCTAAATTCTCAAAATCTCAACTCCATGACAAATGTGGACTTTTGCTGTCTATGGTTCAACATAGTCAACGGGATGGATGTATATTAGGTAGTAAAGCTATACAATTCATCGTTCCAGAGTACCCACCCATCATATGACGTCATAATGAACTGAGTGATGTGTACGAAGGCATCATAATGAAAGACGTCATGAATGACGTCGACAAGTACGTCACGAACGCATATTTGAAGACGGTCTATGCGTTGTTGTACAAATTGTTTGCTTTTACTATTTAATACATATTATGTTGAATATTTTGAAACTAATTTGCCATAGGCAGCAACAGCACCCAGTCAACTTAGTTACAAAATATGCAACAGCTTCCCTGTATAGTTTTCAGGAAATTGATGACTAGGGCATTCGGGGATCGATCAATCCCATCACGGCGAGGTATGGGTGGGGCTTAGCTAGTGATGGGCGGGGGCATTGCTAAAAATGGAAAGGTCCTTTTGAGCAACTGGCGAAGGAGTATAGGTTAATGCCGGAGGATGTCTGCTAATTATGATTGTGACGTCAGCTTATTTGTAACATAATTGACTAAGATGTCATGTACTTGACGACCAATTCGATGCATCCACCAGGTGGAACCCAACCTTCACCCAAGATGCAAGAAGCCATGCACCCCACACTTAGGTAATTGCCCATTTAATCCAGACTTTAATCGAGAGTCGAGTGGTCATGTAACACACACGTCACTTAAGATGCGATATGGTGATATAACCCAACTTTGTTTTAGTGAGTTCGCGGATTGTATACACATATCCCACAATAAAGGCGTTCGCCATCGAGTACAGTCGTATGCCGTTTTCAGGTGATTTACACAAACTGCTATTCAAACGGGATTGTTAAATAGTAATTCAGACAGCAATTCAGATTCCCGGGATAGGCCATGTCTGAGAAAACACACAAATCCACAACATTACTACTACAAAGTCAGATGAATTAACTGCATGACAGCTGTGAGCCACTAACCAATAACTTCGATGGCCAATAACGCTGGATCGTCTGAATATTTTTTTTTTTAACTTGACTGAAAGTTGTTGGTGGATAAGCCACCAACAACTTTCAGTCAAATTGTTTTCAGAATATTTAGTAGATTCAGAGGTAAATGTCATGGAAAATGTTGTCTGCAGTCATCCAGCTGGCAAGCATTTTTCTAATATATAACCATCTCGTGGTTAGCCTTTAGTGATAGTTGATGTTAATTAAGGGGTGTGATTCTGTAGTTTTCAGGTTATTTGCATTGACTATTGCGTGTTTCGTCTTTAGTGCATTCCTTAAGTTTACAGCAGTGTCAGTAGTGCCGTCTAGTAATATATAGTGTGTTTGAACTGCTTTGCAAAATGCAGCCGAACAAGTGTATAACATAAATTGGAAACTGATAGGCTTCAATATGGCCAGCTGTTCCTACAAGAGCTCCAAATACACCTCTACCTAAATTTGGTATGAATTTAGGGGCCTTGCCTAGTTGTCCAGGGACACGCTCGTTTGTTACATGTAGCGGTTGAACAGTTTGCCTTTTCAAACTGATAGGCAAGTAACGTCTTAAAGGCATACGAAATGTGAGGGGTAGGGTAGCTCAACGGGTAGTGTCGGGCCGTTCTGGTGTATCATGTCGACTCGCCGCGCCGCAAGTGCACGACGAATGATGACGCTGGTTAGCATCCGGTCTCGGGATGACGGACGTTGTACGAGACTGCCCTGCGAGTGACAAAAAACCGGCTCCCAAGGCCGGTGGAACTCAAGCGTTCCGGTGGGGCCATGCGACCATCGTCGCGAACATTAAATACAACAGTCTCATCCCAGGAAATTGTGTCACCAGTATGCCTGTCCATAGCAATTTCGTGATCTATGGACTTACAAGATTTGATTTTGGTGACCTAAACATATAAGTCTATACAATGATATTACCTAAGCAATTATAAATATGCTAGATAAAACTAAAATAAGAGCATACGAAAATACGAGACATAGAGACAGGTAGATGAACTTTTAAACATGGGGCTCCCGGAGGTACCACACAGACTCGTATGTCCGCAGAGGTATCCCCGCAAGACCGTTACAGTCATCGGGACCGTTCTTACGGATACAATATAATTAGAGACGTACGTTGAGCGAAATAATTAATTGTTACTTGAATACTCGGTAGTCATTCTTAAGTTAGGCTACCGTGTTACCGAAATTGTTACACCATTCCGTAGTTGACGTGCGTTGATGCATGCTCAGGAAGCTGGAATGTTCCTGCAGGTTGGTTCCCGCAAGCTATTTTCCGCAAACAAGATTCCCACAAGAACACTCTGGGCAGAGGTACATCGCTCAGCACTGTAAGCAAAATAGGATGTCTAACGCGGTCGAAATTTAGAAGAACCTACACGATATTAGTGCGGTGACAGTTGGAATACCACTTTTTGGCGTGGCCGGCAGATCCGACGAGTCATCCATCAAAGAACATCCTGCCTCTACATCTGTAGAATCACATATCCAGGCCGTAAAGGCATAACCACAAATTTGTGTTCCGAAGTAGATATTGATATTCGGGAACAGTAATTAGAAAGTTCCAAATTGCTCCAGTAAGTAGGGCGTTTACAAAATTGTTCTAGTGCGGTGGGTTGGCTTACTGCTAGCTACGGGAGAGACACCGACAGAAAGTGAAGTTATATGCGTAATATCTGTCGCTCAATAGTAGCTGGTACAGGTCCAACCTATCCGGCCCCTGGCGGAGGATGCTCTCGATCTCTGTATTGCGTCTCCTTTTATACTCCTCGGTGACGTCACAGGCGCAGGCTCCAACCAATCATCGTCCGAGCAACAGCTAATCAGCCCGTAGCCAATAATAGCACAGTCGAATGTTCTAGAGCATTCTAGAAGTTTTGCGTCCACGTGGTTATGACGTCAGAGCAATATTTTCATGGTAATCAAGACGGGTTTTCCGTGGATAACTCAGCCATTTCTTAACCAATTCTGAAATGGTTTACAGATTTAAAAGGCCCGTTGAATTCCGGTCTTGATTAATGCCAGCTTGAATGGGAACAGGTAATCAAAAGGGATTACAGGGTACAATATCGGTACACTAAAAGCGTCATCCTATCTTGGTCGTACACTATTTGCTCCATCAAAAATAGCATCTAAGCGCGCGCATGGGCACTATTCGCTTTAACGAACTTAGTCGTTTTCGCAACGCGATCTCTCCCATAGGCCCATATACGCTTATGGCTCTACCCAGGGGGCGTGTTCAGGGACCGAATCCAGGATGGGCGGTGCATACTCGGCTTAGCTGGTACGGCCGGTACCCAACCGGTGGATCCGAACTACAGTAGCAATGTCTTTCAATCCAATCATTCCAAAAATCTTCAACTGTACGTTTTAATTTGTTTGGGAAACATGGTAAATTAAATCACTTCGGTGTGCTGTACTCATCCATTAGTAGGTGCAGCTATCAGTGGCTAGCTAGTACAAACAGAACATGTGTTCTAGCATACAAAGCAACGATAGCCCCCAACTCCAGCACGAGATCTGTTTACCTCGTGTAATAAAGCTCTATACCCGATAACGTACTCCGTAGCTAAGGCGGTGTTCACACTAGAGAGCTATTCCGAAGTATGGCCAAGCGATCACAACATTTCTTTTTACTTGTGTAAGCCTTCACACTTATATACGCTATGACAATGAAACTAATATTTGTGATCGATCCAGCTTACTTCGGATTAAGTAGTTCTCTGGTGAGAACACCGCCTAATAGCCCATAGAGTTTGTAGTGCCTAATCATGTTCAATATTCTCAACTTCTGCCACTCGGGTATTGACACACTGAACCCGAAACGCCGAATCAGAAAACTGGTTTAGAATTTGATAAATATTGTTTTCAATATGTTAAAACTAATTGGACTGGATATTGTTGCTGCAACATGTCGAGCCTGTTTTAGCTATGCCCGACCCATCTCAATCTAAGCTCCATCCGCACGACATCCGTGTTGGGTTCGATCGATCTCTGAACTCACTGACTAGTGCTTCATTGTGTCCAAATGATCGTAATAGATGTGATCGCGGATTTCCAATACCCATGATACATGCAGGGATTTATATTCTTGCATTTCATTTATAAAGTAATTTCCCGAATCCTGTCAGTAGATTGCCTAGTGGCTTTATGATTGTGGAATTGACACATCTGTTGAAAAGTTGCTTTCGTCCATTATTAAAAGCATTCTACCTATAACGTCTAACAATAATATATTAAACATCGGACGGATTCTAAGGTAATAATGCCTCGATCTGTGTGTCTCTCTGTCTCTGTCCTCTGTCTCTCTCTCTCTCTCTCTCTCTCTCTCTCTCTCTCTCTCTCTCTCTCTCTCTCTCTCTCTCTCTCTTTCTCTCTCTCTCTCTCTCTCTCGCTCTCTCTCTCTCTCTGTCTCTCGCTCTCTCTCTCGCTCTCTCTCTCTCTCTCTCACCCTCTCTCCCTTCCTTCCGCTCTCTCTCCCTCCCCCCATACCCTCCATCTCTCTCTCTCTCTCTCTTTCTCTCTCTCTCTCGCTCTCGCTCGTGTTCTCCCTCTCACGCTCACACAGATATGCGCATGCGCATGAAAATATGCGAATCCACACATGCAAATAAGCAAGGAAGTTGGAGATATTTATTGAATCAACAAGTATAAGCCATATTATTCTTTGAATTTAGCGCGCAAATAAAATTATATCCGTCGTATACATGGCATTAATATAAGCAAAAGTAACGTCCAAAATGATATGCCGATGCCGTTTCCCTATCGGGTCCTCAAATCTCGTCTGATAATTTGGCATAGACTATTAATAACAGTCACACATAGCTGAAATGTTGGATCAAGAATGGCATTAATTGTCAGCAAAAGTCTATAATATGTAGTCGCAATAACACGTCAAACTAGAGGCAATGTTCGAGCTTCGTAATCTGAATCATCAGGCTGTCCAATAGGGGAATGTTTACATGAGATGGTATGGGGGTGGGGGTGCGGGATCCACAGCCACCCCGTCTCATGTAAGCATCTTTCTACCCTATCATGTCAACCGTTAAAGACAAATGTATCATGATCTTGCGCGTGTCTGACGGTTAGGGTAATGTCTAGATCGATCTTGGACTTCAGTGGCAGTAGGTGATACGGAACCCAAATCACGCACATCGTGTAATAATATGTGTCTTGCTTCTGGAATGGAGGTATCAGACTTGGTACTTACGTGTCTGAAGTTATAATCATTTACATCACGCGTTTGGTGGGGTCACAACCAAATAGGGTAGCTCCGCCGCGAACATTTGAATGTCCTTCACTAATGTATACAAATTGTATGTATTTGACGATTTGTCAACGCCGAACACATTATGTTGAATATTGTCAAACTAATTTGACTAGGAGCTACATCCACCAGCCGAATTAGTTTCAAAATATTCAACGGTTAACTTTTATGGTTACATTACAATTCAAAATTCTGGGAATTCAGGTTTCAACGTTTCCAGTACCTTCCACCGCAGTTACACGTTGGACGAAGCTTTACTACAGATGCGCAGTATAGGCATATGGCTAGGAATGGCTCCCTGTACAGAATATATTGCTTCGAGAATAGAAAAGACTTACTCCCATATTATTACCGACTCCCAGTTGAGATATTAGAAATCATTCTCTGAAAGATGAATTTCTGGATTATCACCTCTCGCTGATTGCATTCAATAACCAGTTCATTATTCCTGATCCCCACAAGAACAGATATTTGACATATTGGGAAACAATTTGGCACATGCACCAGTACTTTCAAACACATTGCACAAGCGAGCGGAATGATGATTACACACCTTGACGATTGCTATAATTTATTCATTTGGGTGTGTTACCGACCTAGATGCCAGTACACGGGCGCTTTATTATGAGGCGAAGCTCGTTGTCAATTGATTGTGATGGTATGGACCATACAAACCAGGCATCCCCGAACACCCAATATAAATGGCATGCGTCTTCCCACCTCCACATAAAGAAAGATTATATCTTCCAGATGCGGAAAATCAGGATATAATGTATCTCTCTTTGAAAAAATAAGTCAACCATTTGTGTTACGATGAAAACAAACGAGGCTGCTGTCGAAGTGTAGTGGCTTATGGACACCGTAGGTTTATTTTGACATTCCTGAAAATATATAGGATCTTGATATGTGCACCGATATTGGAACATTTCAGAAGTTGTAATTCTCATATGAGTTTATAATATAAATAAATAACATGGAGATAAGCACAATGCGTGTGTATGATAAGCATCCCACTATGATAGGAGGATATCCATGCGGGGTTGGCAAGCGATCTGATAGAGGCGTCCGATTTGTTACTCAGGTATCTGAAGTCATACCGAAATAAGCGATAATTTTGTGACGTCATTTTCGAAATGCGTTGACAGGCTTCGTAAGTTAACGCGCGATAGGTTAATAACAGTAGACGAGAAGTCTATGTTTAGCAAGCTAATATCAGTTTACTAGAGACGGTTGGTGTTGTTTTCATTTGTTGATCAAATAGACCTTTCCAAAGTAATGACGTCATATGACGTCCTAATCACCTAAGCGGCGTGTACGATGAGGTCATGCTCACTACGCCATACACGATTCTATACGGCCTGTCTTTAACTCTTAAAAGTCTGACACTGCCCCTTTCTCCGAGATCTAACAATACCTCCCATTACATTACTCATTGATAATACAGCTATCCTAATAGCTGGCTCTAGGCATCTGATTTAGTAAGCTTTAGCGGCGTCTGGAACCGGATACCCGGTGTCCATCAACCGGTACCCGCCTGCCACAGACACTCATATTGTTTGCATAGCTACCAAACAAGAGAATACCCATGGCTTGCCTCCGTGGGACTGCGAGGCAGGGTCCGTAATGTAATGGTAAGTATTGTTAGATCTCGAAGAAAGAGAAATTGAATGTTCCTTCATTCTCCTTCGATCAATACTTATCATTACATTACTCATTCATAACACCAGATTTAGTTGGCAGCCTGGTGGGAAGGACTTAGACCTAAACTTGACGTACGGAGACCTAAAAGGGCCGAAAAGTTCTGGGACTGAAAAACATTCGCATCACTGCTCCACCCACACACCCCACAACCCACCTTTCTCCTAAAAAGGGAGATAACTCACGAACATGCATCTCGCCTGAAACACAAATGTGCGAAGAGGGTTAACAGGTCTTTACACATATAAGCCTGCCAATGAGCGTGAATATATAAGATGAATGATCATGATATATAAGCATAATACAAAAAAACTGTCACACTTGAATTACCTCATGAATTATGGATTCCAGGCGTGGAGCCATCAACCAACACACTTTCGACCAAACGTGTCCCATACCGTTGAATTCCTCTCGCTTGACCATGTCTGTTCTTACTACTTTTGGCTTTAAAAGTTATCAAAAGGGAGATGAACAGTGTGGCCACTAGACTACCGTTTCAAAACAGCTAAAGCGAGTGGATTGGCTGATTCTGACATGCCCCTCATATAGTAATCCATGAAAGAGGGCTCACAGTGCCATTGTGCAATGACCATGAGGCACTCTAGCGGGACACCATTGAATAGGGCGGTCGAGGCGGCAATTCCTCTAACATCGTGAGCCCTAGACATTGCACCTGGTGCCCAGTCGCCATCTCGTGGGTAGTCTGAATGCATTCGACCACCTAACGAGAGATAGTATCCATGGATGCGGCGCCATATGGATTCTTATGGCAGATCCACAGATGGCTATCATTTGACCATAGAGAGTCCGACTGTTTTTTGTACCTGGCCATAGCACGGACTTGGCACCAGACACTGGCATCATGATTAAACATTATTAGCTTAGGTATAATGATTAGTTTGCCGGGATATTTCAAAGATTGATTCCTCGACATAAACTCTGCTGTTGGTGGCAATCGCAGACCCTCTCCGGAGACAATAAATTGGTTCCTCTCTGCTGAAAGTGCATGAATCTCACTGCTCCTTCTTGCTGAGGAAACTGCCAATAGAAAACTCGCATTTAGAGTCAGATGCTTTAGACTAGCCGAACCCAAATGTTCGAAAGGGTGCTTGGCCAGTACATTAAGCACCAAAGATAGACTCCACGTTGGAATGATTACCGGTTGTCTCGGTCGGAGATTGCTCATTCCCTTCACCATCACATTTAACTGGGCCACCTCTGGACTATCATTGTTGGCTACACAAGGGATAACTGATGTCAACGCTAACTTGTATCCAGCAATTGTGGCAGGACCCAGTCCTGTAAAGAACAGCTTGCAGAGAAAGTCTGCTATTTGCTGAATAGTGGATTGAAAGAGATCAATACCCTTTCCTTCACACCACTCTGCAAATTTGTTAACCTTGTGGTTATATGACTTGAAGGTTGACCTCCTTATCGCGGCTGCGATGAAGCTCGCAGCCTGTTGAGAAAAGCCTTCTGACGTGGAACGTTGTTTGATAACATCCACGCAATCTATTTGAACATTTCGGGTCACTCGTGTAGGAAGCGGCCCTTGGCCTGGGAGATTATGTCCGGAATCTCGGGCAGCTGCACTGGATTGCCCACCAGCAGATACAGGAGATCCGTGAACCACGCCCTCCTCGGCCAAACGGCGCTATTAGCAGGATTAGGCACGGCTCCTCTCTGATCTTCTCCACAACCTTGGTAGAAGAATGGTGGGCGGATACTCGTAAGCGTGCATCCCTCTCCATCTTATCGCCATAGCATCTGTATCGACGGCATTTGGATCTTGAATCAGGGAGACATACGTCACGATTTGAGCATTTTCCTTTGTGGCGAACAAGTCCACGTTTGGTTTGCCACAATGCTCGAAGCTCCTTTGTAGAACTGTATGGTTGAGAGACCATTTTGTTGGCAGAATGCTCTGCCTGCGAGGAAAAGCATCTGTCAAAATGTTCAATCGCCCAGGAATGTGAGCTGCTTTCGAAACAACTGAGTAATTCCTTCACCATTGAATCAAGTGGCACACCTTCATACACGGTGTGGGTGGCCTTGGCGATTTATGTATGAAACTACTGTAGAATTGTCCGACCTTATCAATATCACCTTGCCCCTGACTTCTGGAAGAAGCTTTTCCAATGCCAGTTCGACTGCCATCATTTCTACCAGATTCATATGCAGCTGACTCTCTTGGAGAGTCCATGTGCCCGAAACCTGGTGTTCTCCCAGGCAGGCCCCCACCCCTCCAGCGATGCATCCGTGTACACGGACAGCTGGGTGGAGTAGGTGAAGCGACACTCCTACTAGGAGATTCTGACGCTCCTTTCACCATACACGATGCAGCATTATTGGCTCCAAAACTGGTACCAGCTTTGACAGGGGTTATGTTCTCTGCTTCCACAGAGACGCCACATACAACTAGATATGTCTTCACATTAGAGCAGTGTATTGGATTACCTGATCCATGGAGACCATCATGCCCATACTCTGAAGAAACCTCTTCGCCTGAATGTGGTTTCCCAATCAAAAACTCTTGAGGATGGCTACCAGAGACACCACTCTGGGCTCTGACGTGTAAACCCTGCCTTCCTCGATATCAAATCGCATTCCCACATAAACGAAGTGGTGAATGGGCATCAACTCGGATTTCTCCCTGTTGAGTATCCAGCCTAGATCTGAAAGCAATTTCAGAGTCAGAACAGTATCCAGTCCTAACATGGCTGGCGTGTCCGCCTTGATAAGCCAATCATCTATGTCGGTGTGAAGCACCACGTTCTCACTTCTGAGAAACGCTGTCACCGCTAGGTCTACTCTGGTGAAAACCCTTGGGGCGGTCGACATGCCGAATGGGAGGACTACACACCCCCATACCTGAATCTGAAACGCGAATCTCAGAAACCTCTACCAACCCCTGTTCATTGGAATGTGGAAATATGTATTTTTCAGATCGATTAACATACACCACATTCCTTTCCTCAATCCTGCCATTAGCGATATCGGAGTTTCCATCTGAAACTGAGGTGTATGGATAAACCAATTCAATGACCGGAGTGTGAGTGCGGGTCTCTATCCCATGTGCTCTTGGGGACAAGAAACATGTTTGGATAGAAGCTTGGAGTGCCCTGGTTTGCTGTTGTTATTGCTCCAATCAGAAGCAAACGTGACACCTCGTTTTGAATGGCTCCTAACTTATCTGTCGGGAGACCAGACAGGTGCCAAAGACAGGTTTTGTGTCGGGAAATCCCACCACACTGGCAGGTATCCCTGGGATATCAATCCCAGGAACAAACTGTCTGACGTCACACCTCGCCAAGCCTCGACGAAGTGCATGAGCCTCCCACCCACCATAGGTGCATTGACACCTGATGCGGATCTCTGGCTCGCGATCCACCCTTCCCACCCCACCCACCCCAGCCTCTTACCGAGATAGAGAGGGAACCATTTTGGTCTTGAATTGACTGGTCAAACTGGCACCGCGGTTCCTGTGTTCCTGTCGCATAGGCGCGGTCCAGACGGATATGAAGGGAGCTACACACCCTCAGGTACGATCCACTTCCTTCTTTCCGCCATTTGCGGACTTACCCTTGCCATTGCCCTTGGCCTTCCCACCTCGGGCGATCAGGGCCACTATGCTGGGCAGGAGACTCCACAACCTTCCTCGCCTTCTTAGCCGCAGACAGCTGAGAAGGCCCAGCAAGAGCCGAAGTGGCTGGCTTGACTTTCGCCATGCTCTTATGTTTCTTCTGCTTCTTTGAGGCATGTTGGCCAGTTACCGGGTGCCTGATACAATAGCTCCTGCTGAAGGTTAGCCGCTAACTGACCCTGCGCAATGTTAGCTGTGTCTCTAGGATGGCCCATGCTTGGCCACCAACGATGCTAGGGGGCATTCCAAGCAAACGCTCCCTGACAGGCGTAGCCGGACGCATATTGTCAAGGACCATCTGCCCCCCTGGACTTCGTAACACGCGCATGCACCCTGGCCAACGCGTCCATCGACAGCACAAGGCCGTCGTTAATACAAGAAAGTGCAACAGGTGGCACATTGTGACCTGCCCCAGCTTCAGCCTCCACTGACTGATGCAAGCGATAGGAGTGATTGACAACATTCATGGCTGCCCTCACTCCCACATCGAAAAGGGACAAGACTTCTCATTGTGTGCTTGGGATTTGTCCACAAGCACCTAAGTGGGAGCACCCGAGCCTCGAGCGATTCCTTCAACCGTGGTTCCAATCCACTGGATTGAATCTGAGCCGTCGTCCGAAGCGACGCACCCGATGGACGGGGCATGTTTTCCTTGGTTGTGCCCGAAACCACGGATGGGTCCGCTATGGCTAGTCAAGCCAGAGCATCGGACTCGTCCGTCTCCGAAGAAGACGCCTCGTGAACACATCACCCATTGACGTGTTCAAGGGGTCTACCAGCAGTGGCCTCCCGGCAATGAGCCACTGCTGGAAAGCCAGCACCACCGGTATCGCACGATCCGGCCGCCACCCGATAAAACAAATTCAATGGAGTAGGCCTGCACGGAAAACTGTGTGGACTCATAGCGGTTATGGAACTGTGGCCATAAATGGGTACCAACAGCACCCCACGTGTAGCCACTGGACCAGGCGAGATAGGTGAGTACCAGGCCTGGCCAGCAACCCCCGTCACCGTGTCGGTTGGTGGCATCCCGAAGAGTCGTCACCGGATGAAAAAGCACTGGAGCCATCCTGGCAAACGGCTCCCATGGCTGACGGACAAGCTACCGCTACTGGACCACCCGGAGATGGCCACAGAGAAGCAGTACCCACCAAACCTGAGCCCGACGGGACCGAGATGGCCTACTCGGTAACCAGTCCAGAATCCTGTCCAAGGACAGGATCCATACAGGACACGGAGAGTGATTGCCCTACAGGCGTCGGTACCAGAGACGACACCAGCGTGGGCAGCGCGCTATACAAGAAGTCATGCAAAGCGGGCCCAAACCACGTCAGGGTGCAATCTCCGAACCGTCGAGCTGCAGACAAGGAGCGCCCTCGGGGGCCGAAACGGACGCTCCTCGATTTCTTTTCGAAACGCCTGACCCCGAGTCAGACCCAGCCAACTCATTCTGGGCAAGGAACTTGACCAAAAACTCGACGGGCAAAACTGAACAGACATTACATCTATTATCAAAATTACATGACGAACATCGAAAACAGACATGGTCATTAAACGTGATCTTGACGGATGTGTGACACTCTGGCGGGGTAGGCTTGACCTGAAAACACGCACAGACCTAAAATAAGCAAGAGGAACGACACATGAATGGAAGGCAGACAAATAATGTTCAAGTATTTTGACCATACAATAACAGTTAACCGACCCTCCGGCACCCACACCCGCAACGTTAGAACCAAGATCGTGTAAGCTGGCGACAAGAACAATAGCAGGCCAATAATACAGTTGTTCCTGAAGGATGTATAAACACGGAACCAGGAACCATATCGAATGCATTCGCGGTATATTTAAGAAAAATTCCAAAATTACACTACTAAAACGAAGGCCAAAACGATACGTGAAGGAACAACAAAATGAATTAACATACTGCTGTAGAACACGGTAAAACCGCAAAACACACGTCTTAATAAAGAATTTTGAAAACATCGATCAATGCAAACAGATCGTGATTACACGTAAAACCTGGCATAATTATACAGTTTCTGGCACAAAACGCACACAGCACCCAGAATAAGATGCGCGAATTAATGAAATATTTCCTTCACCAAAATAATCCGAGAAATAAAAGGGGGTGACGTCACCTGCTCGGACCATACGGTTGAACGACGGACGCCGATTTTAGTGTTAAAAACCGTAAACCAACAGCTAGTTCCATATTACCTCCCGATCGCCGTTGGGATTTAAAGGAGGCGATCTTATCTGGCATATTTCATTGTATCCACACGCCCCAGTTCCGGGGTCAGAAAATGGGGCATGCAACGCATACGAAATTACGAGACATAAGTCTCCATATAGCTAGATAAATAACAAGAACAAATACGGCCTGAGAACCAGAGTCCTTCCATAGTTAAATCCAGTAATTCCAGAAACGAAACAGCATATAGGCAAACAAGAATGAGTGTCTCTGGTAGGCGGGTACCCGGTTGTTGGGAGCCAGTACCCGGTTCCAGGAGCCGGTAAAGCTTACTAAATCTAGATTCCTAGAGCCAGCTATCAGGATAGCTGTATTATCAATGAGTAATGCAATGGTAAGTATTGATCGAAGGAAAACGATCGATCCCAACACGAGCAAGGTGTGGATGGAGCTTAGCTAGAGATGGGCGGGGCATAGCTAAACATGGGAAGGTCCATTATGTCTCAAATATCGTGGCAACTTTAATGATTGTGAATGGAAAATTAGTAAATCTTTTTAACTACATTTTTATCCTGAATCAATGTTTTATATTTGAAAGCTCCTTTCATACTGTAGGGCCTATACATAAAACGTTGATTATAATGCCTTCGAAAGCAAAGTAATCGTATCCAAATGGCGTATTCCCGCTTCTCAGTCAAACACATGACGCCATAATCACCTACGTGACATGCTGAACGACGTCATGATCAATTACGTTGTAAATAACGTACTAGGTTCGTCACGAATGTGTAATTGATGACGGACTATGCATTAGTGTACGAATTGTATGTCTTTACTATTTAATAAACATGCCTTTGAATAGATTGAAACTAATTTTCAGGCTAGAGATGGGCTAAAACTGGATTCCTCCATTCTCGGCTGGACTGAATTACCGGGAGCGAATCCATTAGTGAGGTTGCCGTCATTGTGGGTTAATTGCTCCTGATTCGCTTCAAGAGAACTGCAACTTGAACGGCCGTCTTGATTTGATTTCTAATGATGTTGTTTTCTACTCAATGCATAAAGACACAACATAACATTTGCCTAGAAAATAATATCGTGGCAGAAAGCCATTTGGCTAAATTTGTTGCCAGATATTCAAGGTCTTGCCTGTATCGCTTCATTGAAATTGAGAACATATGTGTCCCACGTTAACATAGCGTAGGCAGGTGTGGCTGGCATGCATCGTATCATGTTTCCTCTAAGTGGTCTATGACGTAAATGTAAACATATAAACGTAACTCTTGACGCATGTTCTGTCAATAATTAGTTACCGCGTTCATGGCAAAGCCAGCCACACCGGTGTCTGCGGGAGTCATGATGAATTTGCAGTGCCAGAGAAAGGTATCTTTGACAATTATCACTGGAATTACTGGCTCGATAATCGAGCCAGTTATTCCAATGGTAATTTTCAAAAATGATCTTCTCTTGGCCTTCAAATTACCATTCAATTATCAAATATTTTAATGTGCTTGACCAAATTTGGCCACTGAAGTGTTTGAATATATATGGAATAATATAGATTACAGCTAACAAGAGGGAAGTGAGTGTATTGCCATGCAAATACTAATGAGATAAAGCATTGTAAAAGTATGTGGCTTATTTATATGAAAAAACCCACTTCTCTATCCACAGAAAATACGAATGATTTAAAATATGGATGTAATATGCTGAAGGATAACTGGTTAAATGATCTGTGCACATCGCCAAGTGCGTAATACAACACCGACGCCAATTCTTCTTACTTACTCAAACCGTCACAAAACGTAATACAATTATCTCCACATACAGCGTGCGAGCGATTTACTAAAACAGCGATGAACTACGCAGTTTATATTGAATGACCTAATGATGAAAATGCAGACGACGACTTCGAAGATGTGTAAAGGAGGATATGTTCGTGTGTGACTGGCCCTAGGCAGGTTCCCCGCAGAAACAAGCGGGGCAAAGCTAGTACAGGATGCATCCATCTCCTGGCAATTTACAACTCGTATCTCTTTAAGCGTCATTGATTTCTTATCTGCACCCACCTTAGCTAGGTCTCGTAGTAATGGAATGGGCGAATGATATATGAGTTTTCCCATTAGTTATAGATACGCTGACGTTTTCTTAAACGTCATCCTCTCAAGGAACCACTGCCCCACCACGCGCACTCTTGCAATGCATCATCAAATAATGTAACGAATGGGTACTGGTGAACTAATTTAATTATACGTGTTTGATTTGCATTGTTGACTTTGACATACACACTATTTTATCCCTTCAATAATTTATCCATCCATGAATGAACCATTGTTTAACCATTTAGCTGATATATTGGACGCATTTAGTCCGTTGTGAACGAGCATCAATGGGGTTGACTTGTTAACGTGGGATAGACAGGTTGCTGTGACTGAGCATCAATGGATTGGACTGGTATGGGTAAGGTGAGAGAGGTCGTTCTGATTGAGCGTCAATGGGTTTGATTGGAGTGGGTGGCGTGAGTGAGGTCGTGTTGACTGAGCATCAATGGGTTGGACTGGTGTGGATGGGGTGAGAGAGGTCGTTCTGACTGAGCGGCAATGGGTGTTATTGGTGTGGGTGGGATGAGAGAGGGCGTTGTGACTGAGCATCAATGGGTGTGAGTGGTGTGGGTGGGGTGAGAGAGGTCGTTCTGACTGAGCGTCAATGGGTGTTATTAGTGTGGGTGGGATGAGAGAGGTCGTTGTGACTGAGCATCAATTGGTGTGAGTGGTTTGAGTGGGGTGGGAGAGGTCGTTTTGACTGAGCATCAATGGGTTAGACTGGTATGGGTGGGGTGAGTGAGGTCGTTCTGATAGAGCGCCAATGGGTTCGATTGGTGTGGGCGAGGTGAGAGATGTCGTTGTGACTGAGCATCAATGGGTGTTACTGGTGTGGGTGGGGTGAGAGAGGTCGTTGTGGCCGAGCATCGATGGATGTGACGGGTGTGGGTGCGGTGAGAGAGACAGGTGGCTGTGTTGGTTGAGGATATGGGTTTCGTTGTCTCTAATATATGACTATCGAATACATACATCGATATAATGGAGGACACCAGTTTTAGTTATGCCACACCCATCTCCAGCTAAGCTCTGCACATGTGTTGCCCGTGCTGAGATCAACAAATCCCTGCACTCCACGAATTTCAATTTGCAGAACACTATGCAGGAAAACGGTTGACTATTTTAAAACTAATTTGACTTGGTGCTGTTTCTGCCATTGGTAGCAACAGGGCCCGGTCAAATTATTTTCAAAATATTCCCATTAATATTTATTATATAATAAAGACACACAATTGGTACAACTTGACGGACTAGTACCAGTATATGACGGACCAAATCGAGCCATTCTTGCTGTAATTCATTACAACGCCTGTATACACGTGAAGTTATTTAGAATGACGTTATATGATTGACTGAGAAACTCGATTCATCAATTTCAAGCAATTTTTTATGAAAGAAGTTGCATATTTGAACTTAATTTAACTGAATCTTGTTCGGCAGCAACAGCTCCTACCCAAATTAGTTTCAAAATGGTAAGCAAAGCATCGTTACATCGTTAAGAATGTCTGGTTCTTTGTCAGTGATGCTGTAGTGGTCAATATCTTATGTGACGTATCAAGCTGTGCGGCGTGTTAATCTGGCATATATATATCTTGTAACCTGCGAGTATTATCACTGGCACTAATCTGAGGCTACTAGTTATTAAGAATTATGGTTATTGGTAATTCCACGGAGGAGTCTATTTTATCCGTCAATTGTATGACGTCAAAATCAACTACTTGACTTGTAAGATGGCGTCATAATCAATTACGACATGAATGAAGTTGGTAAGTTCCGCCACGAACGCTTAACTGATGAAGGATTACGCGGTGTTGCACGAATTGTATGTTTTTAACTATGTAATACACATGGCATAGGCAGCAACAGCACCCCGTCAAATTCGTTTCAAAAATATTCAACAGGTTACCCGTATGGTTTTCCGGAAACTGAGATTCTGAGAGCGCAGGGGCGATCGATCCCAACACAGACACAACGTGGGTGGACTTTAGCTTGAGATGCGTGGGGAATAGCTAAAACTTCATTGTCTATATACTGTCTAATGTTTGTAACATCAAAATATGAATCAATAATAAATACCAGATTAATATTTCCAATCAATCCTCTAGCACTTGTGATCCACATGCATGGCAAGCAATACAGTGTCCCCGACCCCACCATCACCCCACCCCACCCCACCCCACTCCCGCATACACATTGATCTATAGCTGGCACGTTTTGCCTATTACTGATATGTTTCTTTGCCAATCTTAGTCATAAGATTTGACACTATTGGTCAACTGTTTGGTCATAAGCAAGATATTGTATTATTCGAAGTAATGGAGAGATTTCGATCTGTCACTCAAATATATTACGTCATACTAAATTACGTCACAATTAGAGTTTGTAATAAAGGACGTGTCTATGTCCGTCATGAACATTGAATAGACTGTCAAATGTACCGATCGATTGTATGTCGTTACTGTTTAATGGGCGGCAACAGCACCAAGTTAAATTACTTTCAAAATATTCAACAGTTCAACTTGAAATTGTGGTTCAGTGAAATCAGGATGCCAAGTATATAAATAGATCGCCACGCGAACAACACATAGGCGGGGTCTTACCAAGACATGGGCGGGCATAGGTAGAAATGGGTGGGGCATAGCTAGAAATGAGCGAGGCGTAGCTAGAAATCGATCCCTCAGTTAACGATAGATCCTTATTCTGACATACCTCTGACGTCATTTGATTGTTAGTTAACCATTTAACTCTAATATCAGCCATAAACGGCTTCTGCAGTGGTCTTCACAAATGTCCATCTGCAGGCCAAGAGAAGACTATTTTTTTTAATTTACCACTGGCATGACTGGCTTGATAACCGAGCCAGTCATTCTAGTTATACCTTTTCAAAAATAGTCTTCTCTTGGTTTGCAAACCGACATTTTTACAAGAAAATTGAAATTTTTAAAAATAAATTCTGGTGAAAAAGGAAAGCACACATGATTGATGCAAATATCCATCATTTGTGCAAAGATCAACTGGTTAAATTATTGATCAGAGGTCGATCATTTGGCTATTAACTACTATAACTATTGTGGCTATGCTACGTAATTAGTCTTTAATTAGGCTAATGTGGCCTGGACGGGTAGAAAGGGAAGGACGGGGAGGAAGATGGGGGTGGGGGCGTGTGGGGGTGGTGTGGAGAGGGGCAGAGGGGAGATGGCAAAACGAAGAGGAGAAAGGAATGTGTATATGAATCAGGCATGCATACGTATTGAGTTAAAAGATGTGGTGTCAAACCTTTGCAACTGTATGAACCGGCCACCGGATTCCAACATGTATTTATTGTTCAGAGAAAACGCATCTATATCTAAAAACGGATGCCAATAATGCTGCACCTAGGAAAAATCACTGTACTACCCATACTACAAATACAACGACGGACATTCTGCCCAGACAAGTATCAATGAGTATTATCGCATGACATTAAGGCACGAGTCAGTATAATATATTTGAACTGCATGTCAATAAACAATAACTACCGCATAGATAGTCGAAGGAAATAGGAATCAAGACACAAAACCCGACTTTCCGAGCATACCAGCCGAAATGTGTCTCGTATTACCATACCATTATTTGTAATTACGGCTGTACAAGTGGCATTGATTAATCATCATGTTCCGTATTTAACCATCGCACGAGTCGCGTCTTTGTTTGTACGTGTTAATGCCGAAGGATTCCACTTTTAGATATGTCCCGCCCATCTCTAGCTAAGCTCCGCTCACGCTTAACCCGCGCTGTGCTCAAGCTATCATTGCACTCTCAACACCAATTTGCGGAAAACTGTACAGGTAAGCTGTTGAATATTGTGAAGCTAATTTGACTAGTTAAATACTATAGAAACACAATTCGTACACCAACGCTTAGTCCGTCACAATTATTTGTTCGTGACGAACTTTCTACGCCATGCATGCCGGCATTGATTATGACGCCATCCTACATGCCACGTCGTTGATTATGACGTCATACGATGGAGTGATTACATGGAATTCACCATTCATGGTTAGAGGTTGACTGATTCAGGTTGTTTTACGGGTCTGTATTTCCCGAATGCTATACATTAGTCGCTGATCAGGAGCACGTATGCACGAAAGCCCAGAAGGGAAATTCGAAATTCAAAATTCAAAATTCAACACTCGACTTCGGAATTCAAAACTCAACTTCGGTATTCAGAACTCAACTTCGAAATTCAAAACTCGAACCAATTATAAATAGTCCTATATATTGACACTTGCTACCCCTATATATATATATATACACCCACTGCTACTATATCGTACCTATCCTCATAACCACCCTTACTCATAACCACCACTACATCCACATATATGTAAACGGTACGAAACCAACGTATTCACCCTACACATATCGCTGCGCTACCCATACATCCATTGTTCTTACCCATGCACCAATATCCAACTTTACCATATTAAGCCATATCAGTCTCTACACCGTACAGATATTTCTACCCATTGCCATCTGCACAGTGTACCCACACTTATATCTATCCCTACCAATGCACCCATAGCCCCCACCCTGCGCATACCCCCGCACATACCATACAAGCCAACCTGCTGTATATATTAATACAGACACGACTACATTAGCCTAGCCTACTAGCCTAGCCTAGCCTAGCCTAGCCTAGCCTAGCCTAGCCTAGCCTAGCCCAGCCTAGCCTAGCCTAGCCTAGCCTAGCCTAGCCTAGCCTAGCCTAGCCTAGCCTAGCCTAGCCTAGCCTAGCCTAGCCTAGCCTAGCCTAGCCTAGCCTAGCCTAGCCTAGCCTAGCCTAGCCTAGCCTAGCCTAGCCTAGCCTAGCCTAGCCTAGCCTAGCCTAGCCTAGCCTAGCCTAGCCTAGCCTAGCCTAGCCTAGCCTAGCCTAGCCTAGCCTAGCCTAGCCTAGCCTAGCCTAGCCTAGCCTAGCCTAGCCTAGCCTAGCCTAGCCTAGCCTAGCCTAGCCTAGCCTAGCCTAGCCTAGCCTAGCCTAGCCTAGCCTAGCCTAGCCTAGCCTAGCCTAGCCTAGCCTAGCCTAGCCTAGCCTAGCCTAGCCTGGCCTAGTCTGGCCTAGCTTAGCCTCGTATACAGACTTACCGGCATAGTATGCTTGTCTCACCTACTAGCATAGCCTACTAGCATGGCCTACGAGCATGACCTACTAGCATAGCTTAGCCTACTGGACTACCATGAACTAGTCTACCTGCATAACCTACTAACCTAGGATGCCTAACCTACCAGCTCGCTTGCGCTACTAGCCTACTACGCCCTACTCGTCTACATACTAGGCTGATTAATCCACATGCCTTACATTCTAGACAACTGATTAAGCATCGAAGCCTGGTCTAGCCTACTAGGTTAATCTACTGGCCTACTAGTCCAACCTGTTAGCCTTTTGGCATAGCCAATGAATATATTCTACTAGCCTAGTCTACTGGCCAATTCTATTAGCCTAGCGGTCTAGCCTGCTATTTCCTAGGCTACGGGATTAACATATTGGCCTCGCCTACTAGAATGCCCTCCTATCCTTGCCTAATACCTAAGTGGCCTCGCATACTAGATTATAGTCTAGCTTAGCATAATAGGTTAATTACTAGCCTAGTCTACTAGGCAGCTAACCTACTTACCTATCCTACTTCCTTAACATAATAGCATTCTATCATTCTGAATAGTCTCCACTTACTAACCTAGCATACCGGTCTAGCATATCAGCCTAAACCACACGCCAACTGGTCCTAGCTACTGACCTACTAGCCTATCCGTCTGCTAATATATCATACTAGCATGGTATGGTCTAGCATACTGGGCTAGCGACCTAGTCTAACGTACTCGCATATCCTTCTAACCTACTGGCTTATGTCTCCTGTTAAGATGGCCTGGCATACTGGCCTACATACTAGCATCACCTAGTGGTATAACATACATACTTACATATTCTCCTAGCATAGCAGCCCAATCTGGCTCACCGGCCTACCATGCCAATTGTTTAGCCTACTAGCCTAGCATACTAACTTGCGCTAGTCTAGTGGTCTACTATACTAGCTTGGCCGTACCTACTAGCCTAGCATACTATCATGGCTTAGCCTACTAGCCTAACGCTCTAGGTCTGAGAAGCTTCGCGATACCCTTCCCCATAATCTGCGTAGGTATCCTCAGAGTATTGAGTAGCTAGGCATTATGATGGCTATATGGGATGGATATATTAGTAAGTTGTTGGTGATAGAATGGATGATTGGTTATCTACTAGCAGTGGCTGAATGGGAATATGAGCGGATAGATGGATGGATGGATTGGTACGTTCCGAGTGTGTGTATGCAGGGTCATGGGTAGATATGTACTAGGGTAACATTTGCACCATTGGTGGATATATGTAATATATTAATATACCGATTATCTTAGCAAACATTTACCCATAATTATGGTTAGCTATGTGTATATGGGTAGGTTGTTATGGTATTTTGGACGGTTCACTTTACGTCTATGGTATGGGCATCTATTTATGCGTTAGTGGTGGTAGCTATGGGGATAAGGATAATTCGTATGGTAAGAGTCTAGGCCACTAGGGCAGGCATAGCTACTAGGATGGACCAGTAGGCCAATCTTCAAGGTTAAGCCAGTAAGCTATATTGGGTAAGTAGGCGTGGATGTTAGACCTGGTGGAAATACAAGCAGGTTACTAGACCAGGCCGGTCCGTTGTCCTGGTAGTATAACCCAATAGCCTAGGTTATATTATTAGGTTCGGCCAGTAGTTTATACCAGTAGGCTAGTAGAGTAGGAAAGGTCAGTAAATTAGTAGGTTAGGCTAGGGCTATGCATATGCTAGAAGTCGACGTTAGCAGGATGGGCTCGAAGAGTTGAGACGTCAGTAGGCTAGAGTAGGCTAGTAGGCTAAGCCAGTAGACTAGTATCTGCCTCCATTAGTGTGGTTGAATAAGCTAGCAGGCTAGGCTAGTGTGCTAGCCC
This sequence comes from Chaetoderma sp. LZ-2023a, assembly GCA_034401795.1. Taxonomy (NCBI): domain Eukaryota; kingdom Metazoa; phylum Mollusca; class Caudofoveata; order Chaetodermatida; family Chaetodermatidae; genus Chaetoderma; species Chaetoderma sp. LZ-2023a. Next base: position 161,190,659 of record CM067372.1, on the reverse strand, counting down.
AGTATGCTAGACTAGAAGTGGCGTAGGGCAGTCGGATTTTAGGTTAGGCTGGTAGGTTAAGTGTGTAGAATATGATAGTCCACGTGGCCAGTAAGCTAGTACGTTAGCCTAGTATGCTAGACCCGTAGGCTATGCCAGTAGACCAGTAGAACAGACCAGGACGCAATGGTAGGCTATGCTAGCAGGCTATGCTAGTAGGCTAGCCAAGCAGCCTAAGTTAGTAGGCCGCTAGGCTAGGCCAGTACACTAGACGAATGTAGTGGCGGTGTATTATTATGGTATGATAGTGACGAGTGTATGGCATATGTTGGTATGGATGCAGATATGAGTATATATTTGCGGTTATAAGTAGAAGGAAGTTATGGTATAGGTGGGTGTATGGGTAGAGTAACAATTCATATATACGGAGAGCATATTTTTTGGTAGGGGTAACACTAGGTGTATATTGCTCCGGATAGGAATGGATAGGATAGCTATTATTGTATCGGAGCAGGAGGTATGGGTGTTTTGGTAGAATTTCAAAATATGTGCAGCATACACACTCGTATATAGTCAAACAGACACATAGTGACTCAGGTTGTGGCCAAAGCTCCCAGCTTTCAGTCTTGCCATCATCACTCGATTTACCACCCTGCACCATTTGATCTAGAACGGTAGCGCATCTGTGCTCTCACAGAAACTGGGAAAATGACGGTTTTACTGATAACTACTTGAGAAAATATGTATGTTAAAATTGCCTCTATATTGTTCCGTGTTAGCACTTTCTACAAATTCTTCATTATGCAGTTGCCGCTGACAATTAGGTATGCTAATATTGAAATGCAGTGAGAAGGTAACCAAGTTAAAATTCTCAATTATAATTCTAATCTGTGATATATGCGTGTTAGTACACATGTGCAGTGTACAGCCAATCAGTCTGGCGCATATGTTTGTCATTAGCATTCCCATATACAAAACAGCAATACGCAATAAATAACAGTACTTTTTTCAAGAAAAATGTAAACGTGTCTCCATTTGTTTCAGAAACAGAAATCGCCATCGACTTTTCATCAGCCATGATTGTTTCAAACTGCACAGACGCACCATAGTATTGGCTGAACCGAGATTTGAATTTCGAAGTTAAATTTTGAATTTCGAAGTCGAGTTATGAGTTTCGAAATCAAGTTTGAATTTTGAATTTCGAATGAGCCCTCTGGGCTTTCGTACGTATGGGCAATTTGTATTTTATTTCTGAAAAGTATATTAGCAGTAGCTTAAAAATGTTATCCGACTTGTAAAAAGCAATTTTACCTTTTCTTGAGTAACTTAACGAGCAGTTTTAAGTCGCGTTACCTCAACTCCGGGGCAACCGCACACAACGGAAACTATTATCATACGTATTATGAAAACACTTGTCTTTAGGACGTAATGACAAATACATTTCCATAGTGTCACGACCAGTGCGATTATGATCATCACTTGTAAGTTTCTTACTGTAATTAATGTGTTCAATGTTTGAGAGATAAAACATTGAGATGCATAATTTTGATATATATGTGGTTGAAAAGCAGGGGCGTGCAGAATCAGCATATCCATGCTGTTCAACTGGAACATTATGGAGTGAGTGGGGCGTGCCAATAGAATGAAAGCAACGAAAATCATGGAGGCAATACGTCATAAACCTGGCATTTTAATATCACCTTAGAAGAATATTATAATATTATAAAATCTAATATTTTTCCCATTTACTGACCAAATTTGGTCAAGAAAATTCAATTATTTACTTGCAAAATATTCATCTGCAATTCACAATACGACATGTGGACATTTTAAATCAGCCATTGGAACGACTGGCTCTGTTTTCAAGCCATACATTTCACTAACGGTTAAACATAGGTTTCTTATGGCCTAATGTGCAATCCCCAAGACCAACCGCAGAAGCCAGTTTCAGCTGGATTTGCCAGGAACATGTTAGATAGCCAGATCATAAAGCATGTATTTTCTTCTCATAAATTCAATGACCCTTTCCAGTGTATCCATCCATCATATGACATCAAAGTCGACGATCTCACGTGTAGAATGATGCCATAATCTAATACAACTATTTTGAAACAAAGTAGACTGGACGTTGCTGATGCCATAGGAAGCAACAGCCACAAGTCAAATTGGTTTCAAAATATTCAAGAGCTTACCTGCATAATTATTGAAAATTGAAAGTCAGGGAGTTCAGGCATCGGTCGATCCCAACACGAGCGACGTGTGGATGGAGCTTAGCTACAGATGGACCGGGCATCGCTACAACTGAAAAGGTACATTGCTGCACAACTTCTTCGCATATCTATTAAAAACAACCCAATATGTATTATTGCTGACCAAAATATGCGGATTTCTGGCAAGAAGAGTAAAGCATCTGTGCACACTCATGGCATGACGGCAGACGACCTAAATCTGCCTGCTGATATGTGTGGGTTTTATTGAAATAGATCCTTGTGAAGATTAACCGCGACGATTTGCAGCATTGTCTAGCAATCTGGAAATTGCCATACAAGGAGCAGAAATACAGAGAGAATATCGATGTGATCAAATCTGCTAATGGACAGCTTTTTGCCCATGAGCCAATGTACAAGGATCTTTTGTGGCAACGATTACTATCTCTAGAATAGCCACATGAAGTATTACAATTTGATTCAAAAGACGGATGTTCATACAGAAAGTTGTGCGAATCGGAGAAGAATATGCACAAACTATACAATAAGTTGGCATACATAGTTGCATCATCAAACGGTGAATACAGGTTATGTTAATGTATTTAGGAGGTAACGCCACCATCGTGACCATTTTCAGCATGGACACATCGTAAAAGGTCAATGGAACTGATGCCTTTGAATTGTGTATTCGATTGTAAATAAATATAATTTAGTTGAGCGTAACATAATCCCCAATCAGGATGTCAGCACACAGTTCAGTCACACTCCCATCATCGATAAAATAGCTTAATGCAGTACAGATAATAAACAAGTCAGCATGGTTCCAAATCAAATCTGTTTTGAACACAATGTCCTGTTGAATATTGTGAACATAATTGCATTGGAAGGCATTGCTTCGTGTTGCCCTAGGCAGCACTGTCTTACAATTCAATGGAGGATTCCAGTTTATCCATCACTCATACGAAGCCGTAATGAACTACGTGACTTGCAGAATGACGTCATACTCAGCTACGGCATGAATGGCGTAGATAAGTTAGTCACGTAATTGTTGACGTGTTACGCGTTGTTGTACAAATTGTATGTCTTCCATATGCAATAAATATGATATTGAATATTTTGAAACTAGTTTCACTGGGCGCTATAACAACAGCACCCAGTCTAATTTGTTTCAAAATATTCACTAGCTTACATGTATAGTTTTCTGGAAATTGAGATTCAGGGAGGGCATGAATCGATGGATCTCAAAGACGATCAAAACGTGGGTGGAGGTTGGCTAGAGATCGCCCTGGCATAGCTAAATCTGAATTCCTCTATTATGTTCAGACGATTCAACAACACATTATATATATATATATATATATATATATATATATATATATTTGAAAACATGTTAGGGTATTTCTGAGCTGCATGACACCATACGCATAGTCGTGAAAAGGTGAAAATGGGTAATGAACGTAAAAACTGTCTGACGAAAGGGGATAACTCCAGCCTAAGGTCTTCCTTTGCACAGGGATTTTCTAATCACGAGGCCCTACACTTTGAGTAATAGTCCATTCAGAGCTAAATGTCATTAACCTCTCCAATATCTAATCACTCAGGCATTAAATCGTCATAAACTGAAAAGTAATCCAATTTTTATAAGAGCTAACAATATTGTTCATTACCCTGCTTCTTTCCGCAAGAGAGCTCCAACAACATGATTCTGGCGATAATAACCGTAGTAGATAATTATGTTATAGTACCGCTGCACTGCTTAGATTGCGCCCAAGAAACCAGCAATAAATCCGGGTTTTCCAATAACTGTAGTGCTTTAGCAACTGTCTTCTGTATGGGTGGCTAGATTCATCTACACTGCAATGTCATCAAGACTGAATAGGCTAATAGATTTGCAAGTGATGAAGCAACACACTTATTGGATAATGGATGGACACGATCTGTCACTCAAATATTTGGCGCGTCAAGATATTGGAAACGTCCGCCGTGAAGGTGTGCGAGTTGTATGTTATATGCGGATAATATATCATCTTGTCGGGCTTAGATCAAGAAGAAAGCGAGATATTACTCAATGGACTTTCCAGTTTTAGCTATGCCCCGCCCATCCTCAGCTAAGCTCCATCTACCCTTCGCCCGTATTGGGATCGAGTAATCCCCGAATGCTCTGACTATCAATTTCCAGAAAACTATACAGGTAAGCCGTTGAATATATTTGAAACTAATGTGAGTGAGTGCAGGTGGGTGCATTCCTTCTTCTCTACACCATTTTCTTCAGTGCCTACTGACGGGAGGTGTTAATAATTCCAAATCAATATCAGCTGAAATAGCCAGATGTATAAATGCATTTACGCATGATATAGTCTGCAATGCCACATGCGAAAAAACTTGATGTGACAGAAACGCACATATTTTACGATGTGCTGTACAAACCCTCACAACTAATGTGGATCTTATCAAAGTGTTACCGCCTTGGCTACTCAATATCATACTTAAAGTGCCTTGAAATTGATATAGCATTGGCTTTGCAGAAAGTGGCATCGTTCGGTGAACATGGCATTTTTTTACCAGAACAATCTACACACACATACCTACTTCACTCGCGTTTGCCAATGCAGATCGACCAGAGAAAACCCTGGAAGGAACAGAACATAGAGTAAATGGCATTGCTATTCAATGAAGGATTATTGGTCAGCAGATTGAAAAAACAATACCCATCGTAGAGAAGACCAAGCAGAGAATCCCCGACGTAGTACCTTATTGCCTACCAGAATATATTGCAGGTGAAAGATGTTGACCCCTACTCTTTAAACGTGTCAATTAGATTATGAAATCCCAAAACTGCAAGCCTATCAAAAAGACTTAGTATGGTTGCTTACCCATCACATAGAGCCGGTCCAATACAGTATGAGCAGCTGAACAGGCGTTATTATGCATGCGCATAGTACAAAACAATGAACAAAAACTCCTATGTTTCAAGACAATATCGGATATCTGCCAACGATAGATGCACCAGCACCCAGCTCCTCAACAGAATATGCCGTTCTGTGACAAACAATGAAGATTAAAGACTGCTTGGTGTAAGACAAGATCGTGTGCGTATTTGACCAGGCTAAGTATTAAAATGCCATAGATTTTATTTGGAACGAGAGGTTTACATTCTTTTCTATAGTAGCGCGAATATGGCCCTTTTACACAGCTTGTATGCTGCTTACCATTATCGGGAAACGATTTGCAGATGCTGAATTCCGAGATTTGTACATCGAAACAGGAACCATTGCAAAAGGATCTGTTTCTTCAGTCATTGAGGGTTATCACTATAACCACGATGTACGTGTTCATAAATTCGTGTGTGAAGCGTTCATGAGATTGGCTATAAAGTGATTTGCTCCCTGGGTCCAAACAAGCTACCATGACGCAAGCAACTCATTAGGCGACGTCCTGTCAGCTATCACAGCCTTAAAGAATGGCATATCTTAGGATGCCATCAACATTATCATAAACAATCTCATTTTTTGTGAATGCTGTTTTTCTTTTCTACATGGAGCTCAGTCATGTACGTGGTGACAATGGGAGCCTGTCAGAATTCTGGATGACATATACTGACCTTGTTCAAATTCGATCAAACCTGCTGCGATCATTTCAGGAAGGCGACTGGCCGTTGCAACTTACACCGTTTCGGGATATGATTCATTGACGCTTTCATGTGATAGCGCTAACTCTGCACGTGCCCTCCCTGGTACGAATAGCATATGCTGAGTTTGCAAAACAGTCATCTAAATGTATACAAACAGGTCTGTGCTGGTGATATGTCTGTCCAGCTAGGATTCAAACGCCACTTATCTGGATCCCCATGGACCAGCCGATTGTAGAAACTGTGAATTAAAATAATTAAACACCAGGTGGGAAAACATACGTGTGTACCAGCACTACAGTTACACAGACGGGTTAGCTTACAGCATACTATAGAAGCGCATACATTAAGCAGCTAAAGGCGTCGGTGTCTGTTACGAATCCCTCTTTCTGCCACCTAGAGATGACACTCATACGGGTATGTAGGGGTGAGTCAGATGTATTGTCTGCATTAGATGTGCTCGGGGATAACTGGAGAAATCCCGTCAGTAACAGTATGACTGATCTTGTCAATCTGTCAGCAACTGTGAGTGTCCCAATGGACATGAGTCCACATTTGCTAAAGGCACAATTAATGGTTGCGAGGATGCTTACAGCAAATTAAATGATGCGTGCCCCAGTACAACTCCCACCAAGAAGATTAATGAGCCACAAGGCTACAGCTGAAGTGATCTTCTAGTTTGAACAACACCAAAGCTATCTGGCCGAAAGGAAAAGAATTGATAATTATAGCAGACAGACACCTCTTTGGACGTATGCCAGTGTGAGCAGGAATTCGTAAGTTAGATATGATGGGTGATTTACAGCATCAACTAGGACCCATTCCATCATGTGATGGAGCCTTGTGCAAAACAAACAAAGGGGCATTATGCAAGGAACTAGTACAGAGTGCTATCATATCAGAATCAAGCCATGAACCATATGCATGCATGGCGGATGGCAAGACTACCGTGTATTTGCAACAAATGGGAAAACAAGAAATTCAGACAGAGTTAAAATTAACATACCCTATATTGTCCATGAATGTGAATGCTACAAATTGTCATAAGATGAGTGTGTAGAAGTCTCTTTTCCAAGAACAAATCAAGAATAAATAGATACACGTGTTGTTTTGTACGCCGATTATGCAGCAAAAGATAACAGCAATGTAATCGCCATAAGCTGTCTGGATACGGATGTGCTGGCGTTGTTCTTGCTAAACTATATCAGCTCCTGTATACGATAAGTGTGGACCATATAGCCAGACTAGACGCGTTGATGTAACTAAGCTGGCCTCTTCCGTTGGTACCTAGGTATGTACAGCCCTCTCTGGCTTGCATTCTTTCATCCGACGGGCCACTGTCGAGGCAATGGCTGGGCGTGGAAAATTTAATTCACTAAATCTATTGAGGTCGAAACCGTGTTATGTTAGGTATCAACTGCCAAGTCTCCCCAGAGCATAAAGTAGAACCTGTGATATTTGCTTGTGCTCTTTATGGAACTATGAAAGCATCAAAGGCGAACAAGCTGCGCTACATACTCATCTCTGCACACCAGGGAACGTTGGCTCGGATCGGTCGCCACCTTGCCAAGATACCCTCAGAAACCACATTCTTAGAGTATTTTGGCGATAGTGTTTGGTTCAATACCAGGATACCCCTGATCCTCAAGAAGTTTGTTTGAATTTATTCAGTGATGGAAGTGGACTAACAATTGATTGGATGAGCGGACTCAGCCCCTGATATGGCACATGAATTCCTTATTTGCAAATGTACACGCGCGAGTTTACCTGTGAAATGTTCTTGCATTAGAAACAGTCTAAAATTTACTGACATATGCGCCCTTCGCTCATGTGCGAGCCAAGCTGCGCAGCAAGATGATGGCATTCCAGTGGTGAACACCGACAATGGTAGAGATAAGGAAGAAAATTGGTATTACGACAGTGACACTGACGAACAGTGACGAATAGTAGACTCTTACTATTTTTTACATTAGTGGGATGTACAAGAATTCGCAGGAACTGTGTTTTGGTATTACACAGTGTGACATTTGTGTTGTAACAAGGACACGCTATAAAACTACATAATACATTATATATTCTTATGCTATTATATATACATTAGAAACTTGCCTGTCTTCAAACGAAATGCAGAGCAAATTCTCACAGTTCTAATATATATATTTTAGCACACCACCCGCATTCTATAAAACACGTGGACATTCTTTAGAACTGTGAGAATATATATATATATATATATATATATATATATATATATATATATATAGAGAGAGAGAGAGAGAGAGAGAGAGAGAGAGAGAGAGAGAGAGAGAGAGAGAGAGAGATAGAGAGAGAGAGGGAGAGAGAGAGAGAGGTTTTGAGATAGTTACCTAAAACCTATGTACCTATGGACTGTGGCGACATAAAAATATTGTAATATTCTTAAAAATGTCAAAAAATGCACAAAGTAATTTAAATAGAAATGTTATATTTAGAACAGAACAGTATTATATAGTTATCATTAGTCTATCTGTATAACTCTAGACAATTACACTAGTTGTAGACATTATTGTACAACGTTCACTGATCTTGGTAGAAAACGTACTAATATAGACTTTTAATTGAATGCTCCAGAGTACCATTCTCATTAACGCTGCCATGTCCTGGCTTCTATCATATTAACATCCACACCATGGATGTTATCCTACTTGAAAATGTGCATGTCGGTTATTCCGAATAAATGCTACCATTACCTCCACATTTAGAGTTGGGCACATGAGCTGCCCCTCTGTTGTTCCATAATGTATCCACTTCTCAACGGATAGCTTCAGATACAGACTTCAAGTCATCTTTCTTCCCACCTCAAACTATGCAGAATTAATCGCCCTGTTTCTCTCGCTTATTATTTGCCTCGTTGGAACGGAATATTCCAAATAACTAAATACGGCAACGCTATTTGCGAAAAGGTAATATGAGTGAAACAATGGATTAATCCGATCTGTCGATCAAGTATATGCCATGATAATCAATTACATCGCATGCAGCCTGCCGTCACAATCATAATTGATAGAGAATGCTCCTTCATGAAGCTGGAAATGTTCGTCAGGCGTACGAATTGTATGTCTTTGATGGAGCTATTATTTAATAAATAAATTAATTGTGTTGACTATTTTGAAACTAATTTTACTGGGCGCCGCTGCTGCCATAGGCAGCAACAACACAGCCTACCGTGTTAACACATACACAGCAGCTTACTTGTATAGGTACCTTGAACATACAGCCTAATTAGTTTCAAAATATTCCACAGCTCACCTGTATAGTCACATTGACATTGCGTTTCGTGTAATTCAGTATTCAAGGTAGATAAATTGATAGAGGCACACATAAAATGTTGGCGGAGCGTAGCTGAACATGGACACCTCTATTTCTCAACCAGTGTTGAACGGCAATCATTTCAGCGTGTGGAAAATAATATCGACTCCTCTCGTATATATATATATACTGGACGGGTGGCTACATAACTTACGTCTACGTTCTCGTTTTGAAAGTATTATGACGATCGCCAAAACACGTTTCTTACCAGTCGGCGGAAGTTCGCTGTCTATTTATGGTGTCTTGATAGATGGCACAGCCGATTTAGCTGTCTGATATCCAGGAACGGGCTTTACCATCATGTCTCATCACATACTTCTTCTCATTTTTTTGAAAAGAAGAATATATCTCCCTTGGAATAGCTAAAAGCCATTCAAATGGCGAAACTGAGCAAGCAGTTAGCCAATGTTAACACTCTCTGCTGTAATACTATGAGAGAAGTTGGTGTCATATATGGATCCATTTCAAGCTCTGTGCCACATATTTCTCGCGATCAGCCACCCACCTTTCCACGCATGCTAGACTGGATTTTAGCAGTTTGAATCAAGGGTTTTCAGAAAATAAATGTCACGGTAACTATACAGATAAGCTGTAGTTTTGGAGATAATGTTATGGATGGATGTTGCTCTCAATCAAATTAGCTTCAAATTATTCAACATAATGTTTATTACAGTGTAAGTCAATCAAATACATACAATTCACACTCTTTCGTGACGGTATTACATCATTTGGACTGTGCCATTTGTAATTATGACCTCAGATACATCAGTGACAGAGTGAATCCATCCGTAGCAATCGACTAGCAAATTGCTATAACCCCACTGCCGTGTGGTTCACCATATAAGATAAAGAAAACTGATTTAAGGGTTGCTCCACAGCCGGGCGCTTTTGTCTACTAATAAGAGAAAATTGTAATTATTATTACAGTGTCAGTCACAATAATGTACAGTTTTCCGATTGTATGTAGCGAGCGAATCTCGCGGCCTTTTGAACTCTATTGGTCGAATTACCCAACTGGTTTGCATTTAGAAAATAGCACTTGGCAGAGCGCCATACAACAACAAGTTTAGTATTCGCCATTCGTAACCATACCCTTAATACAATCGGCCTGGTTGTGTACTCAACACTGACAAAACATGCCCAAAGTTGCTAAGCGCAAGCGGTTTCACTGTGTTGTGTTTCTATGTGCGCAGACATAACACACCATTTGTATTGTACGAGCCTTTCTGGCGCACTTGTCTTTTGTTTGCAGACATTAACAGCTTAGGCCTACCCGTATCGCCCCACCAAACTTGAGACAATAAGTGTTTAGGGTTAACAGAATGTGCACAGGTGTAGCTATAACAAAATAGTCGCCTATAGGCGCTGAGTGCACGATGTGGTGATTGTAAACATTACTATGAACTCGCTTTCTGCTCTCTCAATACTGAGAACTCAGTCAGAAGTGGCATAAAGCTGACATCATGGGACATATGTCAATCATTGATACACATAAGATAAACTATGGAACATATTGTGCTAGCTTACACACACGGTCTAGAGAAAGAGGCGGGGGCTGATTATTAATTGCAAAACCGTAGTCAGAAGGAAATGCGAGTGTGAGGTGCGCGGTGGTGAGGAGGTTACGGGAAGTAGTGCTTAACGAGTTAAAGGAACTGGAACCATTCGATAACATATCTTGTCACGCTTGGAAAAAGATGACACAGTTGTAGAAACCTCGATAGTCGTATTAGGAGCTTGCCTCATAAGAGCAAAACGTTATCTCTGCGCGTTGTCATAAAGCATTTAAGTCCACACGCCTTAGTTTACGAGAGAGGGCGTCTATCTAATTTATTGTAGTAGTATTCATACCATCATAGGGCAGTGTAATATGGATAAATCCTGTTGAATAAATTGCTTCACAATATAATAATGGCTCATGTACCATCTTAATATATTGCTCTTGCCCCCACCCCACCCCACCTATCCGACCGTCCATGATATAGCCCTCAGGCAATCGCACCGCATGCATAGGTCTCACACGCGGGTAAATAGCGACACATATGGTTGGATAAGGAGTGCGCGAAAGAAAGAGTGATAGAGAGATAGAGTAAAAGCTGGAGCGAGGTACATAGTGAGAGTGAAAGGGGTGGAGAAAGCAAGAGGGCTGGCCAAAAAAAATAATGCGAGTTTGTTTGAGAGTGTGGGCGGGAGAATGCGTGCGTGCGTGCGTGCGTGCGTGCGTGCGTGGGTGCGTGCGTGCGTGCGTGCGTGCGTGCGTGCGTGCGTGCGTGCGTGCGTGCGTGCGTGCGTGCGTGCGTGCGTGCGTGCGTGCCGCGTGCGTGCCGCGTGAGTGAGTGCGTGCGTGCGTGAGTGCGTGCGTGCGTGCGTGCGTGCGTGAGTGCGTGCGTGCGTGCGTGCGTGCGTGCGTGCGTGCGTGCGTGCGTGCGTGCGTGCGTGTGCTCTCGTAATTGGTGTAAACCGGGGACATTTATATGTATATACACCTTTACAACGGGGACACACAGAAACCGGGGACGTCCCCGGTTGTTTTAAGGCCTAAAATGGTTATCTCACACTATTTCTATCACCCCCTTAATGCAACGTCCCATTCCGAGTGTCGTCCCCATTTAGTCCGATTAGTGCGGGCCACAGTATGCACACAGTGCTGGTGATCATTTCTGCACAATACACACGCATTTATTCGCATGTCTCCGGTTTATGACTGGTCAGTCAGAGTGTGTATAGCGTCCCCAGTTCATCGGCAATCAACATGGCACCAGATGCTGTGGCATACATCGTACACTGTGGGCAAATAAGAAGCATGACGTCCCAGTTACAACTGCACAGCAAACCTATCTGCGCGGGTATGATTGCCTTGCCGGTACCCGTATACCGGCGGGTATCTGCATACCCACATGGTACCCGCATACCTGCAAAAATTAAGTAACAATTGAATTCTGCTACCTATTTTGAAAACTAATTTGACTGCATAAAGCAGCACTAATATCATGTAAAATTAGCTAATTGCCTAATTTGATTTGATAGCATTGCTGCCTTACGCAGTCATATTAGTTGCAAAATAGTCAAACAGCTTATTTATATGATTGGTTTTAAAATGAACTACAAATAAGCAACAAGATCTTCCAATCAAATTAGGCTCAACATATTCAACAACTTCCATGTAAACTCACTCACTTACCCCTTATTTGATGATGTGTTGAATATGTTGACACTAATTTGACTGAAAGGTATTGGCGCTATAGGCAGAAACAGCTTTCAAGCAATTAGTTTCAAAATATCCAACCATTTTGCTGTGAACTGTTAGAGACAGATATCACACCTTTATGGTGTAGCAAAATGGTTAATGATTGGACTTTACTCAGTTACCTACCGCTATCTCACAAGGTTACAATGGCAGACATTCTAAGCGGTGGAATTCAATAAGGTCATTTAAACCTCGGTTTAGCCTAAACCAGGTAACAAATCTCTCCTTCAACCGAGTAATAAAAGATTTGTTACCCGCTTTATTCTTAAGCCTAGTCCGCATTCAATGAACGAGTTTACACCTGGTAACATCCAGACCGAGTTTAAACTGGTTTACACCAGCCCTGCACCACGATTAAATCATATTCAGGTATTTAGTCTTTAACTTATTGAACCTGAGTCACCAGATAGGAAGAATCATATACGATGTAAGAAACAAATTGTTGAATACTTAAAATACTAATTCGCCTGAAAATGTTGTTCTATATGACAATACAATGGTCCAATCCAATTATTTTCGAAACAGCAATCTGTATGCCTGGATATGCAAACAAGCTGCGTACCTATGTTGGTTCATTTACATTAGCTGATTTAGACTCGATTTGTCGTTGACGACATGGTCGCCAGAGAAAATCATCGTATACGACAGGCCCGTCCACATTAACCGATTTTAGCCACTTGGTTGTGCTCGAATTTGAGCCAAATTGTATTAGAACATATTAGATACAGAACAGCACGCACACAGCACATATACGTGCGCAGACTTACAAAGCAATATTAAATTTACAGTTTGCATTGTAGGCAAATTGCCAGGTGCACATAATATTCTGAAATTGCCCGATTATTAGGGGCCGATACAACAGTGACTGATAGGGTATTCACACTACTCTATTCTGTCTTCGCGCACATCAAATCTGGTCTAAAATCAGCTAATGAGACCTTTGTTTGCGCATGTCAGACACACAGCGAGTGCCGAAACGATCGGAAGATGAATAGAAACCTACATTATTAAACATCATTAAGGGACAGGGCAATGTTATCGAAAAGGAAAATGTAGATGGCTAACGTGAGCAATAATAGCTTGCAAACCTTCGCCACCACATCACACCTCCGTTTTTAACACATTGAAATCGGTTTTTTCGGGAATCCGATAGTAGACATACGTTTACACTCTTTCTTGTAGTAAAATTTGAGTCAGGTCTGACAAGTAGTTTCCAGGAATAGATCTTAAACAGTGGTCCGATTCGGCTCCTGTTTTTTCCAGATTATAGCGAAAGCCTGAAAATTCTCATCCGTGGTAAGTTCGTTTGCTGTGTTAAAATCTAAGGCAAAACAGACACGCAGTTTCGGAGATATCCATTGTTTCGAAACTCGATCGGATCTGGATCTGGATTCTTTAATCCGGATCAGGACCAAACTCAGGATCTCAACGAAAGGGCAACGCTCTTTCGTGTGTTATGAGCGCAAACTTTTCAGTAGTTTATGAGCTATCGCTCTGGGACTACCCACCCACCCGCCCGCCCACATGCCCACCCGCCCGCCTGCGCATCCACGCCAGCCTGCCTGCCCGCCCGCCCGCACGCCCGCACGCACGCACGCACTCACGCACGCACGCACCCACCCACACACTCATCCACGCGCTCGATCACAACACCTTCTTCGCCGAGAAAAATCAAAGCTCGCCTCGGTTACAAATATATACAGTACATTGGAGGGAGTGATGGAGGGATGAAGAAAGGACATGTGGAGGGAGTACGCTAGAGAAAGATGGGGAGGGAGGGAGCGAGAAAGAAGTGTGTGTGGAAGAGAGAGAGAGAGAGAGAGAGAGAGAGAGAGAGAGAGAGAGAGAGAGAGAGAGAGAGCGAGAGAGAGAGAGAGAGAGAGCGAGAGAGAGAGAGAGCGAGAGAGAGAGAGCGAGAGAGAGAGGGGCGGAGGGAGGGAGGGGAGGGAGAGAGAGAGAGAGAGAGCGAGAGGGAGAGAGAGAGAGAGAGAGAGAGAGAGAGAGAGAGAGAGGGAGGGAGGGAGGGGGAGAGAGAGAGGGAGGGAGGGAGGGAGAAAGAGAGGGAGGGAGGGAGAGAGAGATGGAGGGAGGGAGGGGGATGGAGGTATGGAGGGAGGGAGGGAGAGAGATGGAGAGAGGGGGAGAGGGAGAGGGAGGGAGGGAGAGAGGTAGAGAGTGAGGAGGGGAGAGAGAGAGAGAGGGGGGCGAGAGGGAGTGAGAGAGGGAGAGAGATGGGGATGGTGGAGGGAGGGAGGAAGGGGGAAGGCGGGAGGGCGAGAGAATGGAGTGAGGGTGAGAGGGAGATATGGTCATGAAGAGAGGTGGAGAGAGAGGGTGAGAGGAAGAGGAAGATGGAGAGAGGGGAGGGAAGGGGGAGTGGGAGAGGGAGAGAGAGGGAGTGTGAGATATAGAGGGACGGAGGAGGGTGGATGGAGGTGGGATGAGATAGAGAGGGAGAGACAGTCGACTGAGGGGAGGGGGGATATGGAGGGACGGAGAGAGGCAGAGGTGGGTGGGGAATGTACAAGTAGGGGAGCTGAATGCGGGAGAGAGAGGGTGAAGGGGAGGGGTGAAGAGGGAGGGCAACGGAGAAGGGGTGGGGGAGAGCGAGTCAAAATGGGGATGGAGAGAGACGGTTGGTGAAAGATAGGGAGAGGGAAATTGAGAGGAGAGGAGAACGAGATATTGAGAGGTAGTGAGATAGGAGAGAATGGTGGGAAGAAGAGAGAGAGAGAGAGAGAGAGAGAGAGAGAGAGAGGGAGATACGTCAGAGAGTAGTGAAGTAGCCGAGAGCCGGTATATGGGGTGGGTGGGTAGTGGAGTGGGTGGGAATTGGGATGGAAAGAAAATGAGAAAAATGCCAAATTGTATGGGTGCATAATTAATTTCATACATAAACATGAGCATCAGAGAGGAGAATCCCTCGCCATTTTCGACTTGCACGGTGCTAGATTCCCAGTTATTGAACATGGGCAATGATACCAAGCCATTAACCTCTTAAAGGACGTTACCAGAACGTGTATATACGTGACCTCCTAATGCGTAGTTCATTTTTAGATTCCAAGCTTAAGTATAAATACCTGCCAGAGACTGAGGCCGATGACGTTAAATCATATATCCTTGACCAGAAATCGATGCATGTACATACACAAGCTGAATCGATCGATACAGCTAGTTCAAGCACTCCTAAGAAATGAACTTTTGGTAGTCTGTTCTCCCGAACTGCTAACGAGGTAACTAACGATGATTAGCTTAACGTAATAGTAAAATCAGACGTCCAGGTAGTACTAAAGACATATTTGTCATCTGTCCAACCCGATGACGATTCGAAGACTGGTGGCGCATACACTATAAGCCATTCCCCACGTTGGCTAAGTTTGCGAGAAAATATCTTTGCGCAACCACTACAAGCTGTCCAGCTGAGCGACGCTTTACTAAGTCAGGACAAATTGTTTCCACCAAACGAGTCACTCTAAAGCTGGACAAAGTTAACACGCTGTCATTCCTGGCAGCTAATCTACCAAATTTGCTCTGAAATAATTGTAAAGAGAATTGGAGATATTTGCTTGTAAACTGTTTCTCTTAGAAAGTGGCCATTTACAGAGCAAGAGTCTATTTTTTTTAATTTTACCACTAGAATGGCTGGCTCCATAGTTACGCCAGTCATTCCAGTTGTACATTTTCAAAGATAGTGTTCTTGCTCTGCAAATGAACATGTCTCAAGACCAATGCAGAAGCCGTTTTTTACTGTAGTGTTAAAGGGTTAATTAAATGAGTTACATTTGTTTAAAGCGATGCTAATCTCATCTCAAATGTTGTATTGCACCGATAGAATATGTTCTATAGATTCCATATCATTCATATCCTGCCACATTCTCTGATCGGTATCGCAATTATCTGCTTTGTAATATCGCGTGAATGTTAAACAGTGAACGCCACCATGTTGTCTCCTCAAGCTATAGTGTGTGATGCCATGTAGGCGCCAATGCATTACATTCTTTATTATGTAATACTCAACACGTTGAATATTTTGAAACTAATTTGACTGGAAGTTGTTGCTGCCTATGGTAGCAACAACGTCCAGTTAAATTGGTTTCAAAATATTCAACAGTTTACCTGTAGGATTGCTTTTATATCACATTGCCAAACTATAGCTGCCACCTCTATGACCGAGCATATATACCGAGGCAGACACACTTTGTTTTTTCTGATTGGTTGAAAAATAAATCATGAAATAAATCATGATAGCCAGCATAGGGTGTACAAATGTACCAACATTTAACAACTAAATCCGACATATCTTTCCTTAGCGCCGTGATAAAAAGTCATAACATTACCTGCATAGTGTATAAGCAGCATGTTAGATCACCTGAATAGCTATCAAGAGCGGGGATTAGTTATACTTTAAGAGTTAAAATTTACGCTGATATTATTGATATTTACGTTGATATTATTGTTGAAATAAAATGATTCATACCAGCTTAACACGCCCTGTTGGCCAATGCGGCATTTGGAGTGATCTTATTAATTGCCCATTTGTAGAGCAAAAGAAGATAATTTTGAAAATTTACCATAGGAATGACTGTCTCTATAACTGAGCGAGATACCCCCCTGATAAATGTTCAGGAATATGTTTCTCTTGGTGTATAAAGAGGCATTTCATGAAAAACTGAAATTTTCTTGAAGAAATATGTGGGTCAAAGCGTTAAGCCTGCTTAGTGCTGTCTCCGAGTTCTAGTGATTAAATAAATATAAATAAAATATTGATTTAAAAAAACGTTTTCATCTTTTGCAAATATTATTATTAGCCGCGACCGCGATCAGCGAGCGGCTGTAGACGAGCATGTGTTAGTCCGTTCCTCCGTTCCGTTTCCCTACGTGACCAAACCCTCAAAATGTTAATCTTTTCAATTGGTATTTAATTCATCAAGGTGGTTTCCGATCACAATGAAACTTCACAGGATGCTTCCACACCATCATTCCATCTATCCTCCACCATAGGATCCTTTGTTAGTCCGTCTGACTGTCCCTCCATCCCTCCGTGAGCAAACCCTCAACGTCAAGGTTTTCGATCAAAATGTTAAGGTTTTCAAGTGGTACTTAATTCATCAAGGGGTTATCCGATCACAATGACAGTTCACAGATGCTTCTATACCATCATTACATCCATCTTCCACCATGAGAAATATGATTTACGAAAATTTTCAACATTCGTTCACGGTCTGAACTTAGTCTATTGTCTGGCTGTTATTCACCAAGAGTTAGGTAAATGTGAACATTTTTCAATTGATATTTCATTCATCATGGCGTTATCCGAACAGTAACAACATTCATTTAACTTTGTTGTTAAAGATGTATTTCTGAAAGATACATTAGCTGTAAAGTGTCCACGCAGATATACTCCACCCACCACTGACCTAATACTGGTGTGACGGTTATACCGGCATGGAAATTCATATCATAACCACTATCAGTTTTTCCAACACCGCCTACCTTACTTGCATCATTGTCTTATTGAGGCAAATAGGCCGCGGCTCAATAGTTTCTGAAAAATCCATATGATCCGAATACAGATCCGGAAAATCCGAATCACAACCAACGTTTCAGAACTCTAGGTTGTCATATCAACCATTTTCAGCTATGCTAAGATTACAGACAAATCAAACATGTTGTTTCCGAGACAAAGCCGTGGAGAGACAACCAGACATACTGACAGACATGGATTCACCACATTCAGTTGGGAGAGGGTAACTCACAAAATCTACTCTCGCCGAATCGCCCATCTAGCAACGTGTACATTACGAACATCTCTCAATGCTTCCCTCATTTGTCTCAGCGATGTGATTTAAACCCGATTCCTAAACTAGGCCCTATCCCCTACGTGGTTTAAATGTTCGCAATATGTGTTACCTGGTTACTGTTTTAAACCACCTTACGCAACTCGGTTTAGTTTGTTAACATATGTATTACCTATTTTGGTACTGGGTTTACAATTTGTAACTCTTTTAACGGATATCTCTAGGTCACATCGAATAAATGTAGGCATTTATAATTATATTACTTACGTGTACTTTAAACAATTTATTATTTTTTTTTTTATTATCTCAAAGCGATATTTGAACTAGGTTTTGATGCATGTTTCAACCTAGTAATAGCTAGACCAGGTATAACTCCCTAAACCACGTCTAGCTAAATCGCCTTATTGAATTCCACCCTCTAGCTATTCGAGTTACTGGTGTTTTAGTGAACAATAATAGCCAGTGTCTTACATCTTAATAGTTTATGGAGGAGATTATGTGCACACTTACTGCTAACTATAACAACAGTCAGAATCGATATGCCTTGTGGACTTACTTATTTTAAGTATACACACTAGTTTCAATAATAGCACCTTTGAAATAATTACACAGTTACAGTCAAACGTTCTCTTAAGGACACATATATATGAAGGACACCTCCACATAAAGACACTTAAATAGTCCGAAAACAAGAACAATAATTGATTGCAAACCCTGCCCTCCCTTTTTGTCACATTGAGATGCTTCAACATATTCAACTGAAACTTGGTACATTGCTTTAGTATTAATAGTTACAGATAACGTTCGCGGTCCACAAGTTTTCGTAACAATTTAACAGAATTATCCCCCTTTTTAACTTATGAAATACGAAAAATATCAGTTTCCGGACTTTTTTCCGAGATGCTCCAACATATTCAATTGAAACTTGTTATAGGAAGTTACAGATCAAGTTTGAGCTTCAGCAGCTTCTGTCAATTTTTAATGGAGTTTTAGACTGAAGATTTATATCACAACGTAGGAGCATGTATTGCAAAGGAATATATACAGAATGCTTGTTTCTTTTATAGAAAAGGGTTGTCTTAGGGGACGACTGTGATTTTCAAAGCACCAACTCACTCACTATATTCTCTTGTGCTCGTTGTGTATGCACCTGGCCACTCATAGCCACGGGTGTGGGCTATGAAGGAGAGTGGCCGTGAGCGGGGTGAGGATTGACTCACAGATTCTGTTTGTTCGTTATTCTGTCCATCCAAAATCAGTTTTTGGGCATTGACGTGGAAATTTTTTACCATCTTTTTCTGGAATTTGATTTCGATATACACACGGTAACTGCGAGTGGATGGGGTTTGTTTTATTGCAATTGCATTATAGGCATGCCATCAGCAGGAGAACACATTTTCCTTCTACATTTCTTTTTGTGTTTTGCAGTTTTCATAACTAAATTGCCACATCCTGTATAAGCGAGTCTATTTTTTCATCAGATTAACACTAAATTAAAACATGAAATATTCTCTTTTATTACTATATTAACATCTCATAATTTATTATTATTCCTATTTTCTTCAGCTATGCATGTCACAGGTGTTAGCAAACATTTATGTCGTCTCCTAGATACTGTACATGCACCATTCTTGGCATAAGCACGCCTGTCTCCGTGCATGGTCCTACCTATAAAGCTACAAGTTTACCTAAGCTAACATATGTACTGTGCAACATGACTTTCTTGTCTCATCTCCAACAACCATCCTTGGGTTTAGACACATTTCTCGATACAGCTACACCAATTTGTCCTCATTTAGATACTGCATTACATGCAGTTATCAATCACTAATGTATTCCTTCTCTTAGTTAAAACACATATTTTCGCTTTTATATGAATGTCCCCAGTTATTCAGCTACAACTACTTGTCATTAAATAGCATAGGTACTGCAACGCATATATTTATCTAACACAAAAGCCCTTCCCTCTCTCAGCTACAACAACTAGTTTTGGCTTTAACACGCATGTCCCCATTTATGCATCTACAGTTAGTTATCTTCAGTCAGGTATTTGAAGCGGGCCGGTAGACACAATTAAAAATTATGCGTTAAAGTTTTCGCACCCGGGGAGGAATATGGCTCCATATTTTCCCTCGATATTTGCCTGGTCAAAAATGATATTTGACCGGTCAAAACGTACCGTATCCAGGCATATATGATCATAGTATGAAATAAAGGCTAATATCTGCCAGCTTCCACTATGCGCATGTTCTGCGAATGTGCACCAGTGGTCGAAATCGTCTGCTAATGTAACCAAAATGGCTGATGCCTGTGTAACGAGTGTTCGCTTGGTAAATAAAATCGACGATATTTTTTATATCGCTTTCTCCAATTATATGAATCTTTCACTAAATTCGCTAGAAAGGAACATGTGTTTTGATAAATAATGATACGGGCATGGTATACAAATATTCAGTAAATAATCTGTCTTTGAAGCTTTGAAGCGTTTGCAGAATTCTGGCTATCACTGATAACGTTTCTGGTGTCTTTGTCCAACTGACATGTACACATGTGCCAGAATTGACATCAGAAATCGACAACAGTCGATTATTGGACAATTGCCACCTGCTGGACCAGACAGGGGTCAGACTATGAAATAAACATCCAATGACCGCCGTCTGTACACACACTACATAAATGGTCTACAATGTCCCCATTCATGCAGCTACAACAGCATGCTCTCAGTTAAGCTAGGTACTGTAACATATGTGTTTTATCTAACACGTTGCCCCTTTCCCCTGTCAACTACAACGAATGTCCTTGGCTTTAGAACTTGTCCTCGGTTAGGTAGTGTAGAACATATGATCTGCCATTCTTTTCTCGGCTATAGCAATCATTCATAGTTTTACCATACAAATCCCGACCTATACAGCTTTAACATCTTGTCTTAGTGTACAGCGCTTGTTTAGTAAACATGGCTTTCCCCCTCCAACTACATGTACAACAACGAATCTTGGTTTCAGCATGGATATCCACATTTGTACAGCTACAAGAACTTATTCTCATTCGAATACTCTACATGTATTTAATAAACACATATTTCTTCTTCCAGAAACCTGTATATCAAACATTCTTAGCATTTGTGGGTATGTCCCCACTTCTACAGCTCTATTAATATTTCATCTGTCGCACAATGCACTACATGTGTTTACCCAACTTATCTTTCTTCTATCAGCTGTCACATGTATTCTCGTTTTTAATTTACATGCCCCATTAAATGCAGCTACAGTATCCTTTCCCCAGTTAGCCTAGGTACATGTGATACATGTGTATATTAAACTCATAAACCATTTTTCTCAGATACAACAGATGACATTGGCTTTAAGATGCAAGTCCCCGCCCCACCCACCCCCAACCCCCACCCCTCCCATGCGTGCCGCTGCAAGATCGTGATAAGTTTGCCTTTAACATGTTTCGCATTGCGTAGCTGCAGAAATATGTCCTCATTTAGCAACTGTAATACATGTGTTTTTCAAACATGATTTTATTCTCTCGGGCTAAGCAACTGGCTTGGCTTTATCATGCGTATCTACACGTATGCAGCTACACGCAGACGCATGGTTAGATGGCTGCATATGACCCAGCGCGACACCCTGAGTGACGTCAGTTTTATGGTTGAACCTGATCCATATAGGAGTCCAAAACCATGTGTTGCCACTTTCAAAAGGTGTCCATTATGGCCACCATATTGAATTCAAAATGGCCCCCATTTCTCATAAATTGGCAACGTAATATCCCACGCCCATTGTGCATCCGTGCATTATCTATCTGTTCATATACCCACTCTTGAAAATTAATTTCTGAAGGAGAAATCTAGAAATGCAGTGTGGATTCGCATCAAATTTGGTATGTTATTATCTTATCGGAATGGGTTACTTCGGATTGCATTTCATCAAAATGCATTCATATTTGCTAGAGTTACCCCACCCACCCCACCAGCCCTGCCAAAGCCCACCTCACGCTTGCGCATCCCTGAAACCGTTAGGTTCGTCAATAATCTGGTTTCAGCTGGATACAAAGAGACAGTTATCGCTAATATAACTACTATTAAATAAGTTCTAAACATTTATATTTAAGATTACTAATTTTTATTGTTATTATCAGATATTCACATCAGAGATTATATATTCAACACATGTTGATACTGGTGAAGTGATTGAGTGCCGTGTCTTAGGACAGATTGAGGATGATATTTCTCTACAACTAGTTGAAGGCTGCACACCTGTACGAGAGAATGTTTTAAAAACAGAATCACCAAATGGGTGGCCGCAAAAGGCTGATAATATATGCGAATCTAAAATTAACATCGCCCCCACTGCTGTATTGTTTGAATGTGTTATGTTTGCAACAACTATAGCTCGATTGTTAATGTGACTATTAGAGTAGCAGTTTGTCAAGTGCTGCAAGAGGGATCCTGAGTCTTGGACAAGAGATTATATTGTGCATCAAATGGAAAGATTATTACACCAAAGAGCTTAGTATTATCTTGGACAGTTAGGAAGGTTACATTGTACGCATGTTTAACAGATCACGGTGCATGTAATGAAATCATCAGAGAAACAGTAACAGCAACTGCAGAGAAAGCAAGCAGTGCAAAGAATTTAGTTCCGGTGTCATTATCACCATTGCATTTTCTAACACGAAGATCAATGAAGAAACCCTTACTGCCGATATCAACTTCCAGGGTACTAGTGGGTGTCTAACGCACCAAAAATCACTCTAGAGGTAGCAAAGACTGACAAATTAGCTATGTCTTGTACAAAACAGTGCTGCTTTACATCATGGCAAAGTGACACCCAAACTTACTATGCTCGAAAACGAATTCCTCCTACACGAGTTCCAGATATAGCAACAATATCTGTTCTTAATGTTAAAGAACTTTAACACTCGCAGGAGAGAAATTTCGCATTTATATTGCAGCGTTTTTCAAGTGTAGTATGAATTTAAACACTGTCATCCGAAGAAATAGTTCCCTCAAGGTCAGGTTTCAACCATAACACCTCTGATGTCATCTACGAAAAAGCTTTAATAGAACACATCCCAGTAACATCTCGTCACCAACCGAAATGTCAGTCATCTACTCAATGTTGTGCAGAAGTGATAAAATCTGCAAAGCACTAAATCTTGATTTAATATTGGTAATCCGTGATCATGCAATATATTACAAATGTTGGAAACACACGAAAGAATTACTTTTGAAGGTTATTGTACGTTGGGAGGTTTTCACATCATAATTATCTTTACGTCTGTAATTGGTACCCGATTTGGAATTGCAGAGATTGAGAGATATCATGATAGAATCGAGTATAGGTGTATCTGGTCCTGTTGATGATGTCCTTAATTTTAAACATTACTATAAATGCATGAGGTCTCTGCAAATTCTGTACAAAGTAATGATCAGAATGGAACTTTGTGCTTTCATGAACATCTCCTGGCTAGAACACAAAAGTTCAATGACATTACTGTTACACAGAATGATATAAACAAAGATGAGCTACAGTATATGCTTGAAAATATGAGAACAAATCCCTCTCAAGATTCACTACAAGATCTACTCAATTCGGACAGTTTCAATGTTCAAATTTTGGAACTCATTTTGCTATATGTGTGATTTGTTACTCAATCTTATCAGCTCATTCAGACAGTCACCTTGAAGATTATTGGTGTCTTCGGGTTCTAGTTAATTACAATCTCTTCCGACCTCGGTAAGGCTTGTATGTGCGGTTGCTGTGACAACCAGTCTTACCGATAATGAAAGAGATGGACACAAGCTCGCCTCGTTGGTAGATGAACGTAACGATATTTATGTTTGTATCCGGGCCTGATCTGACTATTCGACTAGAAGATGATGGTAAGATACGGTGGTCTGCCGTATTTTCCAGAGTGAATTATTAAGAACCTAAACTCTTGCCTTGAGATAAAATTTCAAGGTGATAATTTTATTCTCCTACATGAACTGTACAATAATACTACAACATAGAAGTGACTTTTACTGTCACGTATAGAAGTTAAAATTGACTTTATAAGTTTTGCCTATTTATCCTACATTACTAGTTTCGCTATATTATGTTCCTATATGACTAGTATTACTCCCAGGCTCGGCTGGTCTGCTATACTATCAAAACCTAACTGTTCTTGCCTACTCCAATATATTCAGCAAGAACATTCGATACAAAGGACGGACCCCGATGAAAAGCAAAGTGCCCATTATATACTCTTTTGAGTTTTTCGCCCACGTTCGTTTGGTTTATCTTCCACAGAGTTTGATCGGATGCCCATTGATTGTAACGTCATCCCGACTAATCAAACTCCGAGTTTCGCTTCTAGGACGAGAACGTTGAACGTGGTCGAACCGGTTTGGGCTGGTTCTGCTTTGATGCGATCTGTCAGCTAACCAACAACATTACCGAATGTGTTGATGTTGCATGTCTCATCTTGAGGGACATATAGTTGATATACACATTTAGATTGTTGTACTTATTCCTACAGGACGCTACAATGTCTCCGTCCTGTCCCTTGCCTATTAGGCATCTGCCTTTAGGATAGGAAGGTTAATAGCACGTGAGCTACCTGAGCTAATCACCAGCTGGTGCTGTTGTGCTTTCTATAGGGACTCGACATGCTGACTGTCATCCCTAAATGTTAACCCTCATTCACTCCGTCGTGTCCAAACCTATCGATTCTTATTGCTTGATTATTTACTAAACTACCGACCAGAACAGCTGCTGAATATCCTGAAAGTGTGTGCAGATCCCACATCACCAACTTCCATCCTCAACTATTGACAGATATCATCAACCCAGAACCGGTGGTCCTTTCCCATCCTATTCAATTTCTAACTCAATCCTGACTTAATACAGTTATCAGCTTCGCATCAGTTTCGCATCGTTTTCCATGAAACTGTGTTTCGGCAGCACTGGCCGATGTCAACCAGTGCAGCGGTCCTTCTGCGTATTATAGGATGATGCTTCTCGTGCTACACTGTTCATTAGCCCACCTGGTATTTTCAAAGATGAATTTCATTAAGGTCTTACTCATATATATAAGATGTCCATAGGGTCATGACTCCCACCAGACAATCCGATATCTACAACCTGGATCCTCTACCTGCGAGGCATTTGCAAAATAAGTTGGACAACACAACTATGGCAGGCATCTGCCATACTCAAATGTTGGAGTTGCCCATATCAAATTTAGCGTCATCAGCCATTTTGGTTACATCAGCTCATGGAAATTTGGTAAATGGGGGATTTGGAGCTCAACCCATTGCATCCTACAGATTTGGCAAAGTTCCACGTACCTATGCAGTAGAAAAAGAAAACAGAGCAATGATGGTAAATGGTGGCATTGTTACATTCAGCCGAAACACGGGAGCTATTGATAGGTGGATATTGTTGGAGCATGTTAGCGGCAGCGTGGCTCTTAAATGCCATGAGACGGCTGTTAAAAATATTGATGAGCATGATTCCACTCATAATTATCTGAGTCCTCTCTGAATGAAACAAGATGACCATGATATGGATAACATTATTCAAACTGGCATGGACGGTGGTGTAAATGCCTTTGCACCACCAAGTAGCATACATATAGTGAGCTCTGGCTTCGAAATCGATGACACAGCAACCAACACACATGTTCGCACTGAGGAGATAGGTGAGCTGGCAGTGACATCGTTTATTATCAAGTGCATTCTTTCTGCAGAGAAAGACTTCTATTCTCCTATAAAGAAGACATGAATTGAGTTATTAATCAAATCAACAAAGGCAAAATTACAAGTTATAATTGCGAAATGGTAATGGAAAGCAGATTGGAAACTAATCCTTCACATAACAATCATTGGGCAAAAACGAAAACTGGACATGAGAGAAGTCATGAAAATATCGGCTTAGCCCAGTTGCACCCTCATTCACTACAACAGATGGAATCGAAATTCAGTTTTAGTTGGTGCATTAAAGAAATATGCAAAGGATCCAGGAACAAACGTACATAATGAATGCGTGGTCAGTGATACTGTGGCAATACTTCACAGTTTGATTCATCTTCCATAAACATGTGGCGAGCTGGTTGCACAGATATTCCAAAAATGTTTAGTGCCACATTGCAGATAAAAAGAACAATCAGGTAAATTTTGTAGCTGATGTGCACAGCTCCAATTCTATCAAAAATGCTAAACGTAGTCAGCGTATCCATGATGTAGGAATGATCAATATCAAATTATCGGACAGAGACCAAAACAGCATCAAATAATCAACGCTGGATACAATATCTAGCTGGATGGAGGGAACGAGTGTGTCCTAATGGAGTTCCAGGCTAATGAGTTGTCAACCACTAAGTGCGCTGCTACTTTATCAGGAAGACAGCTTCATATGAAAAGGTTTCTTAAGATGGATGGCAACACTGGAAATGCACATGTGTGCGAATATATTTTCTGCTTTCAGGAAGAGGTAGATACCAGAATGATCGTACAGCATACACGCACTCGTGGACACAGGAGCATACATATAACTGCATGTCTATAGGCTACCAATTTGTATTTCTTATATGTGATCAATAAAAACGCAGAAAGGCGTCTGGCCTTACAGTTCCTTAATTAAAATAATAATAGATAAAAATCACTTTCATAAAAATGAGTTAAGTCAAGCTGTCTCTCACTGACATCTGTTTTTCGGGGACACAGACGATGGTTCTTTAGGATGGTCGTACGTCGAGCACTCTCAGATAACACCACATTGTGCTCCCAAATGCTATACACTCTGGTAAATCGTTTTTGTTAAACAAGCATGTGTCTTTAGTGATCATTCTTTGATGGCCCATAAAGTGTCCCTTATAGACAAGTTTTACTGTTTACTTATATAGAGTATTTGCATTACATTTCTACTTCGTAATAAGGATAATAATACTACAATACATACACGCGTCGTCGATCTATGACTGCTTTTGTTCCTAGTATAAATCATGTGATTGGTTGATTCATTGAAGTAAGTGAGTGGCATAAATGCCCTCCTTTATATATTTTATATTCTTCTATGCATATTCCCAGTGATTGATGTGATTTAATTATATTTAATATTTACATGAAGGATGAAAGAAGCTAGAATATGTTTAAAAAACAAGTTAACAACATATTTTAATTATTATGCATTATCTTAAGATGGAATTCCTGTTGATTATATACAAAAACCGATTTTCAGGCATTTAAATGGCGGCCATTTTGAATTCAAGATGGCGGCCATAATGGACACTTTTTGAAAGTGCCAACAAGTGAATTTGGACTCTTCTGGTGTTGTACTTCGAGGTTCAACAATAAAACTGCCGTCACATAGGGTGTCCCGCTGGGTCATATGCAGCCGCCCTTCTAGTATTTTCTCTATGCTAAGTGTAAAATAATCATGCTTGGCGTTTGTACGAATTCCCCCACTTCAACAGCTTCAACAACTTGTCCTCAGTTAGGTACTGCACTGCATGTGTTTACCCAACGTAGCTTCTCTCAGCTACAATACGTATTCTCGCCATTAATATGTACGTCCCCATTTATGCAGCTATAACAACTTGTCCCCAGTCAGCTTAGGCAATGTAATACACGTGCATATCAAACACACAGACATTTTCTTTTCTCAGCTGCAACAATCCTTTGCTAAATTTACCATACATCCCCACATGTGTGCAGCTACAACAACTTCTCATGGGTTAGGTATTGTACAACATGTGTTTTGTTTACACATCTCATTTTCCCTCAGCACAAAGATGCATTGCGTTAATATGCTTGGTCCCATTTATACAGCTACAACTTGTCGTCATTTAAATACTGCACAGCTTGTGTTTATCAACCACCACATCCCATTTTCCCTCACACAAAGATGCATTGCGTTAATATGCATGGTTCCATTTATACAGCTACAAGTTGTCATCATTTTAATACTGCACAGCTTGTGTTTATCAACCACGTGTGTCGTCTGCCAACTACATATATACAACAACCAATCTTGGTAAGAAAATTTGTGTCCACATTTTCTCAGCTATGACTATTGTTCCTCATGTGTGTATGTACTACATGCGCGTATCAAGCATGTTTATCTCTCGGATACAACAATCTGTATTGGCTTTATAATGCATTCCTTCACTTATACAGCTACAGGCCATACCTATTCTCTAGGATGCAACAACGATTCTTTGCTTTAGCATGCATATCGTCATTTAATGTAATGTAGATCGTGTGTATATCAAACCATTTCTTCTCTCAGCTGCAATTGCAGGTGTGTGGCTACAACATCTTGACCTCTGATGGGTACTGTCCAACATGTCCTTACCACACAGGTTATTTTTTCTCAGGTGCATCAAGTAAGCACATCTTTTCCATACATCTCCCCATTCATACAGCTTCAAGAACCTGCTATATGTGGTTAGCAACCATGATTATTTTCTGTGAACTACAACTTGATGATGTACAACTGTAACAGACAGGTAGCTCCAAAGTCAGCTCTAGACACACTTGACTCCTGCCACTGCAAACACCTACATACCATCACTGGACATTGATGGCCAGAGAGCATAATGTGTAATACGCATAATGTGTAATACGCCACCGCTGTCTGTAAAAGTTGCCCAGCAAAGATGGTCCATGTTTGGCCATGTGCTAAGGATGCCAGAAAAGACACCAGCACAGAGAGCCTGGGAATTCTTCCTACTCGGAGCCACCAAATACAGAGCCAGGCGAAGACGTCATTGCATAAATTTGCAAATCGTGCCACGAGGTGACCTCAAGAAACCAGGATTAGGTACACTAAGCTAAGGACTTTGGCTGAGGACAAGACACAGTGAGCAAAAGCGAAGAAGGAATGATTGCAACTGTAGGATGTGGCTACTACTACAGCCGCAGAATACAGTAATCATACATACAACGGTTCCCTCTTTTAATATGTTTCTCCGCACTTACGAAGATACCAGAATTTGTCCTTATTGGCATTTAGTTACAGTACTACATGCAATTATCAAACGCGTTCTCATCTTTCGGGTACAACAGCCTGTCTTGGCTTTATCATGCTTTTCTCCACTTATCCAGATATAAAACATTTCTTTTCTCAGCTACATTTCCAACAACAATTCTTCGCTTTAGCATGCATGCCTACACTTCCACCGCTGCAATAGTTTACCATCAGTTGTGTTCATCAAACTTTTCTTTCTTCTCTTGGCTACAGGATGTACTCTTACCTCTTGGAACCGTCTTATTAATTGGGCAAAGGGGTGCTTGCCCCAGGTGCACTTACACCAGGGCTTCACATCGTGTGTGCAACAATAGTAAAACTGATATAAAAACTTTGACTAGGCCAATATACTTAAATGCGAAGTCAGCTCTGAAAGTGTTAATCGAAATGACAAAAGTCTTGTTTAGAACATCGCAAAATCGATCAGAGCGACTGCAGTCGCAGCTGTAACGTGTCGTACTAAAATCTAGAGCAGCTCAGATGGAATCTGATGTGATTCAAGAGGTAAATATGGACCCTAGGTTGAGTGCTAAATTAGTTTGTTAATGAGGCTGGGTGGGGTTAATAGTATATCCTAGAACTCTGAGAAGACAATAGTCACCGAGTGGGACTATTTTACTCGCAAAGGATGTGTGCTATACAAAGACACCCACCCCTGCCCCAGCTTTGTGAAAAAAGCAATTGTAAATAAGTAGAATAATTTAAACACTCAAACTATGGTCCATATTTACGTCTGGAAATGCGTGATATGCCATTTTGAGATTGCAGATTTAGGGAATTTCGGGGAAAGACGCCCAGACAAACACTTCAAGGCGAGTGACTACTGATTCGATATCTGTATCTTACCCCGATCACTTTGCCCCGACCAACAGTACCCCCTGTCACCTCTAATATGCAGCTACAGCAGCTTGTCCTCAGTGCAGGTACATGGCTACGCTGACTTGTATTCGGTTAGGTAGTGTACGACATGAGTTTACCAATCGTGTCATTTTCTTCTCGGTTGCAAGAACCGTCCATAGCTTTACCATAAATGTCCCCATTTACAAAGCTTCATTCAACAACGTGTTCTCATTTAGATTTCCAAAGGTGCACTCTGATCCTGATAAAAAAAACCTTCCCGACCGGATCAATTTTTGGATCAAGGAATATCTCGAAAATTTCTTGTCCGATTTGGCTCAAATATTAACACAAGGGAATCTAAGGTGTAGGAGGATTTGCAAGTTCTGGCTCTGATTCGGATACACAAATTTGGCTTAATGAAATCCGGAATCTAGGGATAACTCGCAAACTAATCTCTGATGTGGCTTAGATTTTAACGCAACACAGAAGCTTAACATGTAAGAGGATTTCCAAACTTTTGCTCTGATCCGGATAAAAAATCAGGATCCGTGTCGGATCAATTTTCAGATATATAAATATCCCAGCAGCTATGTGTCCGATTTGGCTCAGATTGTATCAATGATCTCGTATTTTAGGCAATGATCTTGAAAATATGGAGAAATCTGAAAAAGTCAATTAGTGTCGATTATGACAAAAGGAGTGGGGAGGGGGTGGGGGCGAGGGTTTGCAATATACGATTACTCTTGTTTTACTTTCAGTTCTTTGCGGGTATTTTATTACACTCAACTACCCCCAGTTTTTACACTGGCACCCATTTATACTCCTAGGTGGAGAGAGGCGACGAGGTGGGAAGGAAGTCGCCTATGCTTCCAACGTTAGTCAGATATAGACCCGTGGCGCGGCACGAGCCAGTGCTCGTTGGTTAAGTTTCCCTGCGCACTAACTACTGATGTATCGGCACGTAGAACGGAGTTCGTAAATGATAATATACAAATTTGTCCTACTTTTTTATTATGGTATTAATGATTACCCTCGCCCCGCCAGAGGTATTGCAATTGAGTCCGACTGTATGTCTGTCTGTATGTGTATGTCTGTACGTATGTCTCTCGGCGTGATTTTCTCAGAATCTACATGCCCGATTTGTTTCAAATTTTGACAGAACATAGGTCCTTACAGTAAACTAAGATTACCAAAGTTTTGTGATGATCCAGTCTGAATTATCCGGATACTGATCGGATCAATTTTCGGATTAATGGATATCACGAAAACTACTTGTCTAATTTTGCTCGAATTCTAACACAAGAAAGGAATTTATGGTCTATAAGGATCTCCCGGTGTTGGCTGTAATCCGGATTTAAAAACCTGGATGCTGATCCGATCAGAATTTGATCAAATCAGAGATTTAGGGGTAACTCGGAAACTAATCGTCCGAGTTGGGTCGGATTTTAATACAAGTAAGAGACGCACAATACGAGGATTTCCAACCTTTCACTTTGAAAACCCCCAATTTTCGGATCAATTGATATCTCGAAAACTGCTTGTCCGATTTGGTTCAAATTTGAACACAAACGAATCTAGTGTGCAAGAAGATTTCCAAGTGTTGGCTCTGACATGGACAAAAAATCCAGATCCGGATCCAATCCGGATCGGATGACATCCGGCATCTTGGGATAACTAGGAAACAAATCTCCGGTTTGGCTCAGATTTTAACACAACAAAGATTCTTAACCTCGAAGAGGATTTCTAAACATTCGCTGTGAGCCGAAAAAAATCAGGATCTGTATCGGATCAATTTTCAGATCCATAAATATCTCAGAAACATTGTGGTCGAGTCGTTTTTATAAGTTTGCTTAGAATTTTAATCGGGTTCGTTTTTATTGGGGGCTGTAATAGCCATTTTCACAGCAAAACAAACAACTAAAGTCTGTAGCAATAACATATATAACCTGTTGCTACTATGCAATGTCATTTAATAAACGACTGTAAGTTTTCCTTAATGACTACCCAATTGAAATATAGGAATGGGTTAACAAACCTAAGTGTCTGTTTTAGATTAAATGACAATTGTTGTAAAGCTGCATTAGCTTAATTTCAGTTGTTATTGCTTAAGCAAAGATGTCCGCCAGTCCACGGTCTGGCTCTATAGAATATATGCACCATGACCCCAGTGTGTCCCCTCTTTGACGGCACAATCAATATAGCGTGTGTAATATGTGTGCACAGCCGGAAGTATAGCCAGTGACGCGTATTGTATTTGATTTTGGCTGAGAATTTACTTCAAAACACAATTCTAGTAAGCGTAGCTATAGGCCAAAAGATACAGAAATTTGTTAAGCAAGTATTTTTTTTTAAATATGGATCATAATCTGAGTATGATGAATGCTCCGCAACCCATGAAATTATTCCCCAAAACGCAATTGTGAGTTGTGTCCCCTGAATGAGTGAGCTTGTATTAAGAGAACAGATATACAAATTAATTTGCATGGTTTAGAGTGTCTGGATTTTAATATCTCTCCGGGGCGGGACACCGGGTCCGCCCCCACCTTTAACACGTGCACACCTGCTCGTAGCACCCCCACATGGTTGCCGCTACTCCGGTGGATTATCACATCGACGTAGGATGTCCCCACATAAACGCCATTCAACAACTGGTGTATAAAGAAGAATATTCCCAGTTAGACAGTAGGGAAGGTATGCATCATGTCCCCGCATTGACTATCACATCGACATAGGATGTCCCCACATAAACGGCATTCATCACCTGTTGTATAAAGAAGGGTGTGCCCAGTTTGGCAGTACGGAAGGTATACATCATGTCCCCGCTTTGACTACGCCATCACGATAACGTGTGTAATGTGTGTGTCCCCGTTTTAGATATGTTGAACACTTTCAACATTTTACAGATTTGAGAGAATCCCAATGGCAGAGTTAATAACAGAGGCGACCTCTCGTCAGATTTCTGATTATAGCTCTCTGAGCACTATATTAAAGAAGTTCTCATTTAGAGGGGTTTGTACACAAGTCCCCGTTTTACACCAAAGACGTGCGTGCGTGCGTGCGTGCGTGCGTGCGTGCGTGCCTGACCGTGAGTGCGAGAGAGAGAGAGAGAGAGAGAGAGAGAGAGAGAGAGAGTAGGAGTGTTAAGGGGGATGAGAGAGAGAGAGAGAGAGAGAGAGAGAGAGAGAAAGAAAGCATGTGGCAGATAGAGAAATGGAGAAACTGACCCTAGTACACCAGCTCAATAATATTATTATACACAAAAGTCATATTCACGTAGATGTCAAATTATTTTTTTCTAGGAACGCTTTCTTGCATAATCAGATCTGACTTTCCATATATTTATGAATGCTAGCGATGTGGAAGACGTGAACACGTTAATATTTCAAGACAGGTCAACTAACATAAGAGCATGTCTAGTTTGATCACACAACGACAACTAACAGCTTAATAACCCAGCCGTTTGACATGGCAATTATATAGATGACATGAAAGAGTTATATTGGCGCCATATCTATTATGTAGGACATAATGCACATTGTTACGAAGAGTGAATGTTATGCAGACACAAAGGGGCGTCTATTTTGGATGCCAGAAGAATGTAGGCGCCTAAACAGCATTGACACGTATAACGGACGTGCCCAGTTTATTCATCGATACTAATTATGACGCATACATCAACTACGTGACGTTTTGGATGGCGTCATAATCAAGTAATCCATGAATGGTGTAGATAAGTTCTTCACGAAAAGGTTTCCAGTGACATAAGTGTTATTGAGATTTGAGGGTGGTGTCACTTAGAGAACACAGATATCCGAGATTGTCAAACCTAGCTAATTGGCCAATTTGGCGGCTGGCCATCTGACAATATGACCGGTTTTTAGAAATATCTTTACAAAGCCTCTCTGAAACCGCTTAAGGGATGTCTTCAACCTCACGAAACACCATGTAGGGCAACAGCTGAACCAAGATTGTTCACGGTAACTTGATTGGAAAAAATGCTTCGGCGGCCATCTTGGCTGACATGTTTTTCTTGGAAACGACTTCAGAACTGCTATAACGATCGTGCCGAAATTTGGTAGGTATGATTACGTACTAAGGGGCAATCAAGTGTACTCGATGCTAGTAGGCCTATGCCAAAAGACGTGCCCGCAATCGCCCAATCAGCTTTTGCAGGCCATGTTGGGTTTGGTAATAATTGTTGGATTGTGAAGCCATCACAGATTGTGTTTAGTTTGTTGGGTATGGTATAATCCATTTCTAACCATTCCCCCACATTTCTAGTTACGATCCACCAACTTATTACGGGTGTAGGAATCAACTTGTAGGTTTGAAACCTGAATGACAGAATCTAAATCTCAATGTAACAGCACAGGTATGTATCCAATAGAACGCTTATTAAAGAAGGCATTCACCAAACACAAGCGGTTCCTGCACGTTCGTGACAGACGTGTCGACGTAGTGATTGAAAAGGACAGTGTGACGGCAGCTGACAAGTGGCCTATTTTGCTTACGGCGTCGGTAAACTGATTGAGACATCGGATCACTTTATTGAAGTGACATGGTTAACAAAACAACGATATATTTTAAGATTAAAATAGTCTTGTTTAATACAGTATTAACCCTTCAACTGGCACTGAACAGAAACGGCACAGTATTTATGATACTAGGAATATACATGTAGATAGATAGCTAGATAGATAGATAGATAGATAGATAGATAGATAGATAGATATATAGACATATAGTACAATTATATTTCACTAACCTCAATGCGATTGCATGATCTAAGCGCTATACATATGATCCCATGTTCTGATTTGACATTCCAATCCCGGCGGCCACATACGGCGCATAGATAGGTATGCCATCACAGGTAGCCATTTACAGCTAAGTGGGGGCACCAATGCGGAGTAAAGTTACTTGCTCAAGGACACAACGCGGCGAACCGGCAGTATGCTTAGGAAATTTTTAATCTAATTTAACTTGGAAATTTTTTTTTGTATACGGCAGCATCTGGATCCAGTAACATTCGTTTAAGAATATTCAACAGGTTTCCTGTATTTTAGTTTGAAATTGGGATGTTGGGATTTCAATGGTTCAGGTTTTAACTATGACTATATATAGCATTCATTCAAAAGGACAGGTTGAGATAAAATACACTATATTTTATAATTCAGGAAAATTGAAGCTAAATATAAAATTGAGTAAGTCGAATAATATGACAAGATCGACGTATGCAATGAACATAGAGATAATCCATATGCATTTCATCACTCGACTTACTCGACATTGTACATATACATTACGCCTTTACACCGCGAAATTGTTTTAAATGATTTTCTCATAGAAGCGAAGCCAATTTTTGACAATTTGCCACTGTAATGGCTCGTTTATGGAGCCGGTCATTCCAGCGGTACATTTTCAAAAAATAGTTTTCTCTTAGGCTGTACATGGATATTTCTCAAGACCACGACAGAAGCCGTGTTTGGCTGGCATGAGTGGTGAAGGGTTAATACAAGGAGTAACGGGACTACAGAGAATTTGAACTTTTTAATCCCAGTATCTCACTTTTACAGTCATTATTTGCGTGAACTGTTGAACATAGTGAAACCAATTTGACTGAAAGCTGGTGCTGACTGCCTGCGGCAGCTGGTGCAGCATTCAGTCAAATTGGTTTCAAAATATTCAACAGCATTTTGACAGATATGTAGCGAGCGGATTACATGTAGTAGTAGTAGTAGTAGTAGTAGTAGTAGTAGTAGTAGTAGTAGTAGTAGTAGTAGTAGTAGTAGTAGTAGTAGTAGTAGTATTAGTAGTAGTTAGCAGCATCAGAAACATCCATTCCCTCCTTCACCCACCAGATAAGGGAGGGCCTCCGCAGCTCTTTCGGCCCAATGTAGTCTTAAACCGGCACTGCGCACATGCACATGTATTTGTTAGTTCTGTTTTTATGGACAATAAAATCGGACTCTGTAAGGTCTGCATCGTCCTAATCCCAACGCCTGGTTTTCGTCATCAGAACACAACAGTCCAAAGTCGGCACCTACATGGATCTTTCTGTCCAGTCTCCTGCCAAAAGTCCTCACCACGTTTGGCGACGCAGCCTTATACTCGATGTAAAGCGACTCGGCCGCCCACTGTTTGTTCACTGTCGACTCATGCTGTAAACATATATTGTGGATGCCATTTAGTGATGGTTGTAATTATAAAAATGTGTAGAGGATATCAAACGGGGTAATATTTGATATAACTTGTATTAACTGATTTAAAGATTATCACTTTGCATGCCACCATGCAAAGTGATACTTTTCAAATTGGCCGATAAAATAATTTGTGAGCTTTTGCGCGTGCAAAATGATTATGTTTTATGAGGTTGATACTAGTTATATTAAATGGGACAGGGTCTGAGATTCTATTTATCATATATACACTGACGTTTTTAACATATGTCTCAATAAAATAGATCTCTGACTGAAACGCCAGTTTATATCTTCTATTATAGTACTACTCACATCAAGACAAATAGTACACTGGACGCTTTCACTGTAATGAGCAGCAGAGCTCTAGTATATTTTGGCGAGCATGACACACTGCCGCTTAATCTTATCGCAGCACTATATAGCAAGCATGCGGTAAGAAAACAATAATGCTATACCAATTGACATTATAGATCTTGACCGTGCTTTATATAGCCATATGCAAACCCCAGTGTCCAGTTGTGGGCAAACGCAGGTAGGTTTTGGTCATATAAAGAAAGCAATGCTTTACCTATAAGAAGAAGCGCGAAGAAAGAGCTCCCTTGATCTAGTCAGATTCACAAATCTATGGTATGCTTGTGAGGCCATTCTTTGACGTAACTTAATAATGATTTAATCATCTGACAATTTTTTATTTATAATTTATTTTTGGGTATAAGATTACTCTTGAGACTCCATCGTCTACTATATTGCATGCCCCGATGAACGTGCTAAGCTGTTCTTCTAATATAAATTAGAATAATATAGTTTCGTGACGGTCATGCCCAGCAATTCATTAGTTCCACTGACATCGGACTTGTAAACTCATTATTTATAATAAAAAAAAATTAGATCAAATGGAATACTAAGGATGATCTGGGGATTGTGTTTACAATTAATTTTGGCGGTTGAATCTAATTTATGGGCATTAACAACTTTGAGTTGTGCAAGAAAACATACAACAAATCATAGTCTTAAACAACGCAGTAAGTTCGTTTTTATTGAACACAATACATTAGGTATATTTTTAAAAGTAAAGTTACCAGTTTCCGTTACACTTTTTACTGCGTCCCTCGTGCGTCCTCGGGGACGCAGAGGGTTCATTTGTATTCGTCCCTCTGCCATTTTTATGCGTATATACGCGCAAAAGGACGCATAAGGGCAACTCTGAGTATAACTACCGCATAGATAGTCGAAGGAAATAGTAATCAAGACACAAAACCCGACTTTCCGAGCATACCAGCCGAAATGTGTCTCGTATTACCATACCATTATTTGTAATCACGGCTGTACAAGTGGCATTGATTAATCATCATGTTCCGTATTTAACCATCGCACGAGTCGCGTCTTTGTTTGTACGTGTTAATGCCGAAGGATTCCACTTTTAGATATGTCCCGCCCATCCCTAGCTAAGCTCCACTCACGCTTAACCCGCGCTGTGCTCAAGCTATCATTGCACTGTCAACCCCAATTTGCAGAAAACTATACAGGTAAGCTGTTGAATATTGTGAAGCTAATTTGACTAGTTGCGGTTGCTGCCTATTTTGAGTAAGTCAAATTTGTTTTATTTTATTGTTTATTGTTTATTAAATACTAAAGAAACACAATTCGTCTTAGTCCGTCACAATTATTTGTTCGTGACGAACTTTCTACGCCATCCATGCCGGCATTGATTATGACGCCATCCTACATGCCACGTCGTTGATTATGACGTCATACGATGGAGGGATTACATGGAATTCGCTATTCATGGTTAGAGGTTGACTGATTCAGGTTGTTTTACGGGTCTGTATTTCCCGAATGCTATACATTAGTCGCTGATTAGGAGCACGTATGCACGAAAGCCCAGAAGGGAAATTCAAAATTCAACACTCGACTTCGGAATTCAAAACTCAACTTCGGTATTCAGAACTCAACTTCGAAATTCAAAACTCGAACCAATTATGAACAGTCCTATATATTGACACTTGCTACCACTATATATATATACACCCACTGCTACTATACCGTACCTATCCTCATAACCACCCTTACTCATAACCACCACTACATCCACATATATGTACACGGTACAAAACCAACGTATTCACCCTACACATATCGCTGCGCTACCCATACATCCATTGTTCTTACCCATGCACCAATATCCAACTTTACCATATTAAGCCATATCAGTCTCTACACCGTACAGATATTTCTACCCATTGCCATCTGCACATTGTACCCACACTTATATCTATCCCTACCAATGCACCCATAGCCCCCACCCTGCGCATACCCCCGCACATACCATACAAGCCAACCTGCTGTATATATTAATACAGACACGACTACATTAGCCTAGCCTAGCCTAGCCTAGCCTAGCCTAGCCTAGCCTAGCCTAGCCTAGCCTAGCCTAGCCTAGCCTAGCCTAGCCTAGCCTAGCCTAGCCTAGCCTAGCCTAGCCTAGCCTAGCCTAGCCTAGCCTAGCCTAGCCTAGCCTAGCCTAGCCTAGCCTAGCCCAGCCCAGCCAAGCCATAGCCTAGCCTAGCCTAGCTTAGCCTGTCTAGCCTAGCCTAGCCTAGCTTAGCCTAGCCTAGCCTAGCCTAGCCTAGCCTAGCCTAGCCTAGCCTAGCCTAGCCTAGCCTAGCCTAGCCTAGTCTAGCTTAGCCTAGCCTAGCCTAGCCTAGCCTAGCCTAGCCTAGCCTAGCCTAGCCTAGCCTAGCCTAGCCTAGCCTAGCCTAGCCCAGCCTAGCCTAGCCTAGCATAGTCTGGCCTAGCTTAGCATAGTATACAGACTTACCGGCATAGTATGCTAGTCTCACCTACTAGCATAGCCTACTAGCATGGCCTACGAGCATGACCTACTAGCATAGCTTAGCCTACTGGACTACCATGAACAATCTACCTGCATAACCTACTAACCTAGGATGCCTAACCTACCAGCTCGCTTGCGCTACTAGCCTACTACGCCCTACTCGTCTACATACTAGGCTGATTAATCCACATGCCTTACATTCTAGACAACTGATTAAGCTTTACTAACCTAGCATACCGGTCTAGCATATCAGCCTAAACCACACGCCAACTGGTCCTAGCTACTGACCTACTAGCCTATCCGTCTGCTAATATATCATACTAGCATGGTATGGTCTAGCATACTGGGCTAGCGACCTAGTCTAACGTACTCGCATATCCTTCTAACCTACTGGCTTATGTCTCCTGCTAAGATGGCCTGGCGTACTGGCCTACATACTAGCATCACCTAGTGGTATAACATACATACATACATATTCTCCTAGCATAGCAGCCCAATCTGGCTCACCGGCCTACCATGCCGATAGTTTAGCCTACTAGCCTAGCATACTAACTTGCGCTAGTCTAGTGGTCTACTATACTAGCTTGGCCGTACCTACTAGCCTAGCATACTATCATGGCTTAGCCTACTAGCCTAACGCTCTAGGTCTGAGAAGCTTCGCGATACCCTTCCCCATAATCTGCGTAGGTATCCTCAGAGTATTGAGTAGCTAGGCATTATGATGGCTATATGGGATGGATATATTAGTAAGTTGTTGGTGATAGAATGGATGATTGGTTATCTACTAGCAGTGGCTGAATGGGAATATGAGCGGATAGATGGATGGATGGATTGGTACGTTCCGAGTGTGTGTATGCAGGGTCATGGGTAGATATGTACTAGGGTAACATTTGCACCATTGGTGGATATATGTAATATATTAATATACCGATTATCTTAGCAAACATTTACCCATAATTATGGTTAGCTATGTGTATATGGGTAGGTTGTTATGGTATTTTGGACGGTTCACTTTACGTCTATGGTATGGGCATCTATTTATGCGTTAGTGGTGGTAGCTATGGGGATAAGGATAATTCGTATGGTAAGAGTCTAGGCCACTAGGGCAGGCATAGCTACTAGGATGGACCAGTAGGCCAATCTTCAAGGTTAAGCCAGTAAGCTATATTGGGTAAGTAGGCGTGGATGTTAGACCTGGTGGAAATACAAGCAGGTTACTAGACCAGGCCGGTCCGTTGTCCTGGTAGTATAACCCAATAGCCTAGGTTATATTATTAGGTTCGGCCAGTAGTTTATACCAGTAGGCTAGTAGAGTAGGAAAGGTCAGTAAATTAGTAGGTTAGGCTAGGGCTATGCATAAGCTAGAAGTCGACGTTAGCAGGATGGGCTCGAAGAGTTGAGACGTCAGT
Source organism: Chaetoderma sp. LZ-2023a (assembly GCA_034401795.1). Taxonomy (NCBI): domain Eukaryota; kingdom Metazoa; phylum Mollusca; class Caudofoveata; order Chaetodermatida; family Chaetodermatidae; genus Chaetoderma; species Chaetoderma sp. LZ-2023a. The sequence goes on along the minus strand of CM067372.1, from coordinate 161,150,149 downwards.
AGGCTAGAGTAGGCTAGTAGGCTAAGCCAGTAGACTAGTATCTGCCTCCATTAGTGTGGTTGAATAAGCTAGCAGGCTAGGCTAGTGTGCTAGCCCAGTATGCTAGACTAGAAGTGGCGTAGGGCAGTCGGATTTTAGGTTAGGCTGGTAGGTTAAGTGTGTAGAATATGATAGTCCACGTGGCCAGTAAGCTAGTACGTTAGCCTAGTATGCTAGACCCGTACGCTATGCCAGTAGACCAGTAGAACAGACCAGGACGCAATGGTAGGCTATGCTAGCAGGCTATGCTAGTAGGCTAGCCAAGCAGCCTAAGTTAGTAGGCCGCTAGGCTAGGCCAGTACACTAGACGAATGTAGTGGCGGTGTATTGTTATGGTATGATAGTGACGAGTGTATGGCATATGTTGGTATGGATGCAGATATGAGGATATATTTGCGGTTATAAATAGAAGGAAGTTATGGTATAGGTGGGTGTATGGGTAGAGTAACAATTCATATATACGGAGAGCATATCTTTTGGTAGGGGTAACACTAGGTGTATATTGCTCCGGATAGGAATGGATAGGATAGCTATTATTGTATCGGAGCAGGAGGTATGGGTGTTTTGGTAGAATTTCAAAATATGTGCAGCATACACACTCGTATATAGTCAAACAGACACATAGTGACTCAGGTTGTGGCAAAAGCTCCCAGCTTTCAGTCTTGCCATCATCACTCGATTTACCACCCTGCACCATTTGATCTAGAACGGTAGCGCATCTGTGCTGTCAGAGAAACTGGGAAAATGACGGTTTTACTGATAACTACTTGAGAAAATATGTATGGTAAAATTGCCTCTATATTGTTCCGTGTTAGCACTTTCTACAAATTCTTCATTATGCAGTTGCCGCTGACAATTAGGTATGCTAATATTGAAATGCAGTGAGAAGGTGACCAAGTTAAAATTCTCAATTATAATTCTAATCTGTGATATGCGTGTTAGTACACATGTGCAGTGTACAGCCAATCAGTCTGGCGCATATGTTGGTCATTAGCATTCCCATATACAAAACAGCAATACGCAATAAATAACAGTACTTTTTTCAAGAAAAATGTAAACGTGTCTCCATTTGTTTCAGAAACAGAAATCGCCATCGACTTTTCATCAGCCATGATTGTTTCAAACTGCACAGACGCACCATAGTATTGGCTGAACCGAGATTTGAATTTCGAAGTTAAATTTTGAATTTCGAAGTCGAGTTATGAGTTTCGAAATCAAGTTTGAATTTTGAATTTCGAATGAGCCTTCTGGGCTTTCGTACGTATGGGCAATTTGTATTTTATTTCTGAAAAGTATATTAGCAGTAGCTTAAAAATGTTATCCGACTTGTAAAAAGCAATTTTACCTTTTCTTGATTAACTTAACGAGCAGTTTTAAGTCGCGTTACCTCAACTCCGGGGCAACCGCACACAACGGAAACTATTATCATAAGTATTATGAAAACACTTGTCTTTAGGACGTAATGACAAATACATTTCCATATTGTCACGACCAGTGCGATTATGATCATCACTTGTAAGTTTCTTACTGTAATTAATGTGTTCAATGTTTGAGAGATAAAACATTGAGATGCATAATTTTGATATATATGTGGTTGAAAAGCAGGGGCGTGCAGAATCAGCATATCCATGCTGTTCAACTGGAACATTATGGAGTGAGTGGGGCGTGCCAATAGAATGAAAGCAACGAAAATCATGGAGGCAATACGTCATAAACGTGGCATTTTAATATCACCTTAGAAAAATATTACAATATTATAAAATCTAATATTTTTCCCATCTACTGACCAAATTTGGTCAAGAAAATTCAATTATTTACTTGCAGAATATTCATCTGCAATTCACAATACGAAATGTGGACATTTTAAATCAGCCATTGGAACGACTGGCTCTGTTTTCAAGCCATACATTTCACTAACGGTTAAACATAGGTTTCTTATGGCCTAATGGGCAATCCCCAAGACCAACCGCAGAAGCCAGTTTCAGCTGGATTTGCCAGGAACATGTTAGATAGCCAGATCATAAACCATGTATTTTCTTCTCATAAATTCAATGACCCTTTCCAGTGTATCCATCCATCATATGACATCAAAGTCGACGATGTCACGTGTAGGATGACGTCATAATCCAGTACAACTATTTTGAAACAAAGTTGACTGGACGCTGATAATGCCATAGGAAGCAACAGCCACAAGTCAAATTGGTTTCAAAATATTCAAAAGCTTACCTGCATAATTATTGAAAATTGAAAGTCAGGGAGTTCAGGAATCGGTCGATCCCAACACGAGCGACGTGTGGATTGAGCTTAGCTACATATGGACCGGGCATCGCTACAACTGGAAAGGTACATTGCTGCACAATTTCTTCGCATATCTATTAAAAACAACCCAATATGTATTATTGCTGACCAAATTATGCGGATTTCTGGCAAGAAGAGTAAAACATCTGTGCACACTCATGGCATGACGGCAGACGACTTAAATCTGCCTGCTGATATGTGCGGGTTTTATTGAAATAGATCCTTGTGAAGATTAACCGCGATGATTTGCAGCATTGTCCAACAATCTGGAAATTGCCATACAAGGAGCAGAAATACAAAGAGAATATCGATGTGATCAAATCTGCTAATGGGCAGCTTTTTGCGCATGAGCCAGTTTAGAAGGATCTTTTGTGGCAACAATTACTATCTCTAGAATATGCATATGAAGTATTAAAATAAGTTGGCATACATAGTTGCATCATCAAACGGTGAATACAGGTTATGTTAATGTATTTAGGAGGTAACGTCACCATCGTGCCCATTTCCAGCATGGACACGTCATAAAAGGTTAATGGAACTGATGCCTTTGAATTGTGTATTCAATTCTAAATAAATATAATTTAGTTGAGCGTAACATAATCTCCAATCAGGATGGCAGCACACAGTTCAGTCACACTCCCATCATCGATAAAATAGCTTAATGCAGTACAGATAATAAAAAGTCAACATGGTTCCAAATCAAATCCGTTTTGAACACAATGTTCTGTTGAATATTGTGAACATATTTGCATTGGAAGGCATTGCTCCGTGTTGCCCTAGGCAACACTGTCTTACAATTCAATGGAGGATTCCAGTTTAGCCATCACTCATATGAAGCCGTTATGAACTACGTGACGTGTAGGATGACGTCATACTCAGCTACGGCATGAATGGCGTAGATATGTTCGTCACGTAATTGTTGACGTGTTACGCGTTGTTGTACAAATTGTATGTCTTCCATATTCAATAAATATGATGTTGAATATTTTGAAACTAATTTCACTGGGCGCTATAACAACAGCACCCAGTCTAATTTGTTTCAAAATATTCACTAGCTTACTTGTATAGTTTTCTGGAAATTGAGATTCAGGGAGGGCATGAATCGATGGATCTCAAAGACGAGCAAAACGTGGGTGGAGGTTGCCTAGAGATCGCCCTGGCATAGCTAAATCTGAATTCCTCTATTATGTTCAGACGATTCAACAACATATTATATATATATATATATATATATATATATATATATATATATATATATATATATATATATATATATATATATATATATATATATATATATATATATATATATATATATATATATATATATATATATATATATATATATATATTTGAAAACATGTTAGGGTATTTCTGAGCTGCATGACACCATACGCATAGTCGTGAAAAGGTGCCCGTAGCCACCACAGATTAGCTCATGGGTAATGAACGTAAAAACTGTCTGACGAAAGGGGATAACTCCAGCCTAAGGCCTTCCTTTGCACAGGGATTTTCTAATCACGAGGCCCTACACTTTGAGTAATAATCCATGCAGAGCTAAATGTCATTAACCTCTCCAATATCTAATCACTCAGGCATTAAATCGTCATAAACTGAAAAGTAATCCAATTTTTATAAGAGCTAACAATATTGTTCATTACCCTGCTTCTTTCCGCAAGAGAGCCCCCAACAACATGATTCTGGCGATAATAACCGTAGTAGATAATTATGTTATAGTACCGCTGCACTGCTTAGATTGCGCCCAAGAAACCAGCAATAAATCCGGGTTGTCCAATAACTGTAGTGCTTTAGCAACTGTCTTCTTTATGGGTGGCTAGTTTCATCTACACTGCAATGTCATCAAGACTGAATAGGCTAATAGATTTGGAAGTGATGAAGCAACACACTTATTGGAAAATGGAGGGACACGATCTGTCACTCAAACATTTGGCGCGTCAAGATAGTGGAAACGTCCGCCGTGAAGGTGTGCGAGTTGTATGTTATATGCGGATAATATATCATCTTGTCGGGCTTAGGTCAAGAAGAAAGCGAGATATTACTCAATGGACTTTCCAGTTTTAGGTATGCCCCGCCCATCCTCAGCTAAGCTCCATCTACTCTTCGCCCGTGTTGGGATCGAGCAATCCCCGAATGCTCTGACTATCAATTTCCAGAAAACTATACAGGTAAGCCGTTGAATATTTCTGAAACTAATGTGAGTGGGTGCAGGTGGGTGCATTCCTTCTTCTCTACACCATTTTCTTCAGTGCCTACTGAAGGGGGGTGGTAATGATTCCAAATCAATATCAGCTGAAATAGCCAGATGTATAAATGCATTTACGCATGATATAGTCTGCAATGCCACATGCGAAAAAACTTGATATGACAGAAACGCACATATTTTACGATGTGCTGTACACACCCTCACAACTAATGTGGAACTTATCAAAGTGTTACCGCCTTGGCTACTCTATATCATACTTAAAGTGCCTTGAAATTGATATAGCATTCGCTTTGCAGAAAGTGGCATCGTTCGGTGAACATGGCATTTGTTTACCAGAACAATCTACACACACATACCTACTTCACGCGTGTTTGCCAATGCAGATCGACCAGAGGAAACCCTGGCTGGAGAAGGAACAGAACATAGAGTAAATGGCATTGCTATTCAATAAAGGATTATTGGTCAGCAAATTGAAAAACCAATACCTATCGTAGAGAAGACCAAGCAGAGAATCCCCGACGTAGTACCTTATGGCCTACCAGAATATATTGCAGGTGAAAGATGTTGACGCCTACTCTTAAAACGTGTCAATTAGATTATGAAATCCCAAAACTGCAAGCCTATCAAAAAGACTTAGTATGGTTGCTTACCCATCACATAGAGCCGGTCCAATACAATATGGGCAGCTGAACAGGCGTTACTATGCATGCGCATAGTACAAAACAATGAACAAAAACTCCTATGTTTCAAAACAATATCGAATATCTGCCAACGATAGATGCACCAGCACCCAGCTTCTCAACAGAATATGCCCTTCTGTGACAAACAATGAAGATTAAAGACTGCTTGATGTAAGACAAGATCGTGTGCGTATTTGACCAGGCTAAGTATTAAAATGCCATAGAATGTATTTGGAACGAGAGGTTTAAATTCTTTTCTATAGTAGCGCGAATATGGCCCTTTTACACAGCTTGTATGCTGCTTGCCATTATCGGGAAACGATTTGCAGATGCTGAATTCCGAGATTTGTACATCGAAACAGGAACCATTGCAAAAGGATCTGGTTCTTCAGTCATTGAGGGTTATCACTATAACCACGCTGTACGATTCATAAATTCGTGTGTGAAGCGTTCATGAGATTGGCTATAAAGAGATTTTCTCCCTGGGTCCAAACAAGCTACCATGACGCAAGCAACTCGTTAGGAGACGTCCTGTCAGCTATCACAGCCTTAAAGAATGGCGTATCTTAGGATGCCATCAACATTATCATAAACAATCTCGTTTTTTGTGAATGCTGTTTTTCTTTTTTACATGGAGCTCAGTCATGTACTTTGTGACAATGGGAGCCTGTCAGAATTCTGGCTGACATATACTGACCTTGGTCAAATTCGATCAAACCTGCTGCGATCATTTCAGGAAGGCGACTGGCCGTTGCACCTTACACCGTTTCGGGATATGATTCATTGACGCTTTCATGTGATAGCGCTAACACTGCACGTGCCCTCCCTGGTACGAATAGCATATGCTGAGTTTGCAAAACAGTCATCTAAATGTATACAAACAGGTGCTGGTGATATGTCTGTCCAGCTAGGATCTCAAACGCCACTTATCTGGATCCCCATGGACCAGCCGATTGGAGAAACTGTGAGTTAAGATAATTAAACACTAGGTGGGACAACATACTTATGTACCAGCACTAAAGTTACACAGACGGGTTAGCCTACAGCATACTACAGAAGCGCATACATTAAGCAGCTAAAGGCATCGGTGTCTGTTACGAATCCCTCTTTCTGCCACCTAGAGATGACACTCATACGGGTATGTAGGGCTGAGTCAGATGTACGCTCTGCATTAGATGTGCTCGGGGATAACTGGAGAAATCCCGTCAGTGACAGTATGACTGATCTTGTCAATCTGTCAACAGCTGTGAGTGTCCCAATGGATATGAGTCCAGATTTGCTAAAGGCACAATTAAAGGTTGCGAGGATGCTTACAACAAATTAAATGATGTGAGACCCAGTACACCTCCCACCAAGAAGTTTAATGAGCCACAAGGCTACGGCTGAAGTGATCTTCTCGTTTGAACACCACCAAAGCTATCGACCCAAAAGTAAAAGAATTGATAAGTATAGCAGACAGACACCTCTTTGGACGTATGCCAGTGAGAGCAGGAATTCGTAAGTTAGATATGATGGGTGATTTACAGCATCAACTAGGACCCATTCCATCATGTGATGGAGCCTTGTGCAAAACAAACAAAGGGGCATTATGCAAGGGACTAGTACAGAGTGCTATCATATCAGAATCAAGCCATGAACCATATGCATGGCAAGACTACCGTGTATTTGCAACAAATGGGAAAACAAGAAATTCAGACAGAGTTAAAATTAACATACCCTATATTGTCCATGAATGTGAATGCTACAAATTGTCATAAGATGAGTGTGTAGAAGTCTCTTTTCCAAGAATAAATCAAGAATAAATAGATACACGTGTTGTTTTGCACGCCGATTATGCAGCAAAAGATAACAGCAATGTAATCGCCATAAGATGTCTGGATACGGATGTGCTGGCGTTGTTCTTGCTAAACTATATCAGCTCCTGTATACGATAAGTGTGGACCATATAACCAGACTAGACGCGTTGATGTAACTAAGCTGGCCTCTTCCGTTGGTACCTAGGTTTATACAGCCCTCTCTGGCTTGCATTCTTTCATCCGATGGGCCACTGTCGAGGCAATGGCTGGGGGTGGGGGGGGGGGTGTGGGGGTGGGGTGTGGGGAGGGGGGGTGTGTGGACAGTTTAATTCACTAAATCTATTGAGGTCGAAACCGTGTTATGTTAGGTATCAACTGCCAAGTCTCCCCAGAGCATAAAGTAGAACCTGTGGTATTTGCTTGTGCTCTTTATGGAACTATGAAAGCAACAAAGGCGAACAAGCTGCGCTACATACTCATCTCTGCACACCAGGGAACGTTGGCTCGGATCGGTTGCCACCTTGCCAAGATACCCTCAGAAACCACATTCTTAGAGTATTTTGGCGATAGTGTTTGGTTCAATACCAGGATACCCCTGATCCTCAAGAAGTTTGTTTGAATTTATTCAGTGATGGAAGTGGACTAACAATTGATTGGATGAGCGGACTCAGCCCCTGATATGGCACATGAATTCCTTATTTGCAAATGTACACGCGCGAGTTTACCTGTGAAATGTTCTTGCATTAGAAACAGTGTAAAATTTACTGACATATGCGCCCTTCGCTCATGTGCGAGCCAAGCTGCGCAGCAAGATGATGGCATTCCAGTGGTGAACACCGACAATGGTAGAGATAAGGAAGAAAATTGGTATTACGACAGTGACAGTGACGAACAGTGACGAATAGTAGACTCTTACTATTTTTTACATTAGTGGGATGTAGAAGAATTCGCAGGAACTGTGTTTTGGTATTACACAGTGTGACATTTGTGTTGTAACAAGGACACGCTATAAAACTACATAATAAATTATATATTCTTATGCTAATATATATACTTTAGAAACTTGCCTGTCTTCAAACGAAATGCAGAGCAAATTCTCACAGTTCTAAAGAATGTCCACGTGTTTTATAGAATGCCGGAGGTGTGCTAAAATATTTATAGAGAGAGAGAGAGAGAGAGAGAGAGAGAGAGAGAGAGAGAGAGAGAGAGAGAGAGAGAAAGAGAGGTTTTGAGATAGTTACCTAAACCTATGTACCTATGGACTGTGGCGACATAAAAATATTGTAATATTCTTAAAAATGTCAAAAAATGCCCAAAGTAATTTAAATAGAAATGTTATATTTAGAACAGAACAGCATTATATAGTTATCATTAGTCTATCTGTATAACTCTAGACAAGTACACAAGGTGAAGACATTATTGTACAACGTTCACTGATCTTGGTAGAAAACGCACTAATATAGACTTTTAATTGAATGCTCCAGAGTACCATTCTCATTAACGCTGCCATGTCCTGGCTTCTATCATATTAACATCCACACTATGGATGTTATCCTACTTGAAAATGTGCATGTCGGTTATCCCGAATAAATGCTACCAATACCTCCACATTTAGAGTTGGGCGCATGAGCTGCCCCTCTGTTGTTACTTAATGTATCCACTTCTCAACGGATAGCTTCAGATACAGACTTCAAGTCATCTTTCTTCCCACCTCAAAATATGCAGAATTAATCGCCCTGTTTCTCTCGCTTATTATTTGCCTCGTTGGAACGGAATATTCCAAATAACTAAATACGCCTAAAGGTGATGCAACGCTATTTGCGAAAAGGTAATATGAGTGAAACAATGGATTAATCAGATCTGTCGCTCAAGTATATGCCATGATAATCAATTACATCGCATGCAGCCTGCCGTCACAATCATAATTGATAGAGAATGCTCCTTCATGAAGCTGGAAATGTTCGTCAGGCGTACGAATTGTATGTCTTTGATGGAGTTATTATTTAATAAATAAATGAATTGTGTTGACTATTTTGAAACTAATTTTACTGGGCGCCGCTGCTGCCATAGGTAGCAACAACACAGCCTACTGTGTTAACACATACACAGCAGCTTACTTGAATAGGTACCTTGAGCATACAGCCTAATTAGTTTCAAAATATTCAACAGCTCACCTGTATAGTTACATTGACATTGCGTTTCGTGTAATTCAGTATTCAAGGTAGATAAATTGATAGAGGCACACGTAAAATGTTGGCGGAGCGTAGCTGAACATGGACACCTCTATTTCTCAACCAGTGTTGAACGGCAATCATTTCAGCATGTGGAAAATAATATCGACTCCTCTCGTATATATATACTGGACGGGTGGCTACATAACTTACGTCTACGTTCTCGTTTTGAAAGTATTATGACGATCGCCAAAACACGTTTCTTACCAGTCGGCGGAAGTTCGCTGTCTATTTATGGTGTCTTGATAGATGGCACAGCCGATTTAGCTGTCTGATATCCAGGAACGGGCTTTACCATCATCTCTCATCACACACTTCTTCTCGGGTATTTTGAAAGGAAGAATATATCTCCCGGGTACAACGAATAGCTAAAAGCCATTCAAATGGCGAAACTGAGCAACCAGTTAGCCAATGTTAACACTCTCTGCTGTAATAATATGAGAGAAGTTGGTGTCATATATGGATCCATTTCAATCTCTGTGCCACATATTTCTCGCTATCAGCCACCCACCTTTCCGCGCATGCTAGACTGGATTTTAGCAGTTTGAATCAAGGATTTTCAGAAAATAAATGTCACGGTAACTATACAGATAAGCTGTAGTTTTGGAGATAATTTTATGGATTGATGTTGCTTTCAATCAAATTAGCTTCAAATTATTCAACATAATGTGTATTAAAGTGTAAGTTAATCAAATACATACAATTCAAACACTTTCGTGACGGTATTACATCATTTGGACTGTGACATATGTAATTATGACCTCAGATACATCAGTGACAGAGTGAATCCATCCGTAGCAATCGACTAGCAAATTTCTATAACCCCGCTGCCGTGTGGCTCACCATATAAGATAAGGTAAAGTGATTTAAGGGTTGCTCCACCGCCGGGCGCTTTTGTCTACTAATAAGAGAAAATTGTAATTATTATTACAGTGTCAGTCACAATAATGTACAGTTTTCCGATTGTATGTAGCGAGCGAATCTCGCGGCCTTTTGAACTCTATTGGTCGAATTACCCAACTGGTTTGCATTTAGAAAATAGCACTTGGCAGAGCGCCATACAACAACATGTTTAGTATTCGCCATTCGTAACCATACCCTTAATACAATCGGCCTGGTTGTGTACTCAACACTGACAAAACATATCCAAAGTTGCTAAGCGCAAGAGGTTACAGTGTGTTGTGTTTCTATGTGCGCAGACATAACACACCATTTGTATTGTACGAGCCTTTCTGGCGCACTTGTCTTTTGTTTCCAGACATTAACAGCTTGAAATTGAGACAATAAGTATTTAGGGTTAACAGAATGTGCACAGGTGTAGCTATAACAAAATAGTCGCCTATTGGCGCTGAGTGCACGCTGTGGTGATTGTAAACATTACTATGAACTCGCTTTCTGCTCTCGCAATACCGAGAACTCAGTCAGAAGTGGCATAAAGCTGACATCATACCATGGGACATATGTCAATCATTGATACACATAAGATAAAATATGGAACATATTGTGCTAGCTTACACACACGGTCTAGAGAAAGAGGCTGGGCTGATTAGTAATTGCAAAACCGTACTCAGAAGGAAATGCGAGTGTGAGGTGCGTGGTGGTGAGGAAGTTACGGGAAGTAGTGTTTAATGAGTTAAAGGAACTGGAACCATTCGATAACATATCTTGTCACGCTTGGAAAAAGATGACGCAGTTGTAGAAACCTAGATAGTCGTATTAGGAGCACGCCTCATAAGAGCAAAACGTTATCTCTGCGCGTTGTCCTACAGCATTTAAATCCACATGCCTTAGTTTACGAGAGAGGGCGTCTATCTAATTTATTGTAGTAGTATTCATACCATCATAGGGCAGTGTAATATGGATAAATCCTGTTGAATAAATTGCTTCACAATATAATAATGGCTCATGTACCATCTTAATATATTGCTCTTGCCCCCACCCCACCCCACCTATCCGACCGTCCATGATATATCCCTCAGGCAATCGCACCGCATGCATAGGTCTCACACGCGGGTAAATAGCGATACATATGGTTGGATAAGGAGTGCGTGAAAGAAAGAGTGATAGAGAGATAGAGTAAAAGCTGGAGCGAGGTACATAGTGAGAGTGAAAGGGGTGGAGAAAGCAAGAGGGCTGGCCAAAAAAATAATGCGAGTTTGTTTGAGAGTGTGGGCGGGAGAGTGCGTGCGTGCGTGCGTGCGTGCGTGCGTGCGTGCGTGCGTGCGTGCGTGCGTGCGTGCGTGCGTGCGTGCGTGCGTGCGTGCGTGCGTGCGTGCGTGCGTGCGTGCGTGCGTGCGTGCGTGCGTGCGTGCGTGCGTGCGTGCGTGCGTGCGTGCGTGCGTGCGTGCGTGCGTGCGTGCGTGCGTGCGTGCGTGCGTGCGTGCGTGCGTGCGTGCGTGCGTGCGTGCGTGCGTGCGTGCGTGTGCTCTCGTAATTGGTGTAAACCGGGGACATTTATATGTATATACACCTTTACAACGGGGACACACAGAAACCGGGGACGTCCCCGGTTGTTTTAAGGCCTAAAATGGTTATCTCACGCTATTTCTATCACCCCCTTAATGCAACGTCCCATTCCGAGTGTCGTCCCCATTTAGTCCGATTAGTGCGGGCCACAGTATGCACACAGTGCTGGTGATCATTTCTGCACAATACACACGCATTTATTCGCATGTCTCCGGTTTATGACTGGTCAGTCAGAGTGTGTATAGCGTCCCCAGTTCATCGGCAATCAACATGGCACCAGATGCTGTGGCATACATCGTACACTGTGGGCAAATAAGAAGCATGATATCCCAGTTACAACTGCACAGCAAACCTATCTGCGCGGGTATGATTGCCTTGCCGGTACCCGTATACCGGCGGGTATCTGCATACCCACATGGTACCCGCATACCTGCATAAATTAAGTAACAATTGAATTCTGCTACCTATTTTGAAAACTAATTTGACTGCATAAAGCAGCACTAATATCATGTAAAATTAGCTAATTGCCTAATTTGATTTGATAGCATTGCTGCCTTACGCAGTCATATTAGTTGCAAAATAGTCAAACAGCTTATTTATATGATTGGTTTTAAAATGAAATACAAATAAGCAACAAGATCTTCCAATCAAATTAGGCTCAACATATTCAACAACTTCCATGTAAACTCACTCACTTACCCCTTATTTGATGGTGTGGTGAATATTTTGACACTAATTTGACTGAAAGGTATTGGCGCTATAGGCAGAAACAGTTTCCAAGCAATTAGTTTCAAAATATCCAACCATTTTGCTGTGAACTGTTAGAGACTAGATATCACACCTTTATGGTGTAGCAAAATGGTTAATGTTTGGACTTTACTCAGTTACCTACTGCTATCTCACAAGGGTACAATGGCAGACATTCTGAGCGGTGGGATTCAATAAGGTGATTTAAACCTCGGTTTAGCCTAAACCAGGTAACAAATCTCTCCTTCAACCGAGTAATAAAAGATTTGTTACCCGCTTTATTCTTAAGCCTAGTCCGCATTCAATAAACGAGTTTACACCTGGTAACATCCAGACCGAGTTTAAACTGGTTTACACCAGCCCTGCACCACGATTAAATCATGTTCAGGTATTTAGTCTTTAACTTATTGAACCTGAGTCACCAGATAGGAAGAATCATATACGATGTAAGAAACAAATTGTTGAATACTTAAAATACTAATTCGCCTGAAAATGTTGTTCTATATGACAATACAATGGTCCAATCCAATTATTTTCGAAACAGCAATCTGTATGCCTGGATATGCAAACAAGCTGCGTACCTATGTTGGTTCATTTACATTAGCTGATTTAGACTCGATTTGTCGTTGACGACATGGTCGCCAGAGAAAACCATCGTATACGACAGGCCCGTCTACATTAACCGATTTTAGCCCCTTGGTTGTGCTCGAATTTGAGCCAAATTGTATTAGAACATATTAGATACAGAACAGCATGCACACAGCACATATACGTGCGCAGACTTACAAAGCAATATTAAATTTACAGTTTGCATTGTAGATATGACAGGCAAATTGCCAGGTGCACATAATATTCTGAAATTGCCCGATTATTAGGGGCCGATACAACAATGACTGATAGGGTATTCACACTACTCTATTCTGTCTTCGCGCACATCAAATCTGGTCTAAAATCAGCTAATGAGACCTTTGTTTGCGCATGTCAGACACACAGCGAGTGCCGAAACGATCGGAAGATGAATAGAAACCTACATTATTAAACATCATTAAGGGACAGGGCAATGTTATCGAAAAGGAAAATGTAGATGGCTAACGTGAGCAATAATAGCTTGCAAACCTTCGCCACCACATCACACCCTCCGTTTTTAACACATTGAAATCGGTTTTTTCGGGAATCCGATAGTAGACATACGTTTACACTCTTTCTTGTAGTAAAATTTGAGTCAGGTCTGACAAGTAGTTTCCAGGAATAGATCTTAAACAGTGGTCCGATTCGGCTCCTGTTTTTTCCAGATTATAGCGAAAGCCTGAAAATTCTCATCCGTGGTAAGTTCGTTTGCTGTGTTAAAATCTAAGGCAAAACAGACACGCAGTTTCGGAGATATCCATTGTTTCGAAACTCGATCGGATCTGGATCTGGATTCTTTAATCCGGATCAGGACCAAACTCAGGATCTCAACGAAAGGGCAACGCTCTTTCGTGTGTTATGAGCGCAAACTTTTCAGTAGTTTATAAGCTACCGCTCTGGGCCTACCCACCCACCCGCCCGCCCACATGCCCACCCGCCCGCCTGCGCATCCACGCCAGCCTGCCTGCCCGCCCGCACGCACGCACGCACGCACGCACGCACGCCACGCACCCACCCACCCACACACTCATCCACGCGCTCGATCACAACACCTTCTTCGCCGAGAAAAATCAAAGCTCGCCTCGGTTACAAATATATACAGTACATTGGAGGGAGTGATGGAGGGATGGAGAAAGGACATATGGAGGGAGTACGCTAGAGAAAGGTGGGGAGGGAGGGAGCGAGAAAGAAGTGTGTGTGGGAGAGAGAGAGAGAGAGAGAGAGAGAGAGAGAGAGAGAGAGAGAGAGAGCGAGAGAGAGAAAGAGCAAGAGAGAGAGAGAGGGGCGGAGGGAGGGAGGGAGGAGAGAGAGAGAGCGAGAGAGAGAGAGAGAGCGAGAGAGAGAGAGCGAGAGAGAGAGAGGGGCGGAGGGAGGGAGGGAGGGAGAGAGAGAGAGAGAGTGAGAGAGAGAGAGAGAGAGAGAGAGAGAGAGAGAGAGAGAGACAGGGAGGGAGGGAGGGAGGGGGAGAGGGAGGGAGAGAGAGAGCGAGAGAGAGAGAGAGAGCGAGAGAGAGAGAGGGGCGGAGGGAGGGATGGAGGGAGGGAGAGAGAGAGAGAGTGAGAGGGAGAGAGAGAGAGAGAGAGAGAGAGACAGGGAGGGAGGGAGGGAGAAAGAGAGGGAGGGAGGGAGAGAGAGATGGAGGGAGGGGGATGGAGGTATGGAGGGAGGGAGGGAGAGAGATGGAGAGAGGGGGAGAGGGAGAGGGAGGGAGGGAGAGAGGTAGAGAGGGAGGAGGGAAGAGAGAGAGAGGGGGGCGAGAGGGAGTGAGAGAGGGAGAGAGATGGGGGATGGTGGAGGGAGGGAGGAAGGGGGAAGGCGGGAGGGAGAGAGAATGGAGTGAGGGTGAGAGGGAGATATGGTCATGAAGAGAGGTGGAGAGAGAGGGTGAGAGGAAGAGGAAGATGGAGAGAGGGGAGGAAAGGGGGAGTGGAAGAGGGAGAGAGGGAGTGTGAGATATAGAGGGACGGAGGATGGTGGATGGAGGTGGGATGAGATAGAGAGGGAGAGACAGTCGACTGAGGGGAGGGGGGATATGGAGGGACGGAGAGAGGCAGAGGTGGGTAGGGAATGTACAAGTAGGGGAGCTGAATGCGGGAGAGAGAGGGTGAAGGGGAGGGGTGAAGAGGGAGGGCAACGGAGAAGGGGTGGGGGAGAGCGAGTCAAAATGGGGATGGAGAGAGAGGGTTGGTGAAAGATAGGGAGAGGGAGATTGAGAGGTGAGGAGAACGAGATATTGAGAGGTAGTGAGATAGGAGAGAATGGTGGGAAGAAGAGAGAGAGAGAGAGAGAGAGAGAGAGAGAGAGAGAGATACGTCAGAGAGTAGTGAAGTATCCGAGAGCCGGTATATGGGGTGGGTGGGTAGTGGAGTGGGTGGGAATTGGGATGGAAAGAAAATGAGAAAAATGCCAAATTTTATGGGTGCATAATTAATTTCATACATAAACATGAGCATCAGAGAGGAGAACCCCTCGCCATTTTCGACTTGCACGGTGCTAGATTCCCAGTTATTGAACATGGGCAATGATACCAAGCCATTAACCTCTTAAAGGACGTTACCAGAACGTTTATATACGTGACCTCTTAATGCGTAGTTCATTTTTAGATTCCAAGCTTAAGTATAAATACCTGCCAGAGACTGAGGCCGATGACGTTAAATCATATATCCTTGACCAGAAATCGATGCATGTACATACACAAGCTGAATCGATCGATACAGCTAGTTCAAGCACTCCTAAGAAATGAACTCTTGGTAGTCTGTTCTCCCGAACTGCTAACGAGGTAACTAACGATGATTAGCTTAACGTAATAGTAAAATCAGACGTCCAGGTAGTACTAAAGACATATTTGTCATCTGTCCAACCCGATGACGATTCGAAGACTGGTGGCGCATACACTATAAGACATTCCCCACGTTGGCTAAGTTTGCGAGAAAATATCTTTGCGCAACCACTACAAGCTGTCCAGCTGAGCGACGCTTTACTAAGTCAGGACAAATTGCTTCCACCAAACGAGTCACTCTAAAGCTGGACAAAGTTAACACGCTGTCATTCCTGGCAGCTAATCTACCAAAATTTGCTCTGAAATAATTGTAAAGAGAATTGGAGATATTTGCTTGTAAACTGTTTCTCTTAGAAAATGGCCATTTACAGAGCAAGAGTCTATTTTTTTTTAATTTTACCACTAGAATGGCTGGCTCCATAGTTACGCCAGTCATTCCAGTTGTACATTTTCAAAGATAGTCTTCTGGCTCTGCAAATGAACATTTCTCAAGACCAATGCAGAAGCCGTTTTTTACTGTAGTGTTAAAGGGTTAATTAAATGAGTTACATTTGTTTAAAGCGATGCTAATCTCATCTCAAATGTTGTATTGCACCGATAGAATATGTTCTATAGATTCCATATCATTCATATCCTGCCACATTCTCTGATCGGTATCGCAATTATCTGCTTTGTAATATCGCGTGAATGTTAAACAGTGAACGCCACCATTTTGTCTCCTCAAGCTATAGTGTGTGATGCCATGTAGGCGCCAATGCATTACATTCTTTATTATGTAATACTCAACACGTTGAATATTTTGAAACTAATTTGACTGGAAGTTGTTGCTGCCTATGGTAGCAACAACGTCCAGTTAAATTGGTTTCAAAATATTCAACAGTTTACCTGTAGGATTGCTTTTATATCACATTGCCAAACTATAGCTGCCACCTCTATGACCGAGCATATATACCGAGGCAGACACACTTTGTTTTTTCTGATTGGTTGAAAAATAAATCATGAAATAAATCATGATAGCCAGCATAGGGTGTACAAATGTACCACCAACATTTAACAACTAAATCCGACATATCTTTCCTTAGCGCCGTGATAAAAAGCATAACATTACCTGCATAGTGTATAAGCAGCATGTTAGATCACCTGAATAGCTATCAAGAGCGGGGATTAGTTATACTTTAAGAGTTAAAATTTACGCTGATATTATTGATATTTACGTTGATATTATTGTTGAAATAAAATGATTCATACCAGCTTAACACGCCCTGTTGGCCAATGCGGCATTTGGAGTGATCTTATTAATTGCCCATTTGTAGAGCAAAAGAAGATAATTTTGAAAATTTACCATAGGAATGACTGTCTCGATAACTGAGCGAGATACCCCACTGATAAATGTTCAGGAATATGTTTCTCTTGGTGTATAAAGAGGCATTTCATGAAAAGCTGAGATTTTCTTGAAGAAATATGTGGGTCAAAGCGTTAAGCCTGCTTAGTGCTGTCTCCGAGTTCTAGTGATTAAATAAATATAAATAAAATATTGATTTAAAAAAACGTTTTCATCTTTTGCAATTATTATTATTAGCCGCGACCGCGATCAGCGAGCGGCTGTAGACGAGCATGTGTTAGTCCGTTCCTCCGTTCCGTTTCCCTACGTGACCAAACCCTCAAAATGTTAATCTTTTCAATTGGTATTTAATTCATCAAGGTGGTTTCCGATCACAATGAAACTTCACAGGATGCTTCCACACCATCATTCCATCTATCCTCCACCATAGGATCCTTTGTTTGTCCGTCTGACTGTCCCTCCATCCCTCCGTGAGCAAACCCTCAACGTCAAGGTTTTCGATCAAAATGTTAAGTTTTTTCAAGTGGTACTTAATTCATCAAGGGGTTATCCGATCACAATGACAGTTCACAGATGCTTCTATACCATCATTACATCCATCTTCCACCATGAGAAATATGATTTAGGAAAACTTTCAACATTCGTTCACGGTCTGAACTTAGTCTATTGTCTGGCTGTTATTCACCAAGAGTTAGGTAAATGTGAACATTTTTCAATTGATATTTCATTCATCATGGCGTTATCCGTACAGTAACAACATTCATTTAACTTTGTTGTTAAAGATGTATTTCTGAAAGATACATTAGCTGTAAAGTGTCCACGCAGATATACTCCACCCACCACTGACCTAATACTGGTGTGACGGTTATACCGGCATGGACATTCATATCATAACCACTATCAGTTTTTCCAACACCGCCTACCCTTACTTGCATCATTGTCTTATTGAGGCAAATAGGCCGCGGCTCAATAGTTTCTGAAAAATCCATATGATCCGAATACAGATCCGTTAAATCCGAATCACAACCAACGTTTCAGAACTCTAGGTTGTCATATCAACCATTGTCAGCTATGCTAAGATTACAGACAAATCAAACATGTTGTTTCCGAGACAAAGCCGTGGAGAGACAACCAGACATACTGACAGACATAGATTCACCACATTCAGTTGGGAGAGGGTAACTCACAAAATGTACTCTCGCCGAATCGCCCATCTAGCAACGTGTACATTACGAACATCTCTCAATGCTTCCCTCATTTGTCTCAGCGATGTGATTTAAACCCGATTCCTAAACTAGGCCCTATCCCCTACGTGGTTTAAATGTTCGCAATATGTGTTACCTGGTTACTGTTTTAAACCACCTTACGCAACTCGGTTTAGTTTGTTAACATATGTATTACCTATTTTGGTACTGGGTTTACAATTTGTAACTCCTTTAACGGATAGCTCTAGGTCACATCGAATAAATTTAGGTTTATAGGCATTTATAATTATATTACTTACGTGTACTTTAAACAATTTATTCTTATTTTTTTTTATATCTCAAAGCGATATTTGAACTAGGTTTTGATGCATGTTTCAACCTAGTAATAGCTAGACCAGGTATAACTCCCTAAACCACGTCTAGCTAAATCGCCTTATTGAATTCCACCCTCTAGCTATTCAAGTTACTGGTGTTTTAGTGAACAATAATAGCCAGTGTCTTACATCTTAATAGTTTATGGAGGAGATTATGTGCACACTTACTGCTAACTATAACAACAGTCAGAATCGATATGCCTTGTGGACTTACTTATTTTAAGTATACACACTAGTTTCAATAATAGCACCTTTGAAATAATTACACAGTTACAGTCAAACGTTCTCTTAAGGACACATATATATGAAGGACACCTCCACATAAAGACACTTAAATAGTCCGAAAACAAGAACAATAATTGATTGCAAACCCTCGCCCTCCCTTTTTGTCACATTGAGATGCTTCAACATATTCAACTGAAACTTGGTACATTGCTTTAGTATTAATAGTTACAGATAACGTTCGCGGTCCACAAGTTTTCGTAACAATTTGACAGAATTATCCCCCTTTTTAACTTATGAAATACGAAAAATATCAGTTTCCGGACTTTTTTCCGAGACGCTCCAACATATTCAATTGAAACTTGTTATAGGAAGTTACAGATCAAGTTTGAGCTTCAGCAGCTTCTGTCAATTTTTAATGGAGTTTTAGACTGAAGATTTATATCACAACGTAGGAGCATGTATTGCAAAGCAATATATACAGAATGCTTGTTTCTTTTATAGAAAAGGGTTGTCTTAGGAGACGACTGTGATTTTCAAAGCACCAACTCACTCACTATATTCGCTTGTGCTCATTTTGTATGCACCTGGCCACTCATAGCCACGGGTGTGGGCTATGAAGGAGAGTGGCCGTGAGCGGGGTGAGGATTGACTCACAGATTTTGTTTGTTCGGTATTCTGTCCATCCAAAATCAGTTTTTGGGCATTGACGTGGACATTTTTTACCATCTTTTTCTGGAATTTGATTTCGATATACACACGGTAACTGAGAGTGGATGGGGTTTGTTTTATTGCAATTGTATTATAGGCATGCCATCAGCAGGAGAACACATTTTCCTTCTACATTTCTTTTTGTGTTTTGCAGTTTTCATAACTAAATTGCCACATCCTGTATAAGCGAGTCTATTTTTTCATCAGATTAACACTAAATTAAAACATGAAATATTCTCTTTTATTACTATATTAACATCTCATAATTTATTATTATTCCTATTTTCTTCAGCTATGCATGTCACAGGTTTTAGCAAACATTTATGTCGTCTCCTAGATACTGTACATGCACCATTCTTGGCATAAGCACGCCTGTCTCCTTGCATGGTCCTACCTATAAAGCTACAAGTTTACCTAAGCTAACATATGTACTGTGCAACATGACTTTCTTGTCTCAGCTCCAACAACCATCCTTGGGTTTAGACACATTTTATCGATACAGCTACACCAATTTGTCCTCATTTAGATACTGCATTACATGCAGTTATCAATCACTAATGTATTCCTTCTCTTAGTTAAAACACATATTTTCGCTTTTATATGAATGTCCCCAGTTATTCAGCTACAACTACTTGTCATTAAATAGCATAGGTACTGCAACGCATATATTTATCTAACGCAAAAACCCTTCCCTCTCTCAGCTACAACAACTAGTTTTGGCTTTAACACGCATGTCCCCATTTATGCATCTACAGTTAGTTATCTTCAGTCAGGTATTTGAAGCGGGCCGGTAGACACAATTAAAAAGTATACGTTAAAGTTTTCGCAACTGGGGAGGAATATGGCTCCATATTTTCCCTCGATATTTGCCTGGTCAAAAATGATATTTGACCGGTCAAAACGTACCGTATCCAGGCATATATGATCATAGTATGAAATAAAGGCTAATATCTGCCAGCTTCCACTATGCGCATGCTCTGCGAATGTGCACCAGTGGTCGAAATCGTCTGCTAATGTAACCAAAATGGCTGATGCCTGTGTAACGAGTGTTCGCTTGGTAAATAAAATCGACGATATTTTTTATATCGCTTTCTCCAATAATATGAATCTTTCACTAAATTCGCTAGAAAGGAACATGTATTTTGATAAATAATGATACGGGCATGGTATACAAATATTCAGTAAATAATCTGTCTTTGAAGCTTTGAAGCGTTTGCAGAATTCTGGCTATCACTGATAACGTTTCTGGTGTCTTTGTCCAACTGACATGTACACATGTGCCAGAATTGACATCAGAAATCGACAACAGTCGATTATTGGACAATTGCCACCTGCTGGACCAGACAGGGGTCAGACTATGAAATAAACATCCAATGACCGCCGTCTGTACACACACTACATAAATGGTCTACAATGTCCCCATTCATGCAGCTACAACAGCATGCTCTCAGTTAAGCTAGGTACTGTAACATATGTGTTTTATCTAACACGTTGCCCCTTTCTCCTGTCAACTACAACGAATGTCCTTGGCTTTAGAACTTGTCCTCGGTTAGGTAGTGTAGAACATATGATCTGCCATTCTTTTCTCGGCTATAGCAATCATTCATAGTTTTACCATACAAATCCCGACCTATACAGCTTTAACATCTTGTCTTAGTGTACAGCGCTTGTTTAGTAAACATGGCTTTCTCCCTCCAACTACATGTACAACAATGAATCTTGGTTTCAGCATGGATATCCACATTTGTACAGCTACAAGAACTTATTCTCATTCGAATACTCTACATGTATTTAATAAACACATATTTCTTCTTCCAGAAACCTGTATATCAAACATTCTTAGCTTTTGTGTGTATGTCCCCACTTCTACAGCTCTATTAATATTTCATCTGTCGCACAATGCACTACACGTGTTTACCCAACTTATCTTTCTTCTATCAGCTGTCACATATATTCTCGTTTTTAATTTACATGCCCCATTAAATGCAGCTACAGTATCCTTTCCTCAGTTAGCCTAGGTACATGTGATACATGTGTATATTAAACTCATAAACCATTTTTCTCAGATACAACAGATGACATTGGCTTTAAGATGCAAGTCCCCGCCCCACCCACCCCCAACCCCCACCCCTCCCATGCGTGCCGCTGCAAGATCGTGATAAGTTTGCCTTTAACATGTTTCGCATTGTGTAGCTGCAGCAATATGTCCTCATTTAGCAACTGTAATCATGATTTTATTCTCTCGGGCTAAGCAACTGGCTTGGCTTTGTCATGCGTATCTACACTTATGCAGCTACACGCAGACGTATTGTTAGATGGCTGCATATGACCCAGCGGGACACCATGTGTGACGTCAGTTTTATGGTTGAACCTGATCCATATAGGAGTCCAAAACCATGTGTTGCCACTTTCAAAAGGTGTCCATTATGGCCACCATCTTGAATTCAAAATGGCCCCCATTTCTCATAAATTGGCAACGTAATATCCCACGCCCATTGTGCATCCGTGCATTATCTATCTGTTCATATACCCACTCTTGAAAATTAATTTCTGAAGGAGAAATCTAGAAATGCAGTGTGGATTCGCATCAAATTTGGTATGTTATTATCTTATCGGAATGGGTTACTTCGGATTGCATTTCATCAAAATGCATTCATATTTGCTAGAGTTACCCCACCCACCCCACCAGCCCTGCCAAAGCCCACCTCACGCTTGCGCATCCCTGAAACCGTTAGGTTCCTCAATAATCTGGTTTCAGCTGGATAAAAAGAGACAGTTATCGCGAATATAACTACTATTAAATAAGTTCTAACCATTTATATTTAAGATTACTAATTTTTATTGTTATTATCATATATTCACATCAGAGATTATATATTCAACACATGTTGATACTGGTGAAGTGATTGGGTGCCGTGTCTTAGGACAGATTGAGGATGATATTTCTCTACAACTAGTTGAAGGCTGCACACCTGTATGAGAGAATGTTTTAAAAACAGAATCACCAAATGGGTGGCCGCAAAAGGCTGATAATATATGCGAATCTAAAATTAACATCGCCCCCACTGCTGTATTGTTTGAATGGATTATGTTTGCAACAACTATAGCTCGATTGTTAATGTGACTATTAGAGTAGCAGTTTGTCAAGTGCTGCAAGAGGGATCCTGAGTCTTGGACAAGAGATTATATTGTGCATCAAATGGAAAGATTATTACACCAAAGAGCTTAGTATTATCTTGGACAGTTAGGAAGGTTACATTGTACGCATGTTTAACAGATCACGGTGCATGTAATGACATCATCAGAGAAACAGTAACAGCAACTGCAGAGAAAGCAAGCAGTGCAAAGAATTTAGTTCCGGTGTCATTATCACCATTGCATTTGCTAACACGAAGATCAATGAAGAAACCCTTACTGCCGATATCAACTTCCAGGGTACTAGTGGGTGTCTAACGCGCGAAAAATCACTCTAGATGTAGCAAAGACTGACACATTAGCTATGTCTTGTACAAAACAGTGCTGCTTTAAATCATGGCAAAGTGACACCCACACTTACTATGCTCGAAAACAAATTCCTCCTACACGAGTTCCAGATATAGCAACAATATCTGTTCTTAATGTTAAAGAACTTTAACACTCGCAGGAGAGAAATTTCGCATTTATATTGCAGCGTTTTTCAAATGTAGTATGATTTTAAACACTGTCATCCGAAGAAATAGTTCCCTCAAGGTCAGGTTTCAACCATAACACCTCTGATGTCATCTACGAAAAAGCTTTAATAGAACACATCCCAGTAACATCTCGTCACCAACCGAAATGTCAGTCATCTACTCAATGTTGTGCAGAAGTGATAAAATCTGCAAAGCACTAAATCTTGATTTAATATTGGTAATCCGTGATCATGCAATATATTACAAATGTTGGAAACACACGAAAGAATTACTTTTGAAGGTTATTGTACGTTGGGAGGTTTTCACATCATAATTATCTTTACGTCTGTAATTGGTACCCGATTTGGAATTGCAGAGATTGAGAGATCTCATGATAGAATCGAGTATAGGTGTATCTGGTCCTGTTGATGATGTCCTTAATTTTAAACATTACTATAAATGCATGAGGTCTCTGAAAATTGTGTACACAGTAATGATCAGAATGGAACTTTGTGCTTTCATGAACATCTCCTGGCTAGAACACAAACGTTCAATGACATTACTGTTACACAGATTGATATAAACAAAGATGAGCTACAGTATATGCTTGAAAATATGAGAACAAATCCCTCTCAAGATTCACTACAAGATCTACTCAATTCGGATAGTTTCAATGTTCAAATTTTGGAACTCATTTTGCTATATGTGTGATTTGTTACTCAATCTTATCAGATCATTCAGACAGTCACCTTGAAGATTATTGGTGTCTTCGGGTTCTAGTTAATTACAATCTCTTCCGACCTCGGTAAGGCTTGTATGTGCGGTTGCTGCGACAACCAGTCTTACCGATAATGAAAGAGATGGACACAAGCTCGCCTCGTTGGTAGATGAACGTAACGATAGTTATGTTTGTATCCGGGCCTGATCTGACTATTCTACTAGAAGATGATGGTAAGATACGGTGGTCTTCCGTATTTTCCAGAGTGAATTATTAAGAACCCAAACTCTTGCCTTGAGATACAATTTCAAGGTGATAATTTTATTCTCCTACATGAACTGTACAATAATACTACAACATAGAAGTGACTTTTACTGTCACGTATAGAAGTTAAAATTGACTTTATAAGTTTTGCCTATTTATCCTACATTACTAGTTTCGCTATCTTATGTTCCTATATGACTAGTATTACTCCCAGGCTCGGCTGGTCTGCTATACTATCAAAACCTAACAGTTCTTGCCTACTCCAATATATTCAGCAAGAACATTCGATACAAAGGACGGACCCCGATGAAAAGCAAAGTGCCCATTATATACTCTTTTGAGTTTTTCGCCCACGTTCGTTTGGTTTATCTTCCCCAGAGTTTGATCGGATGCCCATTGATTGTGACGTCATCCCGACTAATCAAACTCCGAGTTTCGCTTCTAGGACGAGAACGTTGAACGTGGTCGAACCGGTTTGGGCTGGTTCTGCTTTGAAGCGATCTGTCAGCTAACCAACAACATTACCGAATGTGTTGTTGTTGCATGTCTCTTCTTGAGGGACATATAGTTGATATACACATTTTGATTGTTGTACTTATTCCTACAGGACGCTACAATGTCTCCGTCCTGTCCCTTGCCTATTAGGCATCTGCCTCTAGGATAGGAAGGTTAATAGCACGTGAGCTACCTGAGCTAATCACCAGCTGGTGCTGGTGTGCTTTCTATAGGGAGTCGACATGCTGACTGTCATCCCTAAATGTTAACCCTCATTCACTCCGTCGCGTCCAAACCTATCGATTCTTATTGCTTGATTATTTACTAAACTACCGACCAGAACAGCTGCTGAATATCCTGAAAGTGTGTGCAGATCCCACATCACCAACTTCCATCCTCAACTATTGACAGATATCATCAACCCAGAACCGGTGGTCCTTTCCCATCCTATTCAATTTCTAACTCAATCCTGACTTAATACAGTTATCAGTTTCGCATCAGTTTCGCATCGTTTTCCATGAACCTGTGTTTCGGCAGCACTGGCCGATGTCAACCAGTGCAGCGGTCCTTCTGCGTATTATAGGATGATGCTTATCGTGCTACACTGTTCATTAGCCCACCTGGTATTTTCAAAGATGAATTTCATTAAGGTCTTACTCATATATATAAGATGTCCATAGGGTCATGACTTCCACCTGACAATCCGATATCTACAACCGGGATCCTCTACCTGCTAGGCATTTGCAAAATAAGTTGGACAACACAACTATGGCAGGCATCTGCCATACTCAAATGTTGGAGTTGCCCATATCAAATTTAGCGTCATCAGCCATTTTGGTTACATCAGCTCATGTATATTTGGTAAATGGGGGATTTGGAGCTCAACCCATTGCAGCCTACAGATTTGGCAAAGTTCCATGTACCTATGTAGTAGAAAAAGAAAACAGAGCAATGACGGTAAATGGTGGCATTGTTACATTCAGCCGAAACACGGGAGCTGTTGATAGGTGGATATTGTTGGAGCATGTTAGCGGCAGCGTGGCACTTAAATGCCACGAGACGGCTGTTAAAAATATTGATGAGCATGATTCCACTCATAATTATCTGAGTCCTCTCTGAATGAAACAAGATGACCATGATATGGATAACATTATTCAAACTGGCATGGACGGTGGTGTAAATGCCTTTGCACCACCAAGTAGCATATGTATAGTGAGCTCTGGCTTCGAAATCGATGACACAGCAACCAACACACATATTCGCACTGAGGAGATAGGTGAGCTGGCAGTGACATCGTTTATTATCAAGTGCATTCTTTCTGCAGAGAAAGACTTCTATTCTCCTATAAAGAAGACATGAATTGAGTTATTAATCAAACCAACAAAGGCAAAATTACAAGTTATAATTGCGAAATGGTAATGGAAAGCAGATTGGAAACTAATTCTTCACATAACAATCATTGGGCAAAAACGAAAACTGGACATGAGAGAAGTCATGAAAATATCGGCTTAGCCCAGTTGCACCCTCATTCACTACAACAGATGGAATCGAAATTCAGTTTTAGTTGGTGCATTACAGAAATATGCAAAGGATCCAGGAACAAACGTACATAATGAATGCGTGGTCAGTGATACTGTGGCAATACTTCACAGTTTGATTCATCTTCCATAAACATGTGGCGAGCTGGTTGCACAGATATTCCAAAAATGTTTAGTGCCACATTGCAGATAAAAAGAACAATCAGGTAAATTTTGTAGCTGATGTGCACAGCTCCAATTCTATCAAAAATGCTAAACGTAGTCAGCGTATCCATGATGTAGGAATGATCAATATCAAATTATCGGACAGAGACCAAAACAGCATCAAATAATCAACGCTGGATACAATATCTAGCTGGTTGGAGGGAACGAGTGTGTCCTAATGGAGTTCCAGGCTAATGAGTTGTCAACCACTAAGTGCGCTGCTACTTTATCAGGAAGACAGCTTCATATGAAAAGGTTTCTTAAGATGGATGGGATGGCAACACTGGAAATGCACAAGTGTGCGAATATCTTTTCTGCTTTCAGGAAGAGGTAGATACCAGAATGATCGTACAGCATACAAGCACTCGTGGACACAGGAGCATACATATAACTGCATGTCAATAAGCTACCAATTTGTATTTCTTATATGTGATCAATAAAAACGCAGAAAGGCGTCTGGCCTTACAGTTCCTTAATTAACATAATAATAGATAAAAATCACTTTCATAAAAATGAGTTAAGTCAAGCTGTCTCTCACTGACATCTGTTTTTCGGGGACACAGACGATGGTTCTTTAGGATGGTCGTACGTCGAGCACTCTCAGATAACACCACATTGTGCTCCCAAATGCTATACACTATGGTAAATCGCTTTTGTTAAACAAGCATGTGTCTTTAGTGATCATTCTTTGATGGCCCATAAAGTGTCCCTTATAGACAAGTTTTACTGTTTACTTATATAGAGTATTTGCATTACATTTCTACCTCGTAATAAGGATAATAATACTACAATACATACACGCGTCGTCGATCTATGACTGCTTTTGTTCCTAGTATAAATCATTTGATTGGTTGATTCATTGAAGTAAGTGAGTGGCATAAATGCCCTCCTTTATATATTTTATATTCTTCTATGCATATTCCCAGTGATTGATGTGATTTAATTATATTTAATATTTACATGAACGATGAAAGAAGCTAGAATATGTTTAAAAAACAAGTTAACAACATATTTTAATTATTATACATTATCTTAAGATGGAATTCCTGTTGATTATATACAAAAACCGATTTTCAGGCATTTAAATGGCGGGCATTTTGAATTCAAGATGGCGGCCATAATGGACACTTTTTGAAAGTGCCAACAAGTGAATTTGGACTCTTCTGGTGTTGTACTTCGAGGTTCAACAATAAAACTGACGTCACATAGGGTGTCCCGCTGGGTCATATGCAGCCGCCCTTCTAGTATCTTCTCTATGCTAAGTGTAAAATAATCATACTTGGCGTTTGTAGGAATTCCCCCACTTCAACAGCTTCAACAACTTGTCCTCAGTTAGGTACTGCACTACATGTGTTTACCCAACGTAGCTTCTCTCAGCTACAATACGTATTCTCGCCATTAATATGTAAGTCCACATTTATGCAGCTATACCAACTTGTCCCCAGTTAGCTTAGGCAATGTAATACACGTGCATATCAAACACACAGACATTTTCTTTTCTCAGCTGCAACACTCCTTTGCTAAATTTACCATACATCTCCACATGTGTGCAGCTACAACAACCTCTCATGGGTTAGGTATTGTACAACATGTGTTTTGTTTACACATCTCATTTTCCCTCAGCACAAAGATGCATTGCGTTAATATGCTTGGTCCCATTTATACAGCTACAACTTGTCGTCATTTAAATACTGCACAGCTTGTGTTTATCAACCACGTTTGTCGTCTGCCAACTACATATATACAACAACCAATCTTGGTAAGAAAATTGGTGTCGACATTTTCTCAGCTATGTTCCTCATGTATGTATGTACTACATGCGCATATCAAGCATGTTTATCTCTCGGATACAACAATCTGTATTGGCTTTATAATGCATTCCTTCACTTATACAGCTACAGGCCATACCTATTCTCTATGATGCAACAACCATTCTTTGCTTTAGCATGCATATCGTCATTTAATGTAATGTAGATCGTGTGTATATCAAACCCTTTCTTCTCTCAGCTGCAATTGCAGGTGTGTGGCTACAACATCTTGACCTCTGATGGGTACTGTCCAACATGTCCGTACCACACAGGTTATTTTTTCTCAGGTGCATCAAGTAAGCACATCTTTTTTCCATACATCTCCCCATTCATACACCTTCAAGAACCTGCTATATGTGGTTAGCAACCATGATTATTTTCTGTCAACTACAACTTGATGATGTACAACTGTAACAGCCAGGTAGCTCCAAAGGCAGCTCTAGACACACTTGACTCCTGCCACTGCAAACACCTATATACCATCACTGGACATTGATGGCCAGAGAGCATAATGTGTAATACGCATAATGTGTAATACGCCACCGCTGTCTGTAAAAGTTGCCCAGCAAAGATGGTCCATGTTTGGCCATGTGCTAAGGATGCCAGAAAAGACACCAGCACAGAGAGCCTGGGAATTCTTCCTACTCGGAGCCACCAAATACAGAGCCAGGCGAAGACGTCATTGCATAAATCTGCTAATCGTGCCACGAGGTGACCTCAAGAAACCAGGATTAGGTACACTAAGCTAAGGATTTTGGCTGAGGACAAGACACAGTGAGCAAAAGCGAAGAAGGAATGATTGCAACTGTAGGATGTGGCTACTACTACAGCCGCAGAATACAGTAATCATACATACAACGGTTCCCTCTTTTAATATGTTTCTCCGCACTTACGAAGATACCAGAATGTGTCCTTATTGGCATTTAGTTACAGTACTACATGCAATTATCAAACGCGTTCTCATCTTTCGGGTACAACAGCCTGTCTTGGCTTTATCATGCTTTTCTCCACTTATCCAGGTATAAAACATTTCTTTTCTCAGCTACATTTCCAACAACAATTCTTGGCTTTAGCATGCATGCCTACACTTCCACCGCTGCAACAGTTTACCATCAGTTGTGTTCATCAAACTTTTCTTTCTTCTCTTGGCTACAGGATGTACTCTTACCTCTCGGAACCGTCTTATTAATTGGGCAAAGGGGTGCTTGCCCCAGGTGCACTTACACCAGGGCTTCACATCGTGTGTGCAACAATAGTAAAACTGATATAAAAACTTTGACTATGCCAATATACTTAAATGCGAAGTCAGCTCTGAAAGTGTTAATCGAAATGACAAAAG
Source organism: Chaetoderma sp. LZ-2023a (assembly GCA_034401795.1). Classification (NCBI taxonomy): domain Eukaryota; kingdom Metazoa; phylum Mollusca; class Caudofoveata; order Chaetodermatida; family Chaetodermatidae; genus Chaetoderma; species Chaetoderma sp. LZ-2023a. Next base: position 161,120,392 of record CM067372.1, on the reverse strand, counting down.
TCTTGTTTAGAACATCGCAAAATCGGTCAGAGCGACTGCAGTCGCAGCTGTAACGTGTCGTACTAAAATCTAGAGCAGCTCAGATGGAATCTGATGTGATTCAAGAGCTAAATATGGACCCTAGGTTGAGTGCTAAATTAGTTTGTTAATGAGGCTGGGTGGGGTTAATAGTATATCCTAGAACTCTGAGAAGACAATAGTCACCGAGTGGGACTATTTTACTCGCAAAGGATGTGTGCTATACAAAGACCCCCACCCCTGCCCCAGCTTTGTGAAAAAAGCAATTGTAAATAAGTAGAATAATTTAAACACTCAAACTATGGTCCATATTTACGTCTGGAAATGCGTGATATGCCATTTTGAGATTGCAGATTTAGGGAATTTCGGGGAAAGACGCCCAGACAAACACTTCAAGGCGAGTGACTACTGATTCGATATATGTATCTTACCCCAATCACTTTGCCCCGACCAACAGTACCCCCTGTCACCTCTAATATGCAGCTACAGCAGCTTGTCCTCAGTGCAGGTACATGGCTACGCTGACTTGTATTCGGTTAGGTAGTGTACGACATGAGTTTACAAATCGTGTCATTTTCTTCTCGGTTGCAAGAACCGTCCATAGCTTTACCATAAATGTCGCCATTTACAAAGCTTCATTCAACAACGTGTTCTCATTTAGATTTCCAAAGGTGCACTCTGATCCGGATAAAAAAAACGATCCCGACCGGATCAATTTTTGGATCAAGGAATATCTCGAAAATTTCTTGTCCGATTTGGCTCAAATATTAACACAAGGGAATATAAGGTGTAGGAGGATTTGCAAGTTTTGGCTCTGATTCGGATACACAAATTTGGCTTAATGAAATCCGGAATCTAAGGATAACTCGCAAACTAATCTCTGATGTGGCTTAGATTTTAACGCAACAAAGAAGCTTAACATGTAAGGGGATTTCCAAACTTTTGCTCTGATCCGGATAAAAAATCAGGATCCGTGTCGGATCAATTTTCAGATATATAAATATCCCAGCAGCTATTTGTCCGATTTGGCTCAAATTGTATCAATGATCTCGAATTTTAGGCAATGATCTTGAAAATATGGAGAAATCTGAAAAAGTCAATTAGTGTCGATTATGACAAAAGGAGTGGGGAGGGGGCGGGGGGGGGGCGAGGGTTTGCAATATACGATTACTCTTGTTTTACTTTCAGTTCTTTGCGGGTATTTTATTACACTCAACTACCCCCAGTTTTTACACTGGCACCCATTACACTCCTAGGTGGAGAGAGGCGACGAGGTGGGAAGGAAGTCGCCTATGCTTCCAACGTTAGTCAGATATAGACCCGTGGCGCGGCACGAGCCAGTGCTCGTTGGTTAAGTTTCCCTGCGCACTAACTACTGATGTATCGGCACGTAGAACGGAGTTCGTAAATGATAATATAAAAATTTGTCCTACTTTTTTATTATGGTATTAATGATTACCCTCGCCCCGCCAGAGGTATTGCAATTGAGTCCGACTGTATGTCTGTCTGTATGTGTATGTCTGTACGTATGTCTCTCGGCGTGATTTTCTCAGAATCTACTAGCCCGATTTGTTTCAAATTTTGACAGAAAATAGGTCCTTACAGTAAACTATGATTACCAAAGTTTTGTGATGATCCAGTCTGAATTATCCGGATACTGATCGGATCAATTTTCGGATCAATGGATATCACGAAAACTACTTGTCTAATTTTGCTCGAATTCTAACACAAGAAAGGAATTTATGGTCTAAAAGGGTCTCCCGGTGTTGGCTGTAATCCGGATTTAAAAACCTGGATTCTGATCCGATCAGAATTTGATCAAATCGGAGATTTAGGGGTAACTCGGAAACTAATCGTCCGATTTGGGTCGGATTTTAATACAAGTAAGAGACGCACAATACGAGGATTTCCAACCTTTCACTTTGAAAACCCCAAATTTTCGGATCAATTGATATCTCGAAAACTGCTTGTCCGATTTGGCTCGAATTTGAACACAAACGAATCTAGTGTGTAAGAAGATTTCCAAGTGTTGGCTCTGACATGGACAAAAAATCCAGATCCGGATCCAATCCGGATCGGATGACATCCGGCATCTTGGGATACCTAGGAAACAAATCTCCGGTTTGGCTCAGATTTTAACACAACAAAGATTCTTAACCTCGAAGAGGATTTCTAAACATTCGCTCTGAGCCGAAAAAAATCAGGATCTGTATCGGATCAATTTTCAGATCCATAAATATCTCAGAAACATTGTGGTCGAGTCGTTTTTATAAGTTTGCTTAGAATTTTAATCGGGTTCGTTTTTATTGGGGGCTGTAATACCCATTTTCACAGCAACACAAACAACTAAAGTCTGTAGCAATAACATATATAACCTGTTGCTACTATGCAATGTCATTTAATAAACGACTGTAAGTTTTCCTTAATGACTACCCAATTGAAATATAGGAATGGGTTAACAAACCTAAGTGTCTGTTTTAGAGTAAATGACAATTGTTGTAAAGCTGCCTTAGCTTAATTTCAGTTGTTATTGCTTAAGCGAAGATGTCCGCCAGTCCACGGTCTGGCTCTATAGAATATATGCACCATGTCCCCAGTGTGTCCCCTCTTTGACTGCACAATCAATATAGCGTGTGTAATATGTGTGCCTCATATCCCCACTTTGAATACCAGCGAATAGTACAGCCGTTAGTACAGCCGGAAGTATAGCCAGTGACGCGTATTGTATTTGATTTTGGCTGAGAATTTACTTCAAAACACAATTATAGTAAGCGTAGCTATAGGGCAAAAGATACAGAAATTTGTTAAGCAAGTATTTTTTTTTTAATATGGATCATAATCTGAGTATGATGAATGCTCCGCAACCCATGAAATTATTCCCCAAAACGCAATTGTGAGTTGTGTCCCCTGAATGAGTGAGCTTGTATTAAGAGAACAGATATACAAATTAATGTGCATGGTTTAGAGTGTCTGGATTTTAATATCTCTCCGGGGCGGGACACCGGGTCCGCCCCCACCTTTAACACGTGCACACCTGCTCGTAGCACCCCCACATGGTTGCCGCTACTCCGGTGGATTATCACATCGACGTAGGATGTCCCCACATAACCGCCATTCAGCAACTGGTGTATAAAGAAGAATATTCCCAGTTTGACAGTAGTGAAGGTATGCATCATGTCCCCGCATTGACTATCACATCGACATAGGATGTCCCCACATAAACGGCATTCATCAACTGTTGTATAAAGAAGGGTGTGCCCAGTTTGGCAGTACGGAAGGTATACATCATGTCCCCGCTTTGACTACGCCATCACGATAACGTGTGTAATGTGTGTGTCCCCGTTTTAGATATGTTGAACACTTTCAACATTTTACAGATTTGAGAGAATCCCAATGGCAGAGTTAATAACAGAGGCGACCTCTCGTCAGATTTCTGATTATAGCTCTCTGAGCACTATATTAAAGAAGTTCTCATTTAGAGGGGTTTGTACACAAGTCCCCGTTTTACACCAAAGACGTGCGTGCGTGCGTGCGTGCGTACGTGCGTGCGTGCGTGCGTGCGTGCGTGCGTGCGTGCGTGCCTGCCTGCCTGCCTGCCTGCCTGCCTGCCTGCCTGCTTGCCTGCCTGCCTGCCTGCCTGCCTGTTTGCATGCCTGCGTGCGTGCGTGCGTGCGTGCCTGACCGTGAGTGCGAGAGAGAGAGAGAGAGAGAGAGAGAGAGAGAGAGAGAGTGGGAGTGTTAAGGGGGATGAGAGAGAGAGAGAAAGAGAGCATGTGGCAGATAGAGAAATGGAGAAACTGACCCTAGTACACCAGCTCAATAATATTATTATACACAAAAGTCATATTCACGTAGATGTCAAATTATTTTTATTCTAGGAACGCTTTCTTGCATAATCAGATCTGACTTTCCATATATTTATGAATGCTAGCGATGTGGAAGACGTGAACACGTTAATATTTCAAGACAGGTCAACTAACATAAGAGCATGTCTAGTTTGATCACACAACGACAACTAACAGCTTAATAACCCAGCCGTTTGACATGGCAATTATATAGATGACATGAAAGAGTTATATTGGCGCCATATCTATTATCTAGGACATAATGCACATTGTTACGAAGAGTGAATGTTATGCAGACACAAAGGGGCGTCTATTTTGGATGACAGAAGAATGTAGGCGCCTAAACAGCATTGACACGTATAACGGACGTGCCCAGTGTATTCATCGATACTAATTATGACGCATACATCAACTACGTGACGTTTTGGATGGCGTCATAATCAAGTAATCCATGAATGGTGTAGAAGAGTTATTCACGAAAAGGTTTCCAGTGACATAAGTGTTATTGAGATTTGAGGGTGGTGTCACTTAGAGAACAAAGATATCCGAGATTGTCAAACCTAGCCAATTGGCCAATTTGGCGGCTGGCCATCTGACAATATGACCGGTTTTTAGAAATATCTTTACAAAGCCTCTCTGAAACCGCTTAAGGGATGTCTTCAACCTCACGAAACACCATGTAGGGCAACAGCTGAACCAAGATTGTTCACGGTAACTTGATTGGAAAAAATGCTTCGGCGGCCATCTTGGCTGACATGATTTTCTTGGAAACGACTTCAGAACTGCTATAACGATCGTGCCGAAATTTGGTAGGTATGATTACGTACTAAGGGGCAATCAAGTGTACTCGATGCTAGTAGGCCTATGCCAAAAGACGTGCCCGCAATCGCCCAATCAGCTTGTGCAGGCCATGTTGGGTTTGGTAATAATTGTTGGATTGTGAAGCCATCACAGATTGTGTTTAGTTTGTTGGGTATGGTATAATCCATTTCTAACCATTCCCCCACATTTCTAGTTACGATCCACCAACTTATTACGGGTGTAGGAATCAACTTGTAGGTTTGAAACCTGAATGACAGAATCTAAATCTCAATGTAACAGCGCAGGTATGTATCCAATAGAACGCTTATTAAAGAAGGCATTCACCAAACACAAGCGGTTCTGGCACGTTCGTGACAGACGTGTCGACGTAGTGATTGAAAAGGACAGTGTGACGGCAGCTGACAAGTGGCCTATTTTGCTTACGACGTCGGTAAACTGATTGAGACATCGGATCACTCTATTGAAGTGACATGGTTAACAAAACAACGATATATTTTAAGATTAAAATAGTCTTGTTTAATACAGTATTAACCCTTCAACTGGCACTGAACAGAAACGGCACAGTCTTTATGATACTAGGAATATACATGTAGATAGATAGCTAGATAGATAGATAGATATATAGACATATAGTACAATTATATTTCACTAACCTCAATGCTATTGCATGATCTAAGCGCTATACATATGATCCCATGTTCTGATTTGACATTCCAATCCCGGCGGCCACATACGGCGCATAGATAGGTATGCCATCACAGGTAGCCATTTACAGCTAAGTGGGGGCACCAATGCGGAGTAAAGTTACTTGCTCAAGGACACAACGCGGCGAACCGGCAGTATGCTGAGGAAATTTTAAATCTAATTTAACTTGGAAATTTTTTTTTGTATACGGAACCATCAGGATCCAGTAACATTCGTTTAAGAATATTCAACAGGTTTACTGTATTTTAGTTTGCAATTGGGATGTTGGGATTTCAAGGGTTCAGGTTTTAACTATCACTATATATAGCATTCATTCAAAAGGACAGGTTGAGATAAAATACACTATATTTTATAATTCAGGAAAATTGAAGCTAAATATAGAATTGAGTAAGTCGAATAATATGACAAGATCGACGTATGCAATGAACATAGAGATAATCCATATGCATTGCATCACTCGACTTACTCGACATTGTACATATACATTACGCCTTTACACCGCGAAATTGTTTTAAATGATTTTCTCATAGAAGCGAAGCCAATTTTTGAAAATTTGCCACTGTAATTACTGGCTCGTTTATGGAGCCGGTCATTCCAGCGGTACATTTTCAAAAAATAGTTTTCTCTTAGTCTGTACATGGATATTTCTCAAGACCACGACAGAAGCCGTGTTTGGCTGGCATGAGTGGTGAAGGGTTAATACAAGGGGTAACGGGACTACAGACAATTTGAACTCTTTAATCCCAGTATCTCACTTTTACAGTCATTATTTGCGTGAACTGTTGAACATAGTGAAACCAATTTGACTGAAAGCTGGTGCTGACTGCCTGCGGCAGCTGGTGCAGCATTCAGTCAAATTGGTTTCAAAATATTCAACAGCATTTTGACAGATATGTAGCGAGCGGATTACATGTTGTAGTAGTAGTAGTAGTAGTAGTAGTAGTAGTAGTAGTAGTAGTAGTAGTAGTAGTAGTAGTGGTATTAGTAGTAGTTAGCAGCATCAGAAACATCCATTCCCTCCTTCACCCACCAGATAAGGGAGGGCCTCCGCAGCTCTTTCGGCCCAAAGTAGTCTTAAACCGGCACTGCGCACATGCACATTTATTTGTTAGTTCTGTTTTTATGGACAATAAAATCGGACTCTGTAAGGTCTGCATCGTCCTAATCCCAACGCCTGGTTTTCGTCATCAGAACACAACAGTCCAAAGTCGGCACCTACATGGATCTTTCTGTCCAGTCTCCTGCCAAAAGTCTTCACCACGTTTGGCGACGCAGCCTTATACTCGATGTAAAGCGACTCGGCCGCCCATTGTTTGTTCACTGTCGACTCAATCTGTAAACATATATTGTGGATGCCATTTAGTGATGGTTGTAATTATAAAAATGTGTAGAGGATATCAAACGGGGTAATATTTGATATAACTTGTATTAACTGATTTACGAATTATCACTTTGCATGCCACCATGCAAAGTGATAATTTTCGAATTGGCCGATAAAATAATTTGTGAGCTTTTGCGCGTGCAAAATGATTATGTTTTATGAGGTTGATACTAGTTATATTAAATGGGACAGAGTCTGAGATTCTATTTATCATATATACACTGACGTTTTTAACATATGTCTCAATAAAATAGATCTCTGACTGAAACGCCAGTTTATATCTTCTATTATAGTACTACTCACATCAAGACAAATAGTACACTGGACGCTTTCACTGTAATGAGCAGCAGATTTCTAGTATATTTTGGCGAGCATGACACACTGCCGCTTAATCTTATCGCAGCACTATATAGCAAGCATGCGGTAAGAAAACAATAATGCTATACCAATTGACATTATAGATCTTGACCGTGCTTTATATAGCCATATGCATACCCCAGTGTCCAGTTGTGGGCAAACGCAGGTAGGTTTTGGTCATATAAAGAAAGCAATGCTTTACCTATAAGAAGAAGCGCGAAGAAAGACCTCCCTTGATCTAGTCAGATTCACATATCTATGGTTTGCTTGTGAGGCCATTCTTTGACGTAACTTAATAATGATTTAATCATCTGACAATTTTGTATTTAGAATTTATTTTTGGGTATAAGATTACTCTTGAGACTCCATCGTCTACTATATTGCATGCCCCGATGAACGTGCTAAGCTGTTCTTCTAATATAAATTAGAATAATATAGTGTCGTGACGGTCATGCCCAGCAATTCATTAGTTCCACGCTTTCCTTCTGCCGGACTTTGCGGCTTCCCTCCCAATCGAAAAAAGAGAGCCTTGGCTTCATGCTGAGAATAAGCTTCTACGCAGTGGCCGGGCTCCATAATAACTAGACTGTTAAACAGAGACGACTTCTGATACTAGGCAGGTCGCGCCCAGTCTTTCTCAATAGCGAACTGTACACACAACACTGTGCATCGGGCTGATTTTGATATCATCTTAACTCCTGTATCACTAGCTGTGCTCAGACCTGTAAATCAACGTCATCTGTCCAGTGGTGCATGTAATATCAACATCTACGCAATGTCAGCAAATTCTCGTGGCCATTGTGCGTGCGACCTATTTGAATTTTACGACGAAGTAAGAGGGACTAGTTTTCTGTTAAAATGTTTCATACAGAATATTATGAGCTTAATATGATCAAGTTTTGGATGACATAATATTGTCTGGTAGGTATAGCATGCCATCTGGTATGTATTGTGTCCTTTCAAGATTCAATTCTCTCTTTTCGCCAAATTCTGGTGAAAGTTACTACACTAATCGCGACTCATTGCACACAAAATATTTGTCTCGATCTTGCATCGAATGAGATCTCGCTAGACACGAATGCTTTCCATCGGTACCACGGATGTCCAGTAGTTGTATTCTGGAATCTGAGGCAAGAAGAAGCCTGCGGCCCGCTTGCTGTGTAATTAACCTAATCGTAGTGTGCTACTGCAAATGATGTCAGGAGTATGTTGTACTCTAAATTGAATTTATTGTGTTGCTAAATTGTTTTAAGGATTCTGCGGTTATGTCTCCGGAGGTATGTGGGCTACTAGAGTATTACTCGAATGGGCCGATGTTCCCTCTATTTTGGATTTTCAGAATGACGAAAATCTGTATCATAGTGTACTTATATATCTAGGTATCTGCTAAGTAAAATGACTGTATGTATTTAATCATATGTGTTACTTGGGTCATATTATTTCCATGGGAATTCCAGATGGATGTATTCATTTGATCCAAATTAATCAAATTAACATTATATTCAATGCTCGATTATAATATCTGAAGTGAGACAATTTAGATGATTCTTGTGAAATTATATCAGTATTGAATCTGTGCAACGTTCTCTACGTAAATCATCGAATCCACGCATGAATTTATTACATTTTCATCAAACTCACGTGTTGGAAATTCAATACTCAAAGTTACGTATTTATAATTATTTATTACAACTATTGCGAACAAGTGCCACAGTGCTATTATTATTATTGTTCAACTTATGTGTAGACGGCACACCACCCTCTTTAGCAAGAACATTTTGCAATAGGGATATGTGTTGTGATTTGCATTGCATGGCCATATATTCCCTTATAGATAATTTGGTGATTGAGAGGAGGTATGTATGCATGGGTGATTACTGTATTCTGCGGCTGCAGTAGTAGGATTCCTACAGCTGTAAGAAGTCGCTATTCACGTGTGGCCACTGCCTGTGTCCTCATCCAACATATTTAGCTTCCTCAGGTCCATTTTTTATTTGAGTGTACAAGAGACGTGCTTTCTTGAGGACACCTCGTAGCACGTTTAACAGATTTATGCGTTAGCGTTCTCTCCTGGCTTTATATTTGCCTCCCAGTAGGGCGA
>CM067372.1:160217076-160407076 GCA_034401795.1 Chaetoderma sp. LZ-2023a | reverse complement strand
TAAAATAGTTTTTCTCAAGTCGGGCTATGGGTAGCCTTTCATAAACTGGACACCTGACGACCGTACATGTCTTCTCGGATGGGACTTTAAATTGAGGTCCCGTCATACAGTGCCCATCACTGTGTGAACGTGAGCTAGGGTTAGGTAGGCAAAAAGAATTTCGGCATAACCAAAGTAAACCGGATGCTGAATGGATTCGTCCTCGGATGGAACCACGCAACATACGGATTACAAAAACAAAGCAAAATTGTTAGAATTAGAATCTTTCGGACTTTTCGATGGGACTATGGAGGGATGTAACCCGGATGACTGATCGAGTTCGTCCTCGGACGGACACAGTCACCATACGGGCTACCTAACCAACCAAAATCAAACAAGTGCGCGCTGGTGCCTGCTCGGATGATGGCCAGAAGAGCAAATGGGTCCCAGGACCCGAAAGACCCCACAACCCAACCTCCCCACTCCCCCCAAAGGGGCCGGTGAGGTCTCTGACCTAAAGCCCCCACCCCCTGGGTACATCAGGTCATAAGACCGTACGCACCTACTCCCCCTCCCCCGACCCAGCACCTACCCCATCCCTTCCCCACCCCAGTTAGGTCCAGGTTAGGCCATCGCCATCACCCACGCCCAAGCATGAGGAGCAACGGAAAAGCCATGGACAAGAACAGCAACATGAGACAAAATCGAGAGACAACGATCAACACACACACACAGAGAGACACAAGCTAATGCACAAACCGACGTCACAAGAATTCACAAGAATTCAACAGAAACCATAAAGGCCAGGCGTGAGTCTTGACCCTAGCATTGGGAACTAGCATATAAACGCCTTAAATATTACAACACACACACACACACACACACACGACCGTACATGCGCGGACACTGGATAACCTGTCATTTAACACATTAAACATGTGTACTGTAGAGGTGTATTGGATTCATAACCGAAACATATCTTGTATTGCTCCCACATCAACATCATCTTATTCCAACAAATGTAACACACACACACACGCACGCACGCACGCACGCACGCACGCACGCACGCACGCACGCACGCACGCACGCACGCACGTATGTACGTATGTACGTATGTACGCACGCATGCACGCACGCACGCACGCACGCACGCACGCACGCACACACACACACAAATCATTCCCCTAGAAAGCATTTGCAAATCTCATTTTCCTTCGTCTAAAGAAATGAAAAACAACTCAACGTTACACGGACGACAACACTGATGGTCAATCTGTACTCAATACGAGGTTAATACATCGGCCAAACAAATATAATTGCATTAAGATGTTAACTCTTGGGATTTCAGACCTCACCATTAAGATCATTTTACAAGGAAGCTGTTGAATATATATTATTAATAATGTGACTGGAACATGTTGCTGCCATGAGAAACAACATGTCCTAGTCAAATTAGCTTCGAAATATTCAACAGAATTCTGCAAGTGTCAATCGGAATGTATCCTCTCAGGTATGTGGGGTTAAAGACCAATACTAATACACTTGTAAAACAATGTCATAATAGAGTAGGTGTATACGAATAAAAAATCTTAACGGATACCTAATCCCATCTGTGTCTGCCTAGGTATATAAGTTCAGTCATAGAGGCGCCAGCCATAGTTTGGCAATGCGGTATAAAAGCAATCCTACAGGTAAGCTGTTGTATATTTGGAAACCAAGTTGACTTGAAGTTGTTGCCGCGATTGGCAGCAACAACATCCCGTCAATTAATTAATTGAGTATTACATAATAAAGAATGTAATGCATTGGCGCTTACATGACATCACGCACCATCGCTTGAGGAGACAAAATTGCTGCGTTACTGTTCAACATTTACTCGATATTAGAAAGCAGATAATTGCGTTACAAATCAGGGAATATGACAGAATATGAATGATATGGAATCTATAAACCATAATCTACCAGTGCAACACAACTTTTGAGATGAGATTAGTATCGCTTTAAGCAATTCGCGCATTACTTAGATTATGATCTGATATAGAACATCTGTCATGTTCAATCGCAAAGTCTGTAATGTATTACGGATCTGGGAAGCGGAGAAATGCCGGATGGGTTCCCATGACAAATAAATATTCTTAGGAATTTGTGGGTGATCTCTGTTCTCTGTTTTCCCTATCAATATGTATTGATATTGACGTTAATCTTATTGTTGTTGTCGTCGTCATGGCACCCTTCTGGAACTGGGGAAATGTTGTTTAGCCAGTAACACGTTGACTAATAAATTCGCCGTATCACAAACTCAAGGCAAACAAATTGGAAGGCTGTTGAATATTTTGAAATTAATATGGCAGGGAAGCCATTGCTGGCATGGGCAGAAATGGGTTCCAGTCATATTAATTTCAAAATCTTCAACATAGTATGCTATGCATCGTAAAAAAGATTATTGTTTCAGGGATTTGCCATTGAAAGCGTTAACGTCTGTAAATCTGTATTTGACAGCACGTGAAGCGCACAGAAATGGTGAGAGAGAGAGAGAGAGAGAGAGAGAGAGAGAGAGGACGGGCGTGACGACGGATTGAGGCCAGGACGATCCCTACCGGATGTGGGATTGACTCCACGAGGTACCCATGGCAGGATTATGCTTGAGCCGCAATCACCCCGCCCTGGAGAGATGTCATTGTTCATGTGGAAACGCTGCTGGTGCTGTTTGCTTGCTGCTGCGTTCCTGGTGACGACTCTCCCGATGATGCAATGACACAGACGCAGATGGTGGTGTGTTGCGCCGGAAACACAAACCACTGGACACGGGGTCGTGTTTGGCGTGGTTTTGCTTTTGTTGTAGATGCTGGCGCTCTGCCTTGTTCTCCTTTGTCCAGCGCGTGATCAATATTTTAGCATACGTACACGATTTCTTAGCGACTTGACGACGTGACATGCCCTTTTTAATCCCCCAAAGTAGCGCCACCTGCATCCAACTTCTTATTTTAAGTTTTAACTTTGGATTTTTCATTTGCAAACACTATACTTTTAAGTTTTATTTTTCCGGTTTTGTGGGTATTTAATCACATGCCATCACTACTAAGTTACCTATATTTTATTTGATAGTATTATCTTCAGTTTCATCTTCAATATTTTTTATTTCAAAACCTTCTGACTAATTTCCGGTTTTAGAATTCATTTCACAGACTGCCCTCCACTCCCATCCCACCACATAGAGAAATAAAGAGTTTTTTCCCTCCCACCCCTTCCTTTCACGGCGTACAACATTGGCACCCGCCAACAACAGTTCACTGGCCAACAACTGGTAGCGCATACACGCCTTGCAGCATCCTAATTCTTTATTTTTTTTAGTTTTGACTTATCTAAGAAACCCTTCGGGGAAGCAACGCAACCCTTCGGGGCAGCACCTCAAATAATGTCATGCCTCGAATACATCTAGGTGTGAATGGCCAATAAAACTAAATCCAATACAAATCCAATACAAATGCATAGAAATGTTGCATTATCTGAAGGGGAAGTAGAAGTTAAGATGAGTTTTCCTTCAAAAATGCAAGTCTTTAAAGGATAACTAACCTCATCTCTTGATAGCTATTCAGGTGATCTAATATGTCACCCATAAATTATGCAGGTAGTTTTAAGCTTTTTATCCTGTCGCTAAAGAAAGATATTATGGCTTTAGTAGCTAAATGTTGGTACATGGCTACACCCGATGATGGCTGTCATGCTTTACTTTTCAACCAATCAGAAAAGACCTAGCGTTTCTGCTTCGGTATATACACTCAGTCATAGAGGTGCCATCAGTTTGACAATGTGGTGTAAAAGCAACCATACATGTAAGCTGTTGAAGATTTTGAAACCAATTTGACTGGAACTTATTGCAGCAACGCCATTCAATCAAATTAGTCACAAAATATTCAGCAAACTGAGTATTACATAATAAAACCCGTAACGCATTGACACTTATATAACATCACCCACTATCGCTTTAGGTAACAAAATGGCGGCGATGATTGCTCAACATTTACCCGATATTACAAAGCAGATAATCGTGATACGGATTAGGAAATGTGACAGAATATGAATAATATGGAATCTATAGATTATAATCTATCGGTGTAATACAACCTTTAATATGAGATCAGAATCTGTTTAACTTTAAGTTACGCGATACAATACCTATAGAGGTAGAAACATTACTATACACCTAAACGTTGTCATAACACAATCCATTTAAAACTGGTCAAAGACCCGTACATGTAGTAGTGGTTAGCGGACCACCTATCGAAATGTAGAAAAGGGAACTCCCATCCCAGCTCATCTAAAATCATCGTGTTGCGAATATTCATTACAATAGAATCACGGCAAAATCAACTGCCATATATATTTGTGGTAGAAATTGATTTTGCATATTGCAATGCTGACATTTAGGAATAACCAGAGCATCAGCTGGTCTCTGCCATCAAAGATAACAAATCCTAATAGACCGTCTATGATTTCTGGAAATGTTATGCAATCGAGTTACACGGCTCGATGCTACTCGGCATTGATATGGACACTAAATCAAAACTGTCACAGCTAGAAGAAACAAGAATTAGATTTCATTACGTTGAATATTAGGCAAACGAATCCCGGGTTTTCATGACGTCTTAGAAGTCTGATGAATTCGACACAAACAGGCGCGTGCTGCATCTAGCCCTTTGATGTACTTAGAAGTACACATTCTACAGCCTGTCAAATTGGACAGTTCTTTTGACTGGAGACCAAAATCATGAATTGGAAAAGATGCTCTGATAATAATTGAGTTCTCCGGTGTATTCTCAAAGACAGGTGCATGAACGTGAATGAAATAATGCGCGTTGCTAAGATGACGCTGTCTGCAGTTCCTTACTAAAGCGAATACTTTTTGAGACGAATTGATAAAATAGTTTGTTAAATGGTGCATAAAATAATTATGTTCCCATATGTCCGAATATTCAAAAGTGTATTTACCAAAATAATATGACACATTCTCGGACAAGGAGGTGTGCAGAACTATGGACCATAAGATAGGCATGTCAGATATTGATTACAGTAATCGATGAGTTCGAAAAGAACCCGAAAAAATACTTAATCGTAGACTGTACAAACAAATATATGATTATCCAATGTAACGACGCGGTTGCATATATCAATGCCCCATGTGGATACAAGATGTGTACAGCTCACCAAGTACACATGCACCAGGGCATGTATGTATGTGCGTATGATTATTGCATTCTGCCGCTATAGTATTAGACAGATCATACAGCTGCAATCAGTCCGCGTTTGACCACGGTGTCATGTCCACAGCCAAAATCCTTAGCTTCCTCAGGTCCATTATTGAGTTGAGTGTAACCGGTCCTGCTTTCTTGAGGTCACCTCGTAGCATGTGTACCAGATGTACGCAATGGCGTCCTCAACTGGCTGTATATTTGCTGGCTCGCAGTAGCCCAAATTCCAAGGCTGCCTGTGCCTGTGTGTCTGCTGGCATACTTAGCACATGTTCAACCTGGACCATCCTTGCTGGGCGACAGGGGCGATGTATTGCATATCTTGCATAGTGCATCGTTTAAATTATGCTCTCTGGCCATCGGTGTCCGGTGATGGTGCGTGTGTATTTAGCGGTGGCAGGCATCACGTTTTCTAGAGCTGCCTTTGGAGCTGCCCGTTGGTTACAGTTATACTGCATCAAGGATACGCATGTTGCGTTGCAGAAATGTAGTCTTTTTGTCAAGGGCATCTTTGATTGACGAATCCATATCTTCCAAAAAGAGAGGAAAGCTATGTTCCTCATGACGTATCGTGCAGCAATGCCAGCACTACTATAAAGCAGTAAGCCCAGGACTTTAGTTTTCCTCCATGGCCCACCGCCACGAAGTTGATCAGAATTTTCTTTAGTTACATGCATGCAGATGGGTATATATGGGTGAATTCTCTTTTGTAGTCATTCGTAAAGAGATTCTCCATTTTTAGTTTGATTACAGATATTGGGAGTAGTTCGTCAAGTCGCTTCAGTTTCTCGTCTATGAAGTCAGTGTCGTCGGCATATTCCATCTCTAGCGGCATACCCAATATGAAAACTGGGGTGTTGTCCGGTGTTCTTATGGAACGTATTTGAATGCAGCAGCAAGGGAACATGGGAAAAGGACAGGAGATAGACCATCTCTATGACTACTGACACAAGCAAGCGTTGCGCCAATACAATGTCTGCACAGCTGCGTCCACGTTTAAAGCTGCTTTGATATGATACGTTGAAGTCATTGATTTGTTCTCGGATGCGGCATAGAGTAACATTAGAACGATGGGAAGGTGATGCATAAAGGCTAAGTTAAGTAGTTGCGTGATCAGTTTTGCGATAAAATCACTTGCGTATTTGTATAATGTATTGCTCATGCCATCAGGACCGCTGCACGTCCATTTCTTGAGCGTTTTCAGTGCCTTCTCAACTTATGCTGTTTTAATTGGTGTCAGTAAATGGCCTACGATCTCCCGAGAACGGGTCCAAGGGCGCATCATCATAGCCAGTGAACTGTTCCTTGGGCCATTCTCCAATTGCCGCGACTCTACCCAGGTCATTCTCGATAAAGTGTCCTTCACAGGTGTGTACAATGAGTGATGGTGTGTAGTCAGTAATTCGCAGGGATGTGGTTGCCCGAAACATTTTGTGTCAGTCATCCGTGGCAATGATTTCATCCGCTAGGTATTCTGCTTGTTGAATGGAAAAGTCTTTTAAGCATCCGCTGATCTGGCGCGGAATGATTTTGCGCTCCCAGCGTAGTTTGGTGCAGTCTTCACTTTGGCCGCTTTGATAGATGCGCAGCCGCAACGTGTTCTGCTCTGTTGACAGTTTTACTACTACATGGTCATCAGTATAGCTAGTTCTGTTGTTTTTTAGAACTCCTATGTTTCTGGTAGCTGATGATTCCATACATTTCAGTATTTTAGTTAGTTCATGTATGCATGCACTTATTGTTACCTCAGTTAGAATATCGAATCTGGGAATGAATTAAATATAGTGATATATGGCCAAATGCAGTGTGTATTGGAAGTTAAGCCGCGGTTGACGTGAAAACTTTTGTATGTAGTTTTACCATCGCACTACGGTCAACTGCCCTATACACCGCTTACACACAGCGGTGTACGTAACGACACATCTCTGATGTCGAGAAGCTAATCTGGCATCCTGGGGGGTACTCAGCAACGCTAGAAAAATTGTATATACATTCAGGGGACACTTCTCTGGATAAGAATTGGAAGTTAGCTGTCGCGGTAAATTTTTACCAATTTCAACATAAAACGTATGCACATTTTTAGTAAAGCTATATTTTACTGAAACGTTAAGCGCTAGTGTCAGACCAGTGCTAGCATGCAGTTAACACATGTTTATTAAATGTCTACCTTCATTAAATACGTGAGACAATACTGTATTACTTGAAAAAAAAAAAGATTTCACAGTAAGTGTCACAATGTGTCTTGTGGAACAGTTCTGCTAATGGAACTGGCGGTACATTGAGTCCTCTGTCTGTCGGTGAAGTCCCGCATTTACTTCGGGGCTCTGTCATCAAACAACACATTTCCAGGTATATCGTCGATTATTTTTAGAAATGTTATGCAACCGAGTAATGTGGCCCGGGGTTTTGCTGCCATCACGAGTGCACTGCATTCAGGAATGTGAATGAATATCAAAAAGCAGTTTGTATGTGGTTACATTAGGCTGAATATTTCATTGTCTATGGAATCTGTCGTTTTTATGATGTTGCAGATCCGGGGTGAATTCGCCACTCAAGAGGAATGTATCCAATAAATGCATCTTATTCTCCATCAAATTTGACAGTTCCGTTGACTGGTGGCCAGATACGCAAGAGGACCTGCCTGTTGTTTCTTCCCAATTTGATATAATAGATGACACATTGCTAGCTATGCCCAGCCCATTGCTAGTTTAGCTCCGCCCATGATGTGTGTGTTTTAGGATCGATTTATATACGTTGAGTGCTGAATTCCTGATTCCAAATAACCTGTAGAATATTTTGAAACTAATTTGAGTGGACCCGATGTCAGCAACAGCGTCCAGCCAAATTAGTTTCAAAATATTCAACAGAATGGTTATTAAATAGTAAAGACATACAATTTGTACACTTGATGGACTGCTTAATGTTCATGGCGGAACTAGATACGGAATTCATTCCGAATTTTGATTGTGATATTATCCTATACATGACATCATTGATCGTACATCCAGATCGGATCTATCCCTTAACAGACATACTATTAAAGAGATACTGCCATGTATGTCGCTTTCAAATGCGGCCCTCCATATATGTATATCACAAATGTTTGGTTTTCAGCCCCTCTTGTGCCAACTTGTGGTTTATAATGGTAAGACCAGCCAATACTTCCTCTGCAGTTGTCTTGAGAACTGTCTATTTACAGGCCAAGAGAAGACTATTTTTCAGTGATACATTCTCAAAAACAGTCTTCTCTTGGCACTGACTAAAAGAATGTTTAGATGTCATACCATTAACCCTACAATCGTCAAATTACGTAAAACACTTTTTAAAAATGATTTTCCTAAATTCCAGTTATAAACTTACAAAAAACATTCCTCTCTTGGCCATCAAATGGTCATTCACTGAGTAAAAATTTCAATTTGCTTGAAAACTCTTTGCAAATTAAAGGCTTAATTGAGAAAAGTCGCCTTTTGAGCGCTTTGAGAATATTGAGATAATGTTGGTTCATGGCCGCTGCCATTAATTTTTGTTTCCTTATGGGAGAGTCTGTGGCCACATGTGTGCCACGCTACATTCTGCAGCATCTGAACTCTATAGTGTAGACAATTTGGAAAATAACATGACAGCAACAACTCCCAGTCAAATTATTTTCAAAATATGCAATAGCTTACCTATATGTTTGCTTTGTTTTGCAGCACACTGACAAACTAGATTGTAACAACGAGATCGTGTATACCGAGGCAGACGGACACTCCTTCTGGTTCAAAAGTAAATAATGTCAACGCTCATGTACCGCGGAAGTACATCAACATTTAGCTATTGAAAATCGAATTTCTTTCTTTGATTGCATGAAACTAATCTAAGAAATGCCATACACAGTGTTTATCTATGTCATATTCTATCAGCTGTATAGCTAGAATAAAACGAGATGATTTCTCCTATGGACCATTTCGATGGCAATTAATTCAGTGGAGGTTTATTCAAATTGTAATGAACAACGGGGTCCCATAGTAAACTGTTCGCTAAATGCTCGGTAATGTGATGGGTCGTGATGAGTGTCCGATTACGAAATTCGGGTCCGAAGGTATACTAAGATGCTAGTATAATAGTATTAAGTTGGCTTTCCAATCGTCTGCAGCAACAGCAGCGACGACGACGCCGACGACGAAGATGGCGACTACTACTACCACAACTACTACTACTACTACTTCTACTACTACTACTACTACTACTACTACGACGACGACGACGACGACGACGACGGCGGCGGCGGTGGCGGCGGTGCGCGCCGGCGGGGTCGGCGACAACGACGACGCAAGACCAGTTGCAATGAAGATGATTTGCTAGTAAGACTACTATTTGCCGACACCAACCTGAGGGTACGATTCAAGACAGCGAAGTCTGCAGAGATTGAGACATAAGTCGGAGAGTACCTATTCCATGCCTTTTTCTTCACCTACTACCTTACTGCAGCATTACAGATCTGTGCGGGAAAATTCCACAAGAATCCCCCCCCATCCTACCACAACCCCACCCCCAAAAAGCATATCAAAATGATAACCTCTTTATGAATGAATCCAAAGTAGGGTTCATCTACATATACCTACCGACAAAGCATCAAGCTAAATAAAGTGATGATCCAGTTCGTGGCGGTGAACCATGGATGAAAATATGCTCCTGAGTTCTCTGCGCTACAGACCTGCTGCCATTGTTGCACGCTGCGTCATGGAAGACAAAGCTTTCCAGTCTTTTCTGGAAGCTGTGGATTCATAGATCAAAGTGTGTCCTTGACAAAAAGACTACGTTAGTATAACGCAACCTGTGCAACAATGATACTGTACAACTGTAGCAGCTGGGAAGCTACACATACAGACAAACTTGATCCCTGCCACGGCAAGCACATCCACACCCTCACTGGACACCGACGGAAGTGCAGCAGAATGTGTATGTGTAGTACATCTTTGCTGTCCGTAAAGATTGTCCATGTTTGCCCATGTGCAACGGATGCCAGGGCACTTTGGAATTCATCCTACTCGGAGCCAGTACATATAAAGTCAGGAGAGGACTAAGTACACTCAGAGCAAGTAGGGACCAGAGGAAGCATAGGAATTTGGTTGAGGACAAGACACGGTGATCAAAGGCGAAGAGCTGATTGCAGTTGTCGGATGTTTCTACTACTACAGCCGCAGAATACAGTAATCACACATCATACGTCATATCCGAGCTGTTACTCAAGTAGCTGAGGTAATAATCAACTGAAGTAGCCTAGATCTGTAAGAATAGTGGAAATCGCCAGTCAGTAACAGTCTGAATTGTATGCCCTTGGCGAATTTACAATTTCATAAACATTCTGTTGACAATTTTGAAAGAAAATTTGACAGAAAGCTCCCAGTAATATTAGTTTGAATATGTTCAACTTCTTACGTGTGCCTACATTTAGGTTTCAAACAGTTAACATTGATTCAAATGCATGCGCAATGTGGGCAGAATTTATATAGAAGTGGTTGTTCATGAGTAGAAATGTATCCTTATAATAATTCGTGATGGTGAAAGAATAGAACTGCATAGTGGATGCTGGATTTCTGGCCGTATTATCCACGATCAGAGAAAAAATTAAGACAAAGAATATCATGATCACAAGAAACTAGAATTTCCTGACACTTGTCCTGATCCGCATTTTAAAAAACATGGCTCTGGATTCGGATCATTTTACGGATCAATATCTTTCTCAGAAACTATCGAGAAAATGGAGGGATCCGATCTGTCAGTCAAGTATATGACGTCATTATCAAATACGTCACTACTCATTAGGGAGCAGACGTTGCATTCATAATGATGTTATGAAACTCGAAAACTCTGCCACCAGTGAACCAATTGATGAATTTACATTTTAATAAACATTATGTTGAAAATTGTGAAACTAATTTGAATGGGAACTGTTGCACACCATAGGCAGCACCAGCCCGCAGTCAAATTAGCTTCAAAATATTCAACAGCGTACGTATAAAAAATGTTTACATTTTATTACAATTCAGCATTCGACCTTTCAAATCGATTCCGGCGCGCGTAAAAATGTCGGAGGAGCTTAGCTAGAAATGGGCGGCGCTTAGTTTGAAGTGGGCGATGCTAGAAATGCATCTCTAACTATACAGTTAAGCTGTGGAATATTTTGAAGCCAAATTGATGGAAGACGTTGCTGCTTTGGGCAAAACCGCTCTCAGTCAAATTATTTTCGATAGCTCAGTGGAATGCTAAGGTGGTGTCGTTATAGTCCAGCCATTTTAATGTTTGACCTCTCACAAATTACAACAGAAGGTAGTCCAATAGTATTATATCCACTTGTGTGCCCTAGATAACATATCAAAAGTCACAAGCAATCGAGATATGATAAATCCCTAAAAATCAAGACAAACTAAAATTAATGGCCTCAATATATAATATAGATTAACACGCCTTTCTTTATAACCATGGCACCGCCTCGATATAAGTGTTATTTCAAATGCGTTTTGCTTTTAGAAATTAATTAACATCAAAATAGCTTTCATGTTGTAGTTTATTAACAATAGTTACTAAAAACATATGAACAGTTACTAAAAACAACTCAGCAGTCACTAAAAGCAAATCAACAGTTACTAAAAACAAATCAATAGTTACTAAAAACAACTCAACAGTCACTAAACACAAATCAACAGTTACTAAAAACAAATCAGCAGTCACTAAAAACAAATCAACAGTTACTAAAAACAAATCAACAGTTACTATAAAAAAGATAAACAAACCCAATAACCAAAAGCAATATAAATATACTCTAGAAAATGATATCATGGCCCAAATTATCATTACAGTAGTTGCAGTCGAAATGATGTTAGATCTCAATCCAATGCGGCAAAAGTATTAAATCTTGTGACTGTCTTCCTCAGCAAATCGACGGATGTGAGAAATGGGCCATTCCAGTTTAAACAATGATCATATGACGTACTATGACGTCATAATCGACTAAGTGGCATGTAAGATGACTTCATAACCATTACGTTATGATTGACTTGATTTAGTCCGTCGAAAATACTTAATAGTCCGTCAGGTTGTATGAATTGTATGTCTTTACTATTCAATAAACATGCTATTGAATATTTTGAAACTAATTTGACTGGGTGCTGTTACTTCCATAGGCAGCAACAGCACCCAGTCAAACAAGTTTCAAAATATTCAATGACTTATATGTATAGCATTCTGGAAATTCATAGTCAGGGAGGTCAGAGATTGATCGACCCCAACACGAGCGAGGTGCGGGTGGAGGTTAGCTAGAGATGGCCGTGGTCTGGAGACGGGTGCCTTTGAATAATATATGATATAAGACTCGTGTAAATAGTTGTATAATATACACACATTGTCCACAGATTACTGAGAGAGAGAGAGAGAGAGAGAGAGAGAGAGAGAGAGAGAGAGAGAGAGAGAGAGAGGCGAGAGAGAGAGAGAGGGGGAGGGAAAGAGAGAGAGAGAGAGAGAGAGAGGGGGGGGAGGGAGGGAGGGAGGGAGGCAGGCAGGCAGGGAGGGCGGGAGAGCGAGATGAGAGAGAGAGAGAGGGAGAGAGAGAGAGAGAGCGAGCGAGAGAGAGAGAGCGAGAGAGAGAGAGAGAGATGGGGAGAGAAAGCGAGCCAGAGAGAGAGAGAGAGAGAGCGAGAGCGAGCCAAAGAGAGAGGGAAAGACAGAGAGAGAGAGAGAGAGCGAGAGAGATATAGAGAGAGAGAGAGAAAGAGAGAGAGGGGGGGACGGAGACAGACAGACAGACAGACAGACAGACAGACAGACAGACAGACAGACAGACAGACAGACAGACAGACAGACAGACATAGCGAGAGAGTGGAGAGAGAGGGGAGGGAGGGAGTGAGGGAGGGAGGGAGGGAGGGAGGGAGGGAGGGAGGGAGGGAGAGTGAGAGAGAGAGCGATATAGAGAGGGACGAGACAAACAGACAGACAGACAGACAGACAGACAGACAGACAGACAGACAGACAGACAGACAGACAGACAGACAGACAGACAGACAGACAGACAGACAGACAAACAGACAGACAGACAGACAGCATGACAGACAGCATGACAGACAGCATGACAGACAGCCAGCCAGCCAGCCAGCCAGCCAGCCAGACAGACAGACAGACAGACAGACAGACAGACAGACAGACAGACAGACAGACAGAGGGGGAGGGAGAGAGATTCTGGAATGCAATAAGGTCTTCCACATACGTGCGAGGGTATACGTAGACATACATAGCGGCTCCCTTAACAGAACAACTACATATAGTAAAATTGTAAATGTTTAGGGTCTAAATACGTCCTTTTAAGTAATTAAAAATATATAATTTCAAACATCATGTGCCGCGTGGACAATTTTATTGCATGTAGCCTATATAATGTTGCATATGGCTGTAACTGATTGACTTCTGAATTTATGCAGACCATATTTTCCATCGGGTTTAACTCTGGATATGTTGAATAGTTTTCAAACAAGTTGAGTGAAAGTTGTTGGTGGCTAAGCCACCAACGACTTTCAATCAAAATGTTTGAAAACTATTTAGCAAGGAAGTAGTTTTTGCTCATTCAAATTATTGTCTGTTGGCTTGCAGCAGCCAGCCAATTAAGCGAACGTAATTTAATCTATTTATTAATCTAGTTAAATAGCAGAATTCTGTCGAAGACCGCATCGGCTGTTTCCGTAACTTCCTCCAGCCACTCGGAAATCTTATTCGGTTGCATCTCAAATTTATCCAACAACGTCATACATCCGATATGATGGTTGGAAGCTACGGAACCGGTCGAGAACTTCCAGACTGAGGAAGATGTTATTTTTTACTGGGAGGCTGAGAGTTGTTGCTGTCGTGAGCAGCAAGAGCTTAAAGCGTCGCTGTTTGAACTATCAGTAATTAGAATCTGTAATACAGAACTCTATTAGAACGAATCATCCGTTTCTATGCCGCACGCATTGTTATCTAATGGCAGCCTATGTATTAAAGATACACATTCACACCAGAATACCTGAAAATAAGGTTATTTAAATTGTATATTTTAGAGATTTAGTTTGGGTACCTCAAGGTAATTAAGCGAACTAAACCTGAACATTCAAATTATTTTAATTTTGTAGGTGCGAAGTTGAATTAAGGACGTGTGCTTCCAATTCAATTTCCCAAGTTCAAAAACTATATTAATTTATGCGAAATTAAATCATCATATGTTAAGATTTATTTCGTTTCATTACATCTACGACCATAATTTAAGCATCTAAAGGTATACACTATTGGCAATGTTATTTTCAAGTATTCTGCTGTGAATATGAACATTTAATGGGGTTCGAATCGATTTGCAACTTTGAAACCAGAAATCCCACAAACTAAATTTCAAGGTAAATATTCAGATAAGCTGTTGAATATTTCAAAACATATTTGATTATTCCAGTAATAGCTCTCAGTCTAATTAGTTTCAAAATATTCACCATATTGCCTATCAAATAGTAATTTCACCAAACACATGTTCTACAGTTCTACGATAACCGAGCCAGTTATTCCAGTAAATTTTCAAATATAGGAATAGTCTTGAGAAATTTATTGAAACTAATTTGTCTTGGAGATGGTGCTGCCTAAGGCAGCAAGAGGTTTCACTCAAATTAGATTCTGAATATTCAATAGTTTTCATGTACATTTGTATTTAAATTGAGACGATGGAATTCCATGGGTTGAAGGGTTAAATATCAGTTTAGATAGCTAACATTCTTTAAATGTAGACCCAGATGTTGAGATAAAATTCACAATATTCTATATTCATATTAATAATGAAGTTAAACATAGAATCACTCAAGACTAATACTATTACAAAATATAAGTAGAAGAGCGATGGAATGGTCGACTATTCTGATTGGCTGGGAGAGCTATGACGTTAGCTCAGTTGCATATTAGACCACGCGCACATACCCATATATGGTCAAGGGCGTATCCCTTTCAAAAAATCGATCAAAATAGGCAATTCCCTTGGCATATATTGGCATATGGGCGTGGTCTAACATGCAAATGATATGACGCCATAGCTCTCTCTCTCTCTCTCTCTCTCTCTCTCTCTCTCTCTCTCTCTCTCTCTCTCTCTCTCTCTCTCTCTCTCAGGCAATCAGAACTGCCGCCCATCCCATTACCCTTCTACTAATCTAGGCCTAGCCGATTTATGATATTAAAACAGAGTAAATCAGTATATAAACTATAGTTGCTTAATATAATTATATAGGCATACCTTTATTTGTTAGGCCTATTTTAAGGACAATAAAATCTGACTTTGTATAGTCTGCAGTCTCCTAACCCTAGCTTTTGGTTTTCGCCATCAGAACACAGCAATCCAAAGTCTGCACCGACATGGATCTTTCTGTCCAGTTTCATGCCATATGTCTCCACATCACTTTCTGGCACAGTCTTGTACTCGATGTAAAGCGAATTGACTGACCAGAGTTGGTTCCCTGCAGACTCCTTCTGCAATCATATAAAGTTGAAGACACTAAGCTGATTGTAATCTTAATCATAATAAGCCTAATGACGGGAACAGCTCCGCCTTCTTCATGCGCATATTAGAATTTAGTTATCTACTTTGAAGCCTGAAGTATCTATGAACGAAAACAAACATATCTGTGAAAAATGTGTGTTGTTATGTATGTATATATGGAACACTCACAAATAAGGTCTACGTTAAAATCTATGGGCGTTAGAAATTAAATAAATAGTTTCATTTGTATAAATACCATCTACGGCCTTGTTCTCATACAGCTGCTATTTCGGTAAATATCAGGTATATCAGCTGTGTTCTCATTGGACTGCCTCTTGTTCCAGAATAAATGTCACATATTTCAGAAAATTAATCTCTCAAAATCAGTGCTTTATCTTCCGATATATCGCTCTTGCTCCCCTATGTGAACACAACCTATTGCCTCAAAATTTACCAAGTAGCATTACCATCTACAATTTCTCTCACTTTCCACTGGGTAGCACTATGGTCGCCATCTTATCTCATTCGCTGCCAGGTAGTGCTACCATGCAGCCTGGATCCGGTGAGAATGCAAAAAGATATATCAGCTATATATTAACCTACATAGTACAGGAAATCGAGAGCACTCGCCTCCCAAACACTAGGCAAAAGATACCATAGAATTGCCAGTTTCGAAACCCACTCAGGTCGAAAAAATGTTAAAAAGGTAAAATTACATTCCAGATGATGAATGAGCTAAATCCTAGTGTCAGTGCGTAGTCAAAGACAGGGTTGATAGAACTAATGTTTGACAATAATAAAAACAACATAGTTGACTTAAAAAAGTATATTATTTAATTCAGAATGCACTCATCATGTGCTAAGATTTGTTTCAGTTCATCACATTGAGACACACAATTTATGGCTATAAATCTAAACCATTCCAACAATTTAATTGTCAAGCTTTAGTGTGAATGTGCACCTTTATACGTACTGACCCACAAAACATGGTTTCTATGCAGGATGAGTATCTGATAGAGGAACGATTTTGATGGCCAATACCTACACCGCTATTTGGAGTGCCGCATTGTGACTATCAGCATGAAAACAGTGCTATTCATAACAGTGTTTCGATAGGATATATTGAAGTGCTGCGCATAGAGTGTAACAATGCATACACCTGGCGGCCTTTTCACACTTCATGACGGAGTTATAATATGTATTTATGATTATGACATCATCACACATGTGATGTGTTTGGTTATGGCATCATATACTTGAGTGACAGATCTGATCCATTCATTATATAATATTGTTGCAACATGACTATGGCCGATTATATCTTTCACCTGATCATAACACCACCTTGAGTTACAAATGTTGTATTTAATTCAATTTCATCGTTTGGAGGGTGGGATGGCATTTTATCTTTATTTCTCATCGAGTAAAATAAGGGCAATGCATTAAATACTCTTTCTTAAACATATACATGGAGAACTTAACTAATTAAAGAAAGGCAAACTCAGCCTAATATCATTATTCAAATGTGCCACACAATAACACATAAGGTCAAGAATGCCAGAAACCATTCATTTAAAATTATACCCATTTAAGGGCCAGGAGGTTACACTATGTCATGTAAGAAGACTAATTATTAGGATACTATACTGAGGCTTGTTCACAGTCACAAATGAGACTTGGGTCATCACGATCCATCCATGCAGAGCCGTTTAAACCTGAATATAATATAAAATTAGGCAGCTCGCAAAAACCATCAAAAGTGATACATTTAATTGTGTGTGTGTGTGTGTGTGTGTGCGTGCGCGCGCATGCGTGCGTGCATGCGTGCGTGCGTGCGTGCGTGTGTGCGTGCGTGTGTGTGTGATGTGCTCAGTCTCTAGTACTGAGATTTGCAAAGTGTATCTGTTAAAATACACATTTAACAGGCAATCGCCTGTAAATGAAAATAAGATAACTTCGTTGCTAGGTGAAGATACTCATTTAACTTCTCTGAGAGCATCTAGACATTCAAAATCTGATGGTAGTGGGTTTGGGGGCAGCCACGGAATCCCCGCCTGGCACTTTACCTAATACTGTGACAGTGCTACAGCCCTGTATGCACTGGTGTTGTGGTTTTATACTGCAACAATAGAATTTAGCGAATGAATCAAGCATTGTATGTTGAACAATTTGATATATAGACCCACTTCTCCATGCTCCCCATTGCAAAGTCATGGAGTGTGTATACATGTCACATTCTCATGAAGAACTGCAAGGCATTTAGCAAAGTAGTAGATGTGTACAATCTGGGACCCGACGTATTTTCGGGTTAATACTGAATTAACAGACTCCGGAACAACAAAGAGTGGTTCTAGAACGCTAACAAACCCAATCAAACATATTGTGTAACTAATATTTTGTTGGCCTGAACCCAATTGTCAATCATTCGCATCTATGGCCAGCGAAATGTTATTTGGATATAATTTTTAAATTGATAATCGGACAGATGTAGGCCTAGTACAACATATATCATGATTGAATATATTAAAGCAAATCGATTGAAATGGTTCGATGATGATGATGATGATGATGATGATGATGGTGATGATGATGATGATGATGATGGTTGACGGGTTTGGGGTGGGGTTTTTTTTGGGGGGGTGGGGGGGGGGGGGGTGGTGAGGGGTGAAGAAGTAGAAACGTCTCGTAGCTGCAGCATGTGCGCTAGATTACGTTTCCTGAGGTATGATCGCTAAGCAGTTAAAGGGGATCACAAATGATAATTAGATTTCAATAAAAGTGCACAAAAATTAGTTTTCATTATATTTTCGGAATTGAAAGAATTTGACAATTTTTCACAAATTAGTTAAGCTTTCAGTTAAGGTCATGAATGCTGACACGCCATAAAATTCACATTATGACGTCATCGCGTGAATCGGCAATCATGTGGATTTGGATTACACTACAGATCTTTTCAGGGATACAGTTACTAAGCAGAATATTTCCCCAGATTCAAGTCCTACTTTAACAAGCGTTAGTATTTTCTTGCAGTTCATTAATATGATGGTATCAGAATGGGCTGTTGTGAGCTATCAATCATCGATACCAAAATATTGTGTTGCACGGTGACGTCATACCACAACAAGCAATCACGCGATGATGTCACTTCGTGATTCTCAGGGAAATTGAAGAAAATTACTTTCTTTAACGAAATTTAATAATTAGGAATTCGAAATTATGTGAAAGATGTATTTTTGTTTATTTAACTTGTACAAAAGCATCCTTTGGAGAAATTTGAACCTCTGCTGTTTGTGTTGCCTTTAACAAGGTGTTGTTATGGCATCCTGTATGTGGCTTATTCTTGTTGGCACACAGAAAACCCCAATCCTTTCGGAGCAGGTGTATTTCTGGAACTTTCTCTTCATTGATGAATTCAACATCATCTGTATATCAAATCTCTAAATACATTATTAGCTTTGTAGTGGACCTTTCCAGTTTTAGCTATGCCGCATCCATCTATAGCCAAGCACCACATATGCTTCGCCTGTGTTGGGATAGATCGATCCCTGAAGTCTCTAACTATGACTTTCCAGAAAACTATACAGGTAAGCTGTTGAATATTTGGAAACCAATTTGACTGGGTGCTGTTACTGTCTATGGTAGCAACAGCGACTGGTCAAATTGGTTTCAAAATATTCAACAGCATGTTTATTAAATAGTAAAGACATACAATTTGTACAACAATGCTTAGTCCATCACCAATTATGCGTTCGTGACGAAGTAATCTACTTCATTCATGCCATCTTTGATTATGATGTTATCTTGTTGATTACAACGTCATATGATGGATGGATATACTGGAAAGTCCATTGGAGGGTTTGGTATTGACGAATGTACTCAAACAAATGTTAGATCTGCAGCAAGGTAGCAGGTGAAAAACACTGGTGATAAACCATGTCCTTGTAGTGATCCTATTGATATGGCAATTCTTGCAGAATGTTTTGATTTGGCGCAAACAGTTAATCTTGTGTATGCCAGTAAGAGTCTCACAAGGTATAGTTTTTCAGTTAGCTTGAAAGAGGAATTGGAGAATCTGTTGTCATTTGATTGTATCAAATGTACATGTTAAGTCGATAGTTGTACACGTCCCACTATTTTGACTACAGATCTTAGGATAAGTTGTCCCCACACTATGTCAGCCCAACTGCATCCTTGTTTAAAGCCACTCCATTTCCCATAATTCTGCCACTTCTACTCCTTAAGATTTTAGCAAAGAAGAAGAGACGGTGGAAAAGGTTGAAGACAACAAATTGCATGTGAAAATTGGTACTCCTTCCAGCTGCAAAAAGATTGCATCAGCAGTAGCAGTATCAGCAGCAAAGCCGCCATTGCTGTTGTCGCCGCCACAACCTTACATCAGTATACTAGCAAGAGTATTAAAAATTATATGCTTACATAATGGAGTTAGCGTGTAGTATTTGACGGCATAGTCACTACATTTGTCCAACCCTGGATTCATCGGGTTATGTGCATTCTGGCATAAGAGTCCATATCTAGGACCAACAGCAATCTGATCTCCGGCTTGTAGTACTAACTCCCAGGTATCCCCAACCTGCTGTTCAACTTGAATGTATGTTGGTGTAACAGAGCCGCATGGAACCTGTTAGAAATGTGAGAATACTCTACACATAATATATCACATTTGTTTTCAAAGGTAGTAGGGATGTCCATTTCTAGGTAAGCTCCGCCCATCGTGCACGTGTCCTGGAAACGATTTTAAGATTGTGAGCACTGAATAACAGCTCTAATGCAAATTAGTTTGAAAATGATCAGCATAACCCTTGTTAAAATGGAAATAATTCAAAGTCATACAATTCATGCTCTTTCATGCCAGTCTATTATCGCCCATTGTAATAGACTTTCGTTATTTTGATTGTGACAACTAATAAGTGGCATATTTGCTTATGATGTCAGGTACATGAGGGACAGGCCATTAATTGTCTAGTTTCCATTTGAAGCGTATTTCTGGGTATAATGCAATGGTAAGAGGCATCAGATATTAAACTTATATTTATCGTAAGTTTGAATAAATACATCAATAGTCTAATCTTACTTAATTTGGACACACAACTGCTACTGCTACTTCCACTATTACTACAACTACTACTTGTGGAGAGGATGTAGGCAGTGCACAACAAAACGCCTTCTCAGACACTATATATCAGCCTATATGTGTTAATTTTGCCTCGCTTGCTAGACTGACCCAAGCTTGATTCTGTCAGATGGCCAGACATGCATGTGTTTAAAGTTAGCTTTCTATCTGTGCATTGAGTGAAAAAGTATAATGAAATGTGTGGTCAGGCATGACTCTCACTGGCGTTTCCCCTAAACCGTTCTGCCTTATAGACACATACCTGTGTTGTTCCTTCCCCCGCCGATGGCCTGGAGATAGGGGTATAGCTACATGCTGCTGACCCCGATGTAGCAGCAGCACTGTTGCCCGTGGCTGACTTCTCATAATATATAAATGAATGTGGAATATTTGGAATAGCAGATTGGAGATGCACGAATGCATCTTTTAACTTTTACTATGCCTGAAAATGGTATTCAATCAATTTTAAGGGCAGATATATGAAATGTCGATTAATCAATGGACTCTGGAGATATCTTCAATTAAGCACAAATGACTTCCAAAAATTGGACTAGATTGTCCGGAGGAAGGCCAGATTCTGAAATTGTATCGGTGGTAATACAAATTATACTCCTCTCCCATTTGACCAGTAACTGAACACATGCGCAGTAGTGTGCTGGTAAAGTAGACCTACCTCCCTCATAAGTATAAAGGGCGCTCGCACAGGACACATTCTGTCATCGTAAGTAAGTAACCATTGGGTCATATCCCCTGGTGCTGAAACAGGGTACTCACACGACATGCAAAGTTGTGCCAACACATCATAACTAGGCTATTGACAACCCGTTGAGCAACCTGCTGAAGTGACAATATTTGTGTATCCTTGAATATGACTAAACGGTTAACAAAAAACAAAATATATGCCTGATTTCGAACTTAAGACTATGGCTTGCACCTTTCCACCATCTCGCCACCAAATCTGCAATTTTCTCTAAGACCTAAAGCCATGTAGGATCAGTAATGCCTTTTGTATAAAGAACTGTTTTCGGCAACTAAGAAGAACATTATGGGTTGAGCCCAATCACACACTGAAGGTGGCTTGTCAACGCACCTGTCTGTACGAAGAAGTAACTCCGTAAGATCAAAGAGGTTCTGAGACCTCAGTGTATTCCTTCTGCGATTTAGAGATAGTTCTATTCTAGAAGCGTGCTCCAGAACCCATTCTCGTCTGAAAGGAAGCATCTCCTCACCTGTTACTGGCGCATCTTCTAAATCTACACCAGGAGAACCCAGTACCATCGTCGTCATACCCGCCATTAATGTGTACTAAAGACTGATTCACAGCTTGTATTAATGGACCTTTCCAGTTTTAGCTATGACCCGCCCATCTATTGCTAAGCTCTACCCACAGCTCGCTAGTGTTGGGACTGATCGATCCCTGAACTCATTGGCCATAATTTTCCATAAAACCATATAGGTAAGCTGGCGAATATTTTGAAACTAATTCAACTGAGTGCTGTTGCTGCCTATGTTCATTAAATAGTAAATACATACAATTCGTACACTGTGTCGGACTATTAAGCGTTTATGATGGAGTAAATCGAGTCATTCATTCACAGCAGTGTTTCAGATTTGTGCACTACCTCAATTTTTTAAGTATTTGCAAACTTAAAGATTGTGCTAAAGGGGATAGAAGGGAAAGGGTTTGAATATTATTTTGAGTGTTGTAGTCTTGGGAACCAAATTTCAGTCAAATAATTTTCAAAATACTCAAATGATTTTCTCAGTTTTATGTAGCAAATATTATCAATACATGTGTGCAATAAAGTGAGCTTTATGTCCAGTCCCAGCTTCTACATGCTGTTACAGGACCGGCTGTCCCAGCATGCCTAGGAACCATTTCTCAATAAATGCATTGCAATGTACTACTTGTATCATGCTGGCTGGTGTCAATGGACTAAATCTCAAATGATTTATCAATAGTAGATTTGGCAATTATCTCTTTTCATACCAACCTAGTTAGAGCTTGTCAGTTTTTAACAACACCTCTATTGTACTATATTTATACCGAGCATTAGCTCTTTTCATCATAAAGTTTAAGTTACTTCAGTTAGGTTGATGGACTATGCATCTGTATGATTGTGGATATAACTTAACTAATTATTCCTTTTGAAATTTAAGAATCTTATATTTCGGGTATTTGTAAATTAGATAAAATGTTTAAACACTTTGTGAACAATTTGTGTACAGGTTTTGTCAGCACCAACATTGAGTTTAAAGGGATTAAATATAATTAGCAAGTATCTAAATAAATTAATAAATAGAATGAATAAATAAACAAACCTTGTCAGTCAGAACATTATTATACCTGATTTCAAGTGTAATACATATATTCCAGTCTGACCCTTGACTGTTGACGCAACACTTCTGCTCCTGCTAGCAATTCGTTAGCAAATGTATAGTACTATTTGTTACCCCTAAAGTGGTTTAGATTTGTCAGGACAATGGCATGTGTGGCTTTGTGAATCTTAATGTACAGGTCAAACGAATTTATTTTAATTAGATTATCGAGCCAGTCAATTCATTGGTAAATATTTTTAAACCCCTTATGTCAACAGAACCTCAAAGCTCCCAGGATGCAATGCATGTAAATTAACCATTTAATTGCCAAGATGTTAAAATAAAATTATAATGCTTGCAGGCCAAGGAAGACTATTTTTTTTTTTTATAGATTTAGCATTGAAAATTACAAAAAAAGCTTTCTGCCATCAAGCCAACCACAGATAACGCAATTTTTTTTTATTAGCCAGCATTTATTTGCTGGTCAAGAGAATCATAGTTCTGAAAATTTACTACTGAAATAACTGGCTCGGTTACCAAATGGCCATTTCCCAAGACCGGACAAAGGCTGGGTTACCCATGCTTGTACATTAAAGGGTTAACTGCATAGTAGTCTGATAGGACAAGGCCAAGGGATAGGTCAAGATAGGTCAAGTGAGTCTTGTGTAGCTGGTCTAAATCACCAAGGCTTTATCAATATTGGAATCAGCAATATCTCTTTTCAAAGTAACCTAGATAGAGCTGGGCAGGTTAGGACAACACCTCCATTGCACTAGATTGCATGATTCTACACCTGGGTGTTAACTCATTTCATCATGGATTTTAAGTTCAAATCAATCATTTAGATGGGGTTAATTCCACCCACCCCACCCCATTATCATAATGATAATAAAAGTGTAATTATAGAAGAAATTTGGAAACGGTTGTTTTCGTAGATAGCAACATCACACAGAAACATTGGTGTGCAAATTAAATAAAATGTCTGAATTATTTGGTAACAATTCTAATACAGGTTTTTGAGTTAAAAAGTATTAACCATAATCAGAAAGCATTTAAATAAATAAAATAAAATCAATAAATAAAATGTGTTGTGCCATTTAAGCCTTAGCTTTAATAAACCTGCTTTTAAAGGTAATACATATGACAGTAATATAATATTTTTAAATAGGTTGACTGAAAGCAGTGTAGTCAAAAACAGAACAGCATTCAGTCAAAGAGTTTTCAAAATCATCACATGATTTTGTATCAACTTGAATTTTCTATAATCTCCCATATAATCTCTTCGATTCTAACTGAATGCTGGATACTTAACTATAGTTAGTGGGTCCCATTGAATTACCATTACAGAACATCTGGAGCCAGGTATGAGGCTCAGGTAACTCATTCTGTAGTAACAAAATCGGTCCTACTAATACCACCACTACTACTACTACTACTGCCACTACTACTACTACTACTACTACTACTACTACTACTACTACTACTACTACTACTACTACTACTACTACTACTACTACTAATACCACTACTACTACTACTACTACTACTACTACTACTACTACTACTACTACTACCACTCCTCCTACTACTACTACTACTAATAATAATAATAATAATAATAATAATAGTAGTACTAGTACTACAACCACCACCAATACCAGTACTACCACTAACACTAACACTACTACCACTATTACTACTACTACTACTTCTACTACTACTACTACTACTACTACTACTACTACTACTACTACTACTACCACTACTCTTTTTTTTAAATCCGACGCTGACGCAGCCGGACAAACCTGACTGAGGAACTCCTTTAAAAAAGGCTTGCAAACCCTCAGAAAAAGACTGGTGACCTAGTAAGCCTGATTAATATTACACCAAAACAAAAAATAAATAATATATCTAACTAACGAATATTAATACAATCTATAAATGCATACCATTTAAACGGTATAGATACAAAACAATAAGCTGATAAAGATCTGATAGCAAAATAAAACTTACCAAAGGCATTACTATTCAATCCAGGTGTGGTAGTAGGTCCATGTGGCAACTGCCATTGTCCAACAATTGAAAAGTGACTCGTTAATCAATGACAGAGAAGTCAATCATTGACGGGCTGATTCTTTAAAGATCAGCGGCCATAGTAGCATTTGGGTAGTATAACACATATGGTCGGCAGGATAATTACAGAAGCATATATGGCGCTAGATGGCGCTGTTGTTTCCATTTTTGATTTACTTTGCTGTAAGGTTTTGTAAATTACCCGGGAACAAATAACCCTATAACTCCCTATGCAAGTTACTAATTATATAATTTTATAATTCAATGGCACCGTACTTTAGTGATTGATTATTAAATTACCCCATGCTGTGTATCTGTTAATATGAAGATTAACATAACAATATCAAAATGCAGACTAAAATAAATTACAAGACACAGATTAATTAAAAGACACAAATAAAACAGTTGTAGTAATTGAATGATATACGCTAGTGCAGGCTCA
The DNA here is from genome assembly GCA_034401795.1 of Chaetoderma sp. LZ-2023a. Classification (NCBI taxonomy): domain Eukaryota; kingdom Metazoa; phylum Mollusca; class Caudofoveata; order Chaetodermatida; family Chaetodermatidae; genus Chaetoderma; species Chaetoderma sp. LZ-2023a. The sequence goes on along the minus strand of CM067372.1, from coordinate 160,381,367 downwards.
TTTATTTTTATAGTTCCCAACTTATTGAAACTATGTTTGTTTTGCACCGTATGTCTTTGAATACTTTTTCTTTACCCTGTTGTGTTAATCTAAAATATTCGCAAGGAATATGATTCAGCAGCAATGAACGAAATATTGCCTTTATTGCTCTATTGTGATTGTCCATAGATGGATTTTTAGTCTGTGCACACCGATGTTTCCAAATGGCCCAAACACCTATGGTTAGCATTGTTATTAAAATAGTCATATCAGATGTTCTGATATTTACACCGCTTGATCCAAATTATCTAAATAACACTACATGTGTTTCTAGAACAATGGGCGTAGCTCCAAATTGTGCCAAGATTTGGCTGATATACTCCCAAAATTGTGATGATATTGGACATTCTGCAAATAAATGCTCGATTGATTCCTCATCTGTTTGACATAAGTAACACCTATCAGATGTTGTTATATTGCCCTTGCTTGTCAAGTGCCCCACCCATAGCCGTCGATGTAGTAATCGCCACAATAAATTTCGAGTCATATTTGGTATGTATGGAAAATGTAAGATTTTCCATACATGTTTCAAACTGAGTGGATTATAGCTTGAGTCATACCATCTCTTAATTACTATGGGAGGAGTTGCATGTTTTCGTCTCATAATGTGGTAACATTCCTTGGATCTCAATTCGTATTTTAACATCTCATCATCAAGAACTAGTGCAGGGTGCAGAGTCAAACGATTATGATTTACATTTGGAAGACGAAACGATTCAATTGGTACAACATGTTTTATTTTATTTAGTAACTGCTGGACATCTATATGCCTTATATGTGTTTTTCTAGCTACTTCTTGCATTGTAATCCATCAACGTGTTTGGGGGTGTATCATATCAAACAAACGTTGAATGCCATTTTTTGCAAAGGACGGTAGATAAAGTACTGCGTCGTTATAACATATATTACTATTGCCCTACAATTGTTGTTCTAGTACTTCCTTCCAGCACGTAGGTGGAGGCATGTATCTCTCAAATATTTCTCCTTAACTTGATCTTTAAACACATCTGGTATCATTTGGCTATTTGGAAGAGGCTTCTTTGAGGTAAAAACACACTCCGTCAGAAATGATTCTACAATTCTCTCAACGAGAGCTCGTGAAACACATGCCCACGTCACATCTGATGTAATAAGATCATTCAAAAATGTTAGCCTTAAAGAAACACATTTCACTTTAATATCTATTAAATTAAGTCCTCCTTTTAACTTAGCATTATTGAGAACTTGCTGGGAAACTAAATGACACTTTTCTTCCCATATGAATGACAATATCAACTCGTTAACCTACTTTTCTACAAGATTGGGCATGTGTACAACAGATTCTGTATACCATGGCCCAAATAATATCAAGTTAGTGACAACAAACACTCTACCAAAAATTGAAAGACGACGACGCTTCAAATTTGCTAATTTTCTCTTAAGCTTAGATACTCGTTCATCCCAATTTTGTGTCGCATTCGGTTTCCTGCCAAAATACCTGCCTAAAATCTTAATGGTATCATTATACCAATTGATTTCAAGTGGCGGGTCACTCCACTCTTTCCATGGCCGCTAACATAATCCTTTGAATTTTCGTTTATTGATTTTCAAACTAGACGCATTTTGGAACTTTTCTAGTACTTGGTTTAACATTGTAATTCATTGTTTGAACTAGCAAACACAGTTGTGTCATCAGCATATTGTGACAGTTTAAGTGGTCTTTTTATGCCACGATTACATATGCCTTGAACGATATTATTTTTGCCTCAATGCTGTGCCAAGGGATTCCATCATAATAACAAATAATAATGGCGATAGGCCATTCTAAGACAATTCCTCTGGATAATTGATTGTCCACTAAATAGCTACTCTTGATATCTGTATATAAAATCTTAACCCATTTAATAAAGTTTGTGCCTAACCCAAATGATTGCAAAGAATTAAAAGGAAAATCCCATTCCACATGGTGAAATGCCTTTTCGTTGTCTAAGGCAATCACAGCTGAAGGGATGCTATCCTTCTCAACCAATTGTATATGGGCTCTTATTAACATGGTATTGGTTAAAATTGTCCTCCTAGGTACAGCACATGTTTGCTCTGTTCCAATAATCTCTCCTAAAACTCTTCCAAGTTTCAATTCTAGTGCTCTGGAAATTATTTTGGAGTCTACACATAGTAGAGAAATTGGGCTGTAATTCTGAATTAGACGTCAGTCATCTCTATTATATATATATATATATATATATATATATATATATATATATATATATATATATATATATATATATATATATATATATATATATATATATATATATATATATATATATATATATATATATATATATATATATATATATGCCTTACGTATGCCCTAGCCATAGGTGGTGGTAAATGTCTCTTTCTAAAAGTTTTTAATTTTCCGCAGAAAAAACATATAAGAACTTTACCATGATGTTTTGATATTCTATAGGTGTCAACTAAATTTTCATTATCACATTGTTTTAAGAATCTATGTGATGTATCAGTAGAAGTTAAAGTTGCATACCTGTCATTTTCTTTATCTACGACACAATTAAAGTCACCACCCATTACAAAGTTCCCAGTGATGGTATCTAGTGCTGTTGTAGACATCTCATTATAAGAATTACGATGTAGTTGATGAGATGCGGGTGCATATACACACATCAACGTGAAACGTGTTTGTTGTATAACTACTGTGACTCTCACCAAGTCTCTAATCATTTACATCTGATACTGAAGAGGTTATATTTGCATTGGCTGAACAACGAGGGAGTATAAGAATTGCTACGCCAGCACTATTATCTTGAGATGATGAGTAGAATATTCTGGATCCAGAAATCTTTACTAAATTATCATATAATGCTGACTTCTGAATCTTTGTTTCCTGTATCAGAGCAATGTCAATCTGCTCATTATTAAAGTCTCTGGTAAGTGACGCTGCTTTATGTCACTATTTAAGCCTTTACAATTGAGTGTACAAATTAGCATAAAAAGTAATAAAATGATGTGTACAACCGCCATTATTAAGCTAACTATATGTTGTTTATTTCGACTCTCTCTTAGACCATTTACCTATTTTACTCCAAAACGCTGTACTACTTAGTTCAACTTTTTTCAAATGCTTATATTCTAATACATCTGAATTATGACGCAGGTGCCTATATTTAAACCCTTTTGCCATCACATATGGAACTAACACCTCTCATGCATCTGACCTGTACATCACCATTTCATCGGGTAATCTAGAACTCTGTGTTTGAATGGTTATATCGGATTCACCCACTGACATATTATCGTCTTTTATATCACTTTCCTCTATTTCTGATTCAGAACTGTCTCCATTTTTCTGTCGCTTTGGTCCACTCAATCGATCCGAGACACGTACTTTCTCTATATTATTTAAATCATCTAGATTGAGTGTACTCAGTGAAAAATCAGAGTTAGTTTCAGCATCTTGTGACCTGAATTTCACTTGTCCTAAATTAAAACTTTCTTCCAGAGGGTATTGATCATCATCTTCAACTTGTGTGGAATTAACCTCTCGGACATCAGACTTGGATTGACTTGTTACTGGAGTAAGACTTATCCCTTCATCTAGAACCACTATTTCATCGCCTGGAACTACAGCGATCGGATTCTTAGTTTTTTCACCATTAACATGGACTTCAGCTACAATCTCAGCAACTACCGGTTCTATGACATTTTCTTTAGAAACATGCTTCTCATTAACATGGACTTCAGCTACAATCTCAGCAACTACCGGTTCTATGACATTTTCTTCAGAAACAACTTGCTCTGCACGTTTATCAGCACCCTTTGTGACAGATTTGTTCTGCGGGAATCGCCACTGAAAATGATCAGATGGCCCACAAACTAGACATTTGTTTTTGTTAGGGCAATCTCTTGCAAGATGCTCTGTGCTTAAGCAGAACTTGGCGAGGTGACTCATCAACAAGTAACAAAAGGTTACTCATTGACGCCAGTTAGCCAATTCTTAAGTACCGGGCGGGCGTAGTAGACTTTATGTTGTATAATGCACAAAGCAAAAGTATACCAACTATGACCACATAGATGGCACTTTGGGTTCACATTCTAAATTTACTTCATTGTAAGTTTTTGCAAATTACCCTGAAACAAATACACCTACAGTAAACGTTTATAACAGGATGCTAATTGTATATATGTAAGATGTCATACTCTGTTAACCTAATGAACTCGAAAGTCAGATCACCTCCAGAATATTGATGCGATGCTCATTTGATATTTAAATATACCGATTCCCAAGATTAGGTTATTCCTCAAAATTATCATCTCCTAAGACATTAAAATATTAAAATAAAGTCAATAAAATAAAATAAAATACCATATATCCATATACAACAAGCAGCGAGTGTGCTAGCTTATACAAGTTCTGCTTCTGCTATTTTTAGATATCCGTGTTCAATTGATACTAGGCCAGTTTTGCACTATACATCTTTAAATCTACTTTCTTTTCCATGTTCCACTAGTCTGTACAATTCACAATGAATGCAGTTTATCAACAATGATCGAAATATAGCTTGTATGGCTCTTTGATGGTTGTTGCTGGTTTTATCTCTGGCCTCTGGACACCGATGCTTCCAAATGGCCCACACTCCTACAGATAACAGGGTTACTAACAATTCTTTCTCCTTGCTATTAATGATTCGTCCGATAGATGAGCAATCTTTGAAAATAATTGTTTAACACAACACTGTGTAAACAGATGGTCTATTGTTTCCTCCTCAGTATTACATATTAAGCACCGGTCTGTACTTGTTATTTTGCACATATAAGTCAGATGACCGACCCATAGCCTTCGATGGGGTAATTGCCATGCCAGGTCCCATGCGTTTGCTGGTAGACAAGGTAGATGTATTGTTTTCCATGCATTTTTCCAGTTCTTCGGCGTGCATCCTAAATTGTTCCAATGCCTAACTGCAATAGGAGACTGTCTCCGACTTTGCATTAGCATTCCATCCCAGTCTCTAGATGTCATGTTGTATTTTATATGCTCTGACTTAAATGCTAATGTCTCTGTTGCCACATGCTTTCGGTAATTTGAACCATTCACCAGGTATTGCATTCTTTATTCTAAGAAATAAGCATTGGCCATCAATATGCCTCATTGATGTTGCTCTTGCTACATCCTGTATCGCAATCCATTTGCGAGATTTTGGATTTACTAAATCACGTAAATATTGAATGCCATTTTTGGCCATAGAGAGCAAATATAATACAGCATCATTATCACGAATCAACTCGTTGCCCCAGAGACGTTGCTCTAAGGCATCTTCCCAACAACTGGGTTGTGGCATTGATCGTGTAAATATTTGTATAGCTTCGAGCTGTTATTTATATAGGTTTGTTATCTTCTGATGGTTAGGTGGCAGTTTATTGCATAAAAATAAACATTCTACTGGAAATGGATCTATGTACCTTCATAGAAGTGTCCTTGCCACACTTGACCAAGATGAGTTTGAAGTGAGTAACTTATTCAAGAATTTCAGTTTTAAAGAAGCACACTTTGCCAAAACATTAACCAAATCCAGGCCTCCATCATGTTTTTCATTGGTGAGGATTGACTGCGATACTAAATGGGATTTGTCCTCCTATACGAAGGATAAAAGTAACGTGTTGATCTTTGACGCTACTGATTTGGGCATATGAACTACAGAAGCGGTATACCACAGTCCAGATAAAAATTAAATTATTAAGAACAAATGTCCTGTCAAATACAGTTAGGCGACGTCTGTTCCAATTTATTAATGCACACTTGAGCTTGGATAGCCTTTCTTCCCAGTTTATTATTACATCTTGTTCTCTACTAAAGTAAATACCCAAAGTTTTTATGACATCATCTGACCAGTTAATATCCAAAACATTGTCAGTTCTGTCCTTCCAAGCGCCCAAAAATAATCCTTTAGATTTGTCTCTATTGACTTTAGGCCTTGGTGTCTTTTGAAAATCTGATAATACTCCTTTTAAAATTCTACAATCAGAATTTTTACCTGCAAACACAGGCGTATCGTTTGCATATTGAGACACCTTTAGCAGCCTTTCTGTGCCACATATACATATTCCCTTAAAATTATTACATTGCCTCAATGTGGCCCCAAAGATTCCATAGCTATGACGAATAGAAGCGGAGACAATGAGCAACCCTGCCTGACGCCTCATTCCAACACTACAGTTTCAAATAGATGATTATTTACTAAATAGCAACTTGTTATATCAGTATATAAAATATTGACCCATTTAATAAATCTGGAACCAAAGCCAATATGGTCTAAAGACTTAAACAAGAAATCCCATTCAAGTCTGTCAAGCGCCTTCTCGTTATCAAGTGCTATTATTGCTGCTGGGGTGCAATCCTGTTCAACTAGTTGAATAAGGTCTCGTAAAGCAATGTGTTGTTTAATATCATTCTGCCTGGTACAGAGCACGTTTGATTATCATCAATTACTTCGCCTAGGACTGCGTCAAGTTTTAATGTCAGTGCCTGAGTAATTATCTTATAGTCTACACAGAGTAGAGGGATTGGTCAATAATTCTGTATTTTATTTCTGTCACCCCTCTTGTATATCAGTCAAACATATACTTGAGCCATCGATGGAGGGAGATGCCCCTGCTTAAAAATGCTAGCTGCTATTTCTTCTAATACTGGACCAAATATGTGAAAGAATGTTTTGATAAAATTCGACTGGAAGTCCGTCTCAGCCAGGAGACTTTTCTAACTCCATACCTTTGAGGGATTTTGTCAAATCATCAATTGTTAGTGATTGGTCACAAATTTCGTGACTTGAATCTGGAAGTCTTTGCGTTATATTAGCTAAAATACATCTAGTTGCAGCTTCATCACTTCCTTCAGATTTATACAATGATTTGTAAAATCTGGATAATGTTTCCATTATCTCTGCTTTTGAGGACACTGATACACCATCATTTGTCTTCAGTGAGGGCATTAATTTCTCTATACCTCTTGCTTTTTCCAAGTTACAAAAGTAACGTGTAGGCTTTGTGCCCTCGGTGTGCATTTGTGCCCTTGAACTTATTTTGGCCCCATCAAACTGATATTGCTCTATTTCATTTAGTCTACCTTTTAATTTAACTAATAGTTCGTAATAATTATATTCCCCATCATTAATTTTCTTATTAATTGTACACACCTCTGAAGCGCCTTTTACGTTTTCGCATTTATCGTGCTTTCCTGATGGAATACTGCCTTGAAATATGTTTCAGGTCGGAATTAGCATCCTCCGACCAGTCTGTTATACATTCATACGAACCTCTTCTTTCCTCCCAATGCCTCCAACAACTGTTCACACATTAGCGATAGCAACTATCTCGTATAAACGCTACGTTGAGTTTCCAAAATCCATCTCCTCGTTTGATCAAGTCAGCATTGTCTAATGTGATGGAAAACATATTGTAATCAGAGAAAGTTACTGGTTTTATGTTAGTTTTACACATGCAACCTTTCAATGAGCGTTCTACATAGATCCTTTACAGTCTGGATGCTTTCTTTCCATCGGTTGAAAACCAAGTAAAGTCCCTGCCCTCTTGATTTTCAATCCGATAAGTGTCTAACAAGCGTTTATATTCACAGATGTGTTTCAAAATAAGGTGTCATTAAAATTAGACCTAGCGTTTCTGTCTTTAGCTTCATCTAATATACAATTAAATTCACCGCCCATAATTAGGTTTTCCGGTGTTCTGTCTTGAATTATTGTGGAAGCATCATTTAGAAATTCACGACGCAATTGATAAGAGGCTGGCTCATAAAGCCACATCAAATTTAAACTTGTGTTTAGTACATCAATTGATACACAAATCCATCTACCATTTGTATCTGATGACGAGGATATTACTTCAACATAGTTGAGACAGCGGGGCAGGATAAGAATGGCCACTCCCGCACTATTGTCTTGTGATAAAGAATAAAAAATCTGTACTTTTGAAATATTTTTTAGAGATTCATACACTTCATGTTTTTGAATTTTTGTCCCCTGTAGAAAAGCAATATCAACTCTCTCATTTGCTAATTCTTCAAGTAAGTGACACTTCTTGACTTCGGTGTGTAATCCTCTGCAATTTATAGTGCAGATAATCATAATTAGTAAAATGATGTTTACACCCGCCATCATCAGATTAAATTGGTTTGCTTTTTTAGCTCGTTTCTTAGACCATTTACTCAATTTTCCTGCAAATTCAATGTTTCCGACTTCTACCACAGAAAATATTCATATTTGGAAATATCAGAATCATGGCGCAGTAGGCGATATTTAACACCTCTCGCCATTACATAGGGCACTAACACTTCACCCCCTTCTGATCGGTACATCACCATTTCATCTTTCATCTGTGAACTTTGTGTTCGTATTGACACATCTGATTCTGCATTTGACAGTGTATCATCATCCATATCATTTTCCTCAATCTCAGATTCTGAGCTCTTGTCTTCTTTCTGGCGCTTACTGCTACTTGACTTACATTTGGCAGCAACACCATTCCCCATAGCTTCAAGCTGACTTAGATCAATCAGGCTTAGCGGGAAATCGACAGAGCTTTCTGTTTTCTGTGACATATATTTATTCTGTCCTAATATTAAATCATCTTCTAAAGAGTTATTATCTGCGTCTCCGTTACTATCATCATTTGTCTGTATTTCATTTACATCCATAATGGCCCCCACCACATTTTGATTAATTTCTGGGGTTAAAGTTATTCCCTCCTCTAATATTTCTATCTCATCATCTGCAGTTACTTCAATAGGATTTGCTGCCTTTTCTGTCGCCTTTATAATGGCATGAACTTCGACAGTAGCTTCTGCAGCGAGGTCATCAGAAGCATTTGTCTCAGGTGCATCCTTTAATGTAGGAGTGCATACTTCTACTGTGGGGTTGTTTTTGTTGTTTGGACAGCGCCATTTGAAATGGCCATTTAAACAACAGAGCAAACATTTATTTCTATTTGGGCAATCTGCTGCAAGATGGTCAGTACTAAGGCCAATTCTGCATTCTTTTATCTGCCCTCTATACCATAAGGGAAGAACAAAGCTGCCACCAAGCGTCAATCTGTTTGGCAAAGGGCTATCCACTTTTTCAAACCAGATGCACCTTACACCATTCTTCAAAGTTGTGTCAAACGGATATGTTTCCCCTTCAATCCTCTGTATTTCACCATATTTTTTCGGTTCATTCATGATTCGTTCATCTGGAATCTCCAATGGAACTTTCATTTTAACTAACAGCCTATCCGACTCGATTTCTTCTACATTACACACTTCGCCTTTCACAACAAGGACCTCTTCTAGCAGCTTCTCCTTAATACTTTCATTCGCCACAGTCATATTCCATACAGTTTTAGCAACATTGATAAGCCCCTGCAAAACAGCAGGTCCCGCGCCAACGACGTCCTTTAACCCATGATACACGTCGATAGCCGTGATACTCCACCCATTTGTTGTTATTTTAAGGCTTTGGGTACGCTTATAGAAGGCTGCCATGGTGTTTTTAAAAAAAGAGGAAACCCATACTACTACAATATATAATGGAGATAATACAAATATATAATACCAAGACGTTAAGGAAAGACCTAAACACTAAATAAATAGTGTCCCCTTTTGAAAACCTGACGTCTACCAACAAATATACGAATAGAGAGTACAGGCGTATATGTGTTAGGTTGAACCACTTATTAAGTAGTTCACTAACACCTAACTGATTAAAGTATACTAACAGATATATGAATTGATAGTACAGTCATATATTTGTTAGTCTGTTCGAGTTGACCAGTGAGAGCCAACTGACTATAATGTTTTTTATAATTAAAGAACTAGGCTTGCGCTTACAAATGACAAAGTAATGAAATCTACTCACTCGATCTTGCCAAATATAATGCGCTAACCAATGAACTATAGAAATAGCATACTGACGTGGGGGTGGGGTGGGGTGGGATGGGATGTATTGCACAGTAAGAGGAGCCCTATTAAGTGGCCGTTAGAGTAGTGCCTTTAGAAAATGGATACACAAAATCCGCTCCAACCAAGACAAGAATTTACAAATTAAACATAAAGTTTGAAAGGATATACTAATACGAAATATATGTATAAAATGTATCTACAAAATCGCGCTAGCAAATTCGGGCAGCAATTGCTGAGCTAAATAAATGCATGCGTTCACTTCGACTACTACTACTACTACTACTACTACTACTACTACTACTACTACTACTACTACTACTACTACTACTACTACTACTACTTTTTTACAACGGATCGTGTGGAAATTCATAGTACTAAAGAATATACCGACTGAAAATAACATTAAACATGGGATAAATCAAGAGAACAAACGATTATATCAGTTATGTGATGTGTATAAATAAATAATAAAAATATGACGGTCAAACGATTAATCTAAAAATTCAAAACAGCTTGATGTTTCGTTTTAAAAATACTAAGCAACTAGCTCAATAACATACCATTAAAATTGCAAACAAGCGAGTATAGGCTGAGAAATAAATACAGCGATCTGGCGTCTTTAAGACATGCAGTCAATCAGGAACAAATTAATTAATAATCCACGTGGCACAGGATAATTTATAATAAAAAAAAGTAAACACCAAGATATTACTCTATGCTCAGTGAAGCGATTGTGTAACATACATAGTTGAAGTCGGTTGAAATTTAACAAACGATTTATAACATTTCAATTTACTTTGAAAGACAAATTCCATAATTATCACGGTAGAAACACACGTATATGTATACAGGCCAAATAATTACAGCCTATTATTAGGATCTGACTTAGATTGAATGTTAAATTTATTTTACTCGAATGTAATTTACTGTTGGCTTCCATTTCTAACAATAACCCCGAACAAACATTAATAATAAAAACATTGAAATATAAATCAGCTATTTATTTAACTGCCAAATAGAATATGGCTTAGCCTGTTCAAGCGACCTCCTGACTGTTGGGACACGTTTTAACCCTTTCAGAGCCAAACGTCCTAGCTCTTCGGATAAAATCATGATCTGATTAGCAGTGAGTTTTGGAGCATATGTGTCTGATGAAGCCGTTGCTGCGTGAAGCCGATGCTGTTGCTTCACACAGCAACATCTCAAACTCACACACCGAAATATAATGATACCGCATGTGCATGATCAAATAATAATTCCAGCCAATATAATTACAAGGATTACAAACATGATTGTTGTTAAAATTAACCAACTAATCACATCCACACATTAATGCACAAGACACATATTAAAAATGTTGCTAAAATATTAATAAACTATTAACAGATGTCTGAATCATAAACAGACAGAATAGACCTAAACTTGGCCCTTGTTATTCATGGCAGTTTTTTAATGAAATGATTTTCATTTTAGTTATACTAGGTCTCCTCAAAATGTTATACTAGGTCTCCTCTACAACATATATTTGTTAAGGTTTCTATCTTCCGACTGTTTATATATTTATACAATTCATCTCTTATGTTATGTGATAGTAATCGATCAAATATCGCATTCGAAGTCTTCAAATGATTCGATGTATGGTAAATGCTACCGTCATATAGAAATGAACAGCGATGCTTCCAAATACTCCAAACACCAATGCTTAAGCAGTGTATGGTGATTGTCTTATCATTCTTCAAACCGCCAATGTTTTCCAATTCACGAAACAGAATTGTGCAAATGGTTAGATCAGTTCTAGGCACACAGAGATATGATAATGTCTTCTCTACATATGCCCAGGATTGAACTATCACAGGACAATCACTAAATAAATGTACTAAAGTTCCTTTGGAATTTGTGCAAATTACGCATTTGTTCTCCTCTTCAGTACACATATTTGCCTTCTTCATATGGTGTTTAACCCAACGTTTCTGGTGAATTAATCTCCAGACTAAATCTTTTCCCGATTAGGTATATTGGCCAAATGTACACTGTTCCATACCAATTCCCAATTTGTAATATGGAATCCATGACACTATATATTTTGGATGGCTAAGCCGTGGTTCTCTCATCAATGAATACCAATTCATTGCTGTCATGTGACAAGAAAATTCTTTATCACTGTACATTAGATTCAAAGTAGGTTCATGACCGCTGATTTGTCCATTTGGCAAAGCCACCTGTCTTTTGCTATAGCTTGGTATAGCTAGTTCAATAAGTACATGGCATCTACTGGTCTCAGCTGTATTTCAATTTCTTGGAGCTATGACTGACATGTCGCCAATATATGTAATGCCTTTCTTAGCCATATATGGGAATACAAGACTTTATTTTCACGACATATATCATTATTGCCCACATGCTTACATTTAAAAAATCCTCCCAATGTTCTGGTGGATTTTCCATTTTAAGGTAAGTATTAAGAGCAGATTCTAACTCCAAAAACACCTTAGGTACATATGCATAATTAGGCGACGAAATGGTTACACAAAAGAGGCATTTTGCAGGAAATGGCCTTATAGTAAACATTTAATTAATGTCTGAAACGCAGTTGCCCATTGGATGTCAGAATAAAGTAATTTATTTAAAAAATTGTAATCGAAGTGACAGACATTTTGTCCTGACGTCAACAAGGTTAAGTCCACCCTAAAGCAATTCATTCTTGCACACACCTTGCGACACTAGACCTCGTTTTCGCCTTCCCACATAAATCCTAAAATATTCTATCATCCCATTTCAGCGTTTCCCCACACTGTCCTACTGAAATGTATACCTAGTATCTTTATAGAGTCAGCTGTCCATTTTATGTTGAGAAGCTGATCATCCCGGCTCTTCCACTTGCCTAGTAATACACATTCTGGGTTATGTTTATTAATTTTCAAACCAGAGGCCTTTAGAAAGTCCTCTAATACATGATCCAATCTTTCAAAATCAGAATTAGATCCAGCAAAAACTGTCATGCCATCACAATACTGAGACCCTGGTATGGGTCCGTTCACCCCTTCAATTTCAGTGCATTTGAAAACACAGTCTTCCCTAATGGTTGAACTTAAGGACTCCATCGCTATTATGAACAATAAAGGGGACAGCGTGCAGCCTTGCTTCACACCGTGTCCTAAAATTACTGGTTTGCTAATATAATTATTAACAAGAAATGTACTACTACTGATATTATCATATAAGATATGAATCCGTTTGATGAAACTTGGCCCTAAACCAATATGACTGTCTGATTTGAAAAGAAAATTCCACTGAAATCTATCAACAGCCTTTTCGTTATCTAATCCAAGCGCCTGGAATATTATCTTTTTCTACCAAGTGCAGGGTGTCACTAAATAAAAAAACCATTTGATAAAATCGATCTACCAAGCATAGAGCAGGTTTGGTCTGCGTGGATGACCTCATCCTAGATGATTGAGAGTTTCTTCGCAAGAGCTTTCCAAATGATTTTGTAATATATGCATAGAAGTTAAATGGGCATGTGATTTGCTAGTATGCCAAGATCTCCTTCTTTTAAAATAAGTCTCACATAAGCTTGAGACATTTTGAGGGGAAACTTCTCTTGTGAAAAACTTTCGTGCCCAACCTTAGCATATTTGGGTCCCAAAAGATACCAACACGTCCAATAAAATTCAACACTAAGGCCATCAACCCCTGGTGCTTTGCCTGGTTTCCTTATTTTTAGAGCCAAGACCAAATCATCTAATGTTAATGTTGCATCGCAGAAATTACTGCTCGCTTCCGAGAAAGCATCCTTAACATTAACTAGCAACTCAGACGACTTTCCTTCATCACTTTTATTTGAGGTGTGTAAATCCTGATAATATCCCTCAACAGTGTCCATGATTTTATGTTGAGATGAACGTTTCTGATTGTTGTTATCATCAAAGCACCTAATTAACTTATAAACGCCTGTCGCTTTCTCGAGATTGAAAAATAATTTTGTTGGGTTTTCCCCTTCAATATACATCTGTGCCCTGCTTCTAGTTATTGCACCCTTAATTGTATGTGTCTCGATCTCAGAAAGTTTAGATCTTAGATCACTGAGCTGTTCCGTAAGGTGAATATCACCGTTTACAACATTGCGGGTTAGCAATGATAATAAGCGTTCAAGGGTTATAGAGTTTTTGCGAATTTTCCGCACTTTTCTGATCGAATATAGCTTGGAGATATCTGCAAAGCGCTTTTTAACATCTTCCCACCATGACATACAATTCTCGTGTAAATGTTGGTTCCAAAGCTTAAAAATTCCCAGAAGCTTTTAATGCAACCATGATATTTTGAATCCACTAAAAGCCAATTGTTCAAATTCCAGAAGCCGGGACAAGGTTTTATCAAATGTACATTATCTAAGCTGATACCAAACATATCATGGTCAGAAAATGTGGCATGATACACCCCACTACTTATTAGATATCCTCTCAAAGACATATTGATATATATTCTATCTTTTCATGAGGAATTTTGTCCATTCGCGGAGTACCATGTGAAGATCCATTGTTCAGGATATAAGATGCGATAATAGTCTAATAAATGTTCTGTATCACAAATTTCTTTTAATCGAAGGTGCGATGTGTCACTGTAAGTAGAAAGTGAACTCCTGTCCCGTCTTCCATCCATACCACAATTAAAATCAACACCCATGATGATGTTATCAGAATTATCACCAATCACAGAGAAAAGGTTGGATAAAAATTGACATCTCTGTATATGGGAAGCTGGCGCATAAATAGACAACAGTGTATACACAGGTCCCGTTATATCAACAACGACCTTAACCCAACGTCCACATGTGTCTGATGATGAATTAATAATCTTTACAGAACTTAAACTTTTAGGCAGGAACAAGATAGCAACACCTGCACTTGGTTCTGTGGTGATGGAATAAAATATTTAATTTTTAAATTTTTCTAAAACACCTGGGCATTGTATCTTTGTTTCCTGGAACATGGTAATGTCCATATTTCTGTCTTTCAAATCTTCAAGCAAACCCCGTTGTTTAGTCGCATCATTTAGTCCTCTGCTTTTAAGTGTGCATATTAGCATCATTAATAAGAAATTTTTCAAATCTGCCATTTATTAATTGGATTTATTTTTCTTACTAAGATTTTTTTCCGCCCACTTGCCTAGATTCTCATTAATCTCAGAGCACTTTAAATCAACAATTTTAAGGTGCTGATGCCTCGCTATGTCAGAGTCAGTACGCAAATGTCGATACCTCAAACCCTTTTTTGTGATGTAGTGAATCAACACCTGTCCTGTTTCTGACCGATTAAGGGCCATTTCACTGCCCTGAGAAGCCTGTGTATTAACCAAAGTATCGGACTCTGCAATGGATACACTGTCATCATAGTCAAAAGACATATCTTGAGAATCTTCTAATTCAGAATCAGAACTATAGTCATCATTTTGACGCTTCAGTGTGGATTTGTTCTTGAAATTGTTAGCCTCCCTGTCATTGACATTCGCTAACTGTTTGCCATCTACAGAACAGTGATCTCTTTCCCATCTTTACGCGTGCCCGTTAGTGTTAGTAGATGGTCTAACATTGAACATTCAGCACCTTCAGTAGACTGCGCTCTGTGTTTAGTCTGTCCTGGTGGCAGACTGTCGCCATCAGAGATTGCATCGCCATCCCTGGCAGTGGGTACAGGTGTCTGAGTCATACCTTCCTCTAACACTTCAATGGAGTCAGACACCACAACAGCGACAGGGTTGGACAGCATCTGAGTTTCCACCACAGTGACTGCTTCAGGCTCTTGGCATGTTTTAGGTTCGGTCGCATCCATGCTTCGTCCACCTGCTTGTTTATTTTCTGCCTGTGGACAACGCCATTTATAATGTTCTGTGGCGCCACAAATCAGGAGTTTGTCCTTCTGTGGGCATGCACTGGCCAAATGTTCAGTGTTGCCACATCCAAAACGTCTTAGCCTATCCGCTAAACCACATTGGCAAGAAAAAGGTATTGTCAATGGACAGTATGTCTAGAAGCGGTTTGACAATATCCTGCATCCAAACCCGCCGGATCCTATTCTCTAATGGGATATCAAACTGGTAGGTTCCATTTTCAATGGCCAATTCTGAGCTAATACGGTCATTGGGGATTTCTAAGGGGCTGTTCACCTTAACCAACAACCTGGCGCTATCTACCTCTTGGATCTTACAGGCTTTCCCATTCACAACCAACCCATCTTCTAATAATTTTTCCTTAACGGTTTCATTTGCTAATGCCACATGCCATAGATTTCTCTTGATGTTAATAAGCTTCTTAAATACATGGGTGGCAGCACCGATGACATCTTTTAAGCCGTGATATACGTCACCGGCGCCCATATTCCATCCATTAGTTACCAAGAGAAGGCTTAATAGCTGCTTATACCGACTTGACATAATTCAAAACATTAGGGCAAGACAGCCTCAATAAAATGCACCAGCGCATGGCCAGCACGTTAAACTAACACTCGCCGTCTGGCGTCCAAACTGGCCAAACGAAAAAAGCGCTGTTACTGAAGTAATGGGACCAATGAACCGGTATCAACTAAACTTGGACAGAACGAGAGACGAACATGAAGCTGTTGTCGCGACTAGTGAATGTCCAAGCTATACTGATGAGAAAATGCTGGAAAATATCGCAGGAAAATGCGACCTCACAAATTAAAAAAAAAAAAATACAAATCTAGCGTCTGTACAGTACGGCAAAAGTCAGACATGAAAATAAATCATAGAGAGCAGTAGAAATCCGCTAAAACTGACGTTAATAACAGAGCCAAAAAACGTGTGTAGCTCAGCTACTACTACTACCACTACTACTACTGCTGCTGCTGTTGCTACTACTACTACTACTACTGCTGCTGCTGCTGCTGCTACTACTACTACTACTACTACTACTACTGCTGCAATTGCTGCTGCTACTACTACTACTACTACTACTACTACTACTACTACTACTACTACTACTACTACCACTACTACTACTACTACTACTACTAATACAACTACTACTACTGAGGAACGCCAGGCCTTAATTGAATTGTCTAAAAGCAGCGAAATTGTCATCAAACCTGCAGATAAAGGGTCTGCGACTGTAATATTGCTTAAAGATAACTATAAACGTGAAGCACAACGACAACTTAGTAACCCAAAGCATTACCAGAAACTAAGCAAGCCCATGTTTTGCCAATATTTACGTAGCAGAGTGGGAGGAGGAAGCGTTAGAAAAGTGTCCAAAACATCCCCTCATTTATCGCAGGTACCTTGATGACATTTTCATGATTTGGCAACACACAAAAGCAGAGTTTGATGAATTTTTCGAAATTCTGAACAATCACGATCCGAATATCAAATTAAAAGCAACCATTGACGAGATGTCTGTAGATTTCCTGGATGTAACTGTATATAAAGGTCTAAAGTATGAAACAACTGGCTACTTAGACTACAAAGTGTATTTCAAACCAACCGATTCGCATCAGCTATTGCACAAAAAAATCTTTCCATCCACCGCATACTTTTAAAGGAATAGTAAAATCACAAATAAACCGTTTTCACAGGAATTCGAGTGATAGGAAAAACTTTGAAGAAGCGTGCTCTACCCTATTCAAAGCCCTCAAACCACGAGGTTACGCCTCACGATTCTTGCGCAAAATCAAATCTGAAACATTGGACGGCTTGGAAACCATTCCAGACAATGCCTCAAATCGTCGCCCTACCAAAATTTCTCACAATCGTCCGATTATATGTGTAGGCGAATCTCGCAAATGCGGAAAGAAAAGGTGCAAGTTAGATGAATTTCTCCCAAACCAGAATACTTTCACGAGCTTTCAGAACAAAAGCAAGTGTTAACTTCAGTCTAATCTAGATTGTGTCGGCGAAACCAAATGTCCATTAAGATGGCGGGCAACTCGACACCTCTCAGATATTAGGCTAGTGGAAGACACACATGTTTCCGAACATTTTAATCTTCCTGACCATTTAGTCATTCGTGACTTTGAAATTATGCCGATTGAACAGCCACCCCTTTCAGATACGGCAGAAGAAACTGATAAACAAAGAAAACTTCGAGAATCGTTTTGGATTAAAGAACTCGAAACAGTGGCCAAGGGGAATAAACTCGGACCCAGGCTTATCTGATCAACGTGACAAAATTCCATTCATTCTGACCTATAATCGGAAAAACGTTGAAATTTCCGAAATCTTGAAAGATGAGTATAAAAACCTACAGGAGAAACTGAAACAACCCTTTAACAAGCGTCCAGTAATTGCGTTTAAGAAAAATCCGAATCTACGTGACATCTTGGTAAAAGCAAAAGTCAAATAGCTATCCAGAATATCCATCTCAATCATTCAACATTAACGCTTGCATGATGGTCAGCCAAAAAACGGGGGGGGGGGGGGATGGGATGGATGGATGGATGGATGGATGGATGGATGGATTCTGAGCCAAATAATTAGCTAACTACTACTACTACTACTACTACTACTGCTGCTGCTGCTGCTGCTGCTGCTACTACTACTACTACTACTACTACTACTTTCTTTCTTTTTTTGAAAATCCGACGCTGATGCAGTCGAACACACCTCATGGAGGCACTCCTTTAAAAAAGGCTTTTAAACCCCCATAACAAATCTGGTGAAATAGCAGGCTTTATTAACAGTATATGAATAACAATACAAACTTAACATATCAAAACAGTGCAAGCTAAAATACTCTATTACCATATACCACACCCATGGCATAACTACATAGAAAAAAACCCTTAATAAAGAGCTGATAACATAATATAATTCAACAAAGCCATTACTATTTGCACACCGTGGAGTAGTAGGCCCAAATGCCGAGCATAGATACCCAATAAGTGGTAAAGCGACTACTACTACTACTACTACTACTACTACTACTACTACTACTACTACTACTACTACTACTACTACAACTACTACTACTGCTACTGCTACTACTACTACTACTTTCGGATTTTTTTTTAAATCCGACGCTGACGCAGTCGAACACACCTCACGGAGGCACGCCTTTAAAAAAAGGCTTGCAAACCCCCATAAAAAATCGGGTGAAATTACAGTTTTATTAATTGTATATGAATAACAATACAAACTTAACATATCAAAACAGTGCAAGCTAAAATACTCTATTACCATATACCGCACCCATGGCATAACTACATAGAAGAAAAAAACTTAATAAAGAGCTGATAACATAATATAATTCAACAAAGCCATTACTATTTGCACACTGTGTAGTAGTAGGCCCAAATGCCGAGCATAGATACCCAATAAGTGGTAAACCGACCAGTACTACTACTACTACTACTACTACTACTACTACTACTACTACTACTACTACTACTACTACTACTACTACTAATACTACTATTACTACTAATACTACTACTGTTACTACTGCTACTACTGCTACTACTACTACTACTACTACTACTACTACTACTACTATTAATACCACCACTACTGCCACTACTACTACTACTACTACTACTACTACTACTACTACTACTACTACTACTACTACTACTACTTGATATGTCTTAGTTCAAAGTCATAAATGACTTGTGTTTTGATATTTGCATGATCATGTTGGATGCTGCGAACTAGCTTGCGCTATCTACTCTTGGAAATACCCAATAAGGCAACATGTTTGATTGCACCTCTTTGCCAAGCTGTTACATCTTATAACAGAGGTATCATGTTTTATCTACATAAAGCTATATCTGATAGTATAGCCATCACATGAACTAAGCTATTGAGCTAAGATATTTCATATATGTAATGTGCGTGCGTGCGTGCGCACGCGTGTGTGTGTGTGTACGTGTACGTGTATGTGTGCGTGACTGCCTGCGTTCATGCATGCCTGTATACCTGAAATATAGCGCTAGTGGATGAGAAAATAGAGACGTACTTGAGTTAGTGCTCTCCTCATTATCCACCTTCCGCCATAGTAATTCCTAATACCATCACCATTGTCTTTCCATCCACTCCAATATCCAGCTAAATAATAATAAGAATAATAATACTAATAATAATACTACTACTAATAATAATAATAATAATAATAATAAGAAGAAGAAGAAGAAGAACTAGAAGAAGAAGAAGAAGAAGAAGAAGAAGAAGAAGAAATAATAATAATAATAATAATAACTAGAACACATTTACTGAAGCAACTGTAAATCTGCGATGACTGGGTATTAAGGAGTATTATAAGTCCTCTTCTCATATGATTATTGAACATGTCTGATGCTGATCTGATAAAAAGTCTAAGCGTTGCCACAGTTCAAAGATCCATAGTTGAAATTTCCATACTTTTACACAGGGTATGAAAAAGCTGATTTCCAAAAAACCAATAGCCTTGACCCTAAAGTATAAAATAATGTGTCCTGATTTGGTGTACTAAAATTGTTACCAAAATCAAGGAAAATGCCATTAAATGTCAAATAAAGGACAGATTAATGAATTAAAGGTAAAGGGGAGGCAATTCATGCAGAAAACTCATAAAAAAAATTTGTCATGAATTACCTCCCTTTACCTGTTGAAGATGATGAAGTGCAAGTAACTTATGCCAAACATGAAAACTGGAAAGCTTTACTCATGAATGACATTGACCCCAACGGTGATATTAAAATTTTTATTGGAAACTGTTTAGATCTCTCAATGTTCTATAATCTGGCCAGGTTTGAAGAGAATCAGAAGAAAACTATAGAGATAACACTGTTCCAATATTGTTCCCATAGGTTTACTATGGGTATATGCGGCAACCAAAAGCTAATTCTCTCGAAAACACTTGGCCGGATCAAGTGAAAATTTGATGTCAAATCAAGGCAATATAACAGCTAGTGGTTCACCAAATTTCAAGTCGATCGGAGCAAAACTCATTTTGGCGGCCATTTTGAAAAAGGTTTTTCAAAAAAATGGTTTTTTTTTTATTTTTCATCCTTGAGTTTATGTCTGCTAACAACGAAAACTGGTACTTTTGCCCAAAATATTTTCATGGCGGCCATTTTGCAAAAAATATTTTTTTCATGAATAATCATCAGTGCCAACATCTTACTCAAGTGTGGGAGTGATCCGATCCAAACTAGTTGTAGTAGCACTTCAAACATCCATTTGAAATCCCCATACATTTCCTATGGGAGTTTTTCCATGCATTGTGAGGGCAACAGTCTGGCGGCCATTTTGAAAAGGTGGCTTATTGGGATTGGGTAGCGTGGTGGGTGTGCATTGGCCTACATCATCGATGGGAAGGCGAGGTTGTGCATAAACGCTGAATTGATTAGGTGCGTGATCGCTTTTGAGATAATGTCACTTGCGTATTTGAATAGTTCATTACACATCCTATCATGACCGGATGCACGTACGTCTTTCAGCGCTGTTTTAATTGGTGTTAGTCACGGTCTGGAGTCGCCTGAGAACGGATGCACGTGCTCATCATTATGTTCAGTGAAATGTTCCTTGAGCCATTCTCGAATTACCACGGATTTACCCTGCTCAGTCCCAATAAAGTGGCCTTCATTGTATTCATTGTGCGGTGCGTGGTGGTGTGTAGTCAGTAACCCTCAAGGCTCGGGCTGCCGAAACATTTTCTGACAGTCATCTTTGGCAGTGAGTTCATCTGCTCTTTTCCGTTCATGCCTAGTTTAGATAGATGCGCAGCCATAGCGTTTGCAGCTCTGCTGGTAGTTTTACTACTACATGGTTATCACTATGCCTAGTTCTGTTGTTTTTAAAACTCCTCTGGTGCTGGTAGCTGAGGATTCCATGCTGTAAGTATCTTAGTTAGCACTTCCTTTGAATTGGAGCTGACATCGATGTTAGCAATCTACTCCTCGCGGGCCGCTTTGTATGACATTTGAGTGCCTGTGTCACTGATGATCGTGTGTAGGCTGTAGGTGACTCTACACGCCTGCCTGGTATGGCGTGTATACATTAGGTAGAGATTGTTCTTCTGAAGACTTGTAATGACAGGCTTGTGGGCATAATTGATGTATGCACCTCCATAGGTACAAGCATCCCAAAGTGGGTGTTTTGCTTCTGCTTTGCATAGTATGAAGTCAACTTGGTTTAAGACCGCTGTTGTAGCCTGAGCGGCTTTCTGGCCTTTGTGATCACCACTGTGTCTTGTCCGTGTTGTCCGGTGATGGTATCGCTGTTTGAAAGCTGTATTTGTGGCAAATATACCATTGAAACTAAGGTGCCTCTCTATTGCTATTGCGCGTGCCTTCCCTGTACGACACCATTGCATAAGCCAAGTCCTGAATTTGTCTCTGCATTGCCGAGTTTACTCAACTTGGAGTTGAACTATTCACAGACGAACAGTTGCCACCTCGCTGGGATTGAAATGGCGGAGCTCAGTTCGGCATAGAAAGAATCTAACATTGATGTATTCCCTTTCGCTTGTTCGGTAGTTGGGCCAAAGACGTTGACCATGCTACACTTAGTAGTGGTGCTTTTTCTCGTCGGCGTAGCCAGGTCAGTGAATGCAACGCGATTACTGACGTATCCAAAACTAGTGACATGGTCCAAGAGCCTCGGTCCGATTACAAGCCTAAACATCGGTGCGTGGCCTGTTTTTGTGCCGTGAGAACTAGTTTATGGCCTGTCTCTAAAATGAATGTAATATCGATAGTGTTCACAGTCTGAGCTATGGTAAGCTCATTGGAAGATCGCGTCGTCTGAGGATGTCGAACACAGTTTCTAGCTTGACGAAGGTTAGGCATAAGCATAGTTGCCTCCGTATACGGATGTCACCCAACATGCCTTGATGACTTAGGCTCCTAACAAAGTTGGTACTTATGGAGGAGACCGCCGCGGAGGTGTCAGATTTCTCTCTAATCAGTAAAGGTTAAATAAGCAAAGAGCTGTATACTTATGAATGGTTATACTATTACGAATCTATCATGTCAGAATTCAATGCACACCATACGGTGCTAATGTCTCGGGGCTGAATCAAAATTACATACCTCATCTTTTTAAGTGGAGCTATTAAAAATCATCTCATGACTTCAATTGATGAATCCAGTTTTAGCTATTCCCCGCCCATCCGTAGTTAAGCTCGACATACGCTTTTCCTGCGTTGGGATCGATCGATCCCTGCACTCCTTGAATCTCAATGTCCAGAAAACTACACAGGTAAGCGGTTGAATATTTTGAAACTAATTCTGGCAGCAACAGCGCACAGTGAATTTAAGTTCAACATATTTAACTGACTGTATATTATGTAGTAAAAACATACACTTCGTACTACTTGACACACTATTAAGCGTTTATGACGGTCTTAATCATGTCATTCATGACGCAATTGATTATGGTGTCACCGTACATGTGACGTAATGGACTAGGACGTCGCATGATTGATCGATAGACTGGATTCGTCAATTTTGTTTCATACGCGCGCCTTGGGATATATGCAACATCTTTGATAAGCATGAGCAATCATGCTTGAATATATTTTCAATGAATTGGATATATTTACAGACAGCCATCAGTCCATGGCTTGGGGGAAAAATTTGGCTGACGTTTATCATTCTCACACATAGATAAGAAGGCTCAAGGACATATTCCCTTTTAAATTGAGCCATCACTATGCAACAATGGCAAATATATACAAACTAAACTAAAATACTCAGGACATCTTTCATAGAGGAGAAACTTGGAAATGTTTGAAAAATATACCGGGACCTGACATCATATAAAAGCTTCAGCAGCCAATATATTATTACATGTTACTAGTCGAAACAATTTACATATCTATTTAACGCGGTAGTGGTCAGGATGGCCAAACCGGCTGCTGAAATCGTCTTGAGTAATGCCTATTTATCGGCCAAGAGCAGACGCTTTTTACCCGTGTCACTAGACGGCAGGGCTAATGCGAGAATATACTTTCTTTTTCTTCTTCTTCTTCCTCTTCTTCTTCTTCTTCTTTCCTTCTTCTTCTTCTTCTTCTTCTTCATATTTTTTGTTGTTGTTGTTGTTGTTGTTGTTATGGATATTCTTGTTGTTATTGATATTCTTGTTGTTGACGCTCATACATTTGTCAACAACTCTGGTTCTACTGGCGGAATCTTCTCAAAGGTTTCGTGGAAGCTTTCCCGTGGCGTCCCAAATTGGTAAAACAATTCTGGAGACAATTGCTAAAAATCTTGCAGCAACAGCTTTCAGAAACATTGTCTCCAAAACAAACATTTGACCTCAAATTGGCCTAATGGACTTTCCAGTTTATAGATCCATCACATGACGTATAATCTACCAAGTGACGCGTATGATGAAGACATAATCAATGACGTCATGAATAGTGTAGATTCGTTCGTCAGGAACGCATAATTGCTGATGGGCTAAGCGTTGTTGTACGGATTGTATGTCGTTACTATTTAACAAAAATTCTGTTGAATATTTTGAAACTAATTTGACTGGTCGCTGTTGCTGATATAGGCAGCAACCGCATCCAGTCAAATAAGTTTCAAAATAATCAACAGATTACCTGTATAGTTTTCTAGAAATTGATAGTCAGGGACTTCAGGGATCGATCGATCGAGTGTGGGTGGAGCTTAGCTAGAGCTGGGCGGGGCATAGCTATAACTAGATGCATCCATTGACAAATATATCAACCACGCGGTTATTTGCCCTTGTTGCCAATTTATTGACCGGAATGCCTCGATAAGAGCCAGTCAATCCAATGATTAATTTGTAAAGACAACGTTCTGTCGGCCTGCAAATGGGCATTCACTAAATATGAATTTAGATTTTCTGGACAAAATCGTTAACCACTTGCGGTCTCCTGAAGCAATAAGACCAGAAGGTAATATTTAGAACAATTCAGTGACGATCGCCTTTTTCAAATTCGCCCTTTTACTACGATATATTATTTTTATATCTTCTGCAAGTGTTACTACATTGAATGTCCCGTTGATTATTTTGATAACAGTTTAATTGAAAGCTGTTACAGCAAGCATTTGCGACAAAGTAGAGGGCCGAGTGGGTAGAACTGGTCACTCTAATGTTACGGGATCGATTCCCGGCCAGGAAGCGGCGTTGCAAGGCAGCTCCAAGCAGATCTAAAACAGCTAGAAAAATGGGAAGGAATGATGAAATTCCATCCTGAAAATTCAACGCGTTAAATATCAGCAGAAAACACTATCCATTCAGACACCAGTACATATTGCATGATCATCCACTAGAGACTGTAAAATCTGCCAGATAGCTTGATGTCACTATAACATCTGATCTAGTGTGGAAGGATCACATCAGCAACATCTGCAACAAAGCCAACAGGACACTCGGTTTCCTAATGAGAAATCACCAATATAGCATCAACGAACATCAAAACTAATGCCCACAAAACTCTAGTCCGACCCACTCTATAATATGCTAGCACGGTTTGGGATCCCTACCACCAAAATGAAATTCATCGGCTAGATATGGTCCAAAGACCATGTATACGTACGTACTCAGCAGATTTCACAACAGATCGAGTGTAAGCAACATGCTGAACCATATTCAATGGCCACCGCTCGAAGACAGGCGTAAATCTGCACGGTTTGCCATGATGCATAAAATCGCCAACAATCAAGTGCACGTCAACAAAGAGAACCGACTCATCCCGCCAAAACGCTTCTCGAGAAATATACACCACCTGTCATACCTAGTCACCTCCTATAGAAACGAGTACCGTAAAGAATCGTTCTTCCACGTACCATCAGGGAGTGGAAAGCCTTACCAGCAACTACGGTACAAGCTGAGAGTCTTGATATATCCAAGTCTCTCACACACTAAGCGCATCAAACCTTGTTATTAAAGAAAATTAAGCAATGACGTCATGAATGACGTGGGTAATTTCGACACGGACGCAAAATTGGTGACGGACTAAGCGTTATTCTACGAATTGTAAGCCATTGCTATTTACGAACATGCTGTTAAATATTTTGACACCCAGTCAAATTAGTTTCAAAATATTCAATAGTTTACTGAAAATCGATAGGTCAATGGACCTTTCCGGTTTTAGCTATTCCCCGCCCATCTCTAGCTTTGCTCCACCCACACCTCGCTCGTGTTGGAATCGATCGATATCTAAACACCCTGAATATATCTTTCCACAACACTACACAGGTAAGCTGTTGAATATTTTGAAAGTAATTTGACTGGGCGCTGTTGCTGCCTAAAGCAGCAACGGCGCCAGGTCAAATTAGATTTAAAATATTCAACAGCATGTTTAGTAAATAGCAAAGAATTACAAAGACATACAATTCATACAACGTGTCTGACTATTTGAGATTTGATGACGGTCTATATGGAACCCTTTGTGACGTAATGATCATTCACGCGGTGAGCTGATTATGACGTTATACGCGGTCAGATGATGAATGGATACTCTG
Organism: Chaetoderma sp. LZ-2023a; assembly: GCA_034401795.1. Taxonomy (NCBI): domain Eukaryota; kingdom Metazoa; phylum Mollusca; class Caudofoveata; order Chaetodermatida; family Chaetodermatidae; genus Chaetoderma; species Chaetoderma sp. LZ-2023a. The sequence goes on along the minus strand of CM067372.1, from coordinate 160,354,955 downwards.
GAAAGGTTAATTAGAGAATGGGTAGATCGGTCCCTGGAAGCAATTTTGTCAACCCGACCGTTAACGGGTTAAGGGGGCTAATATGGCCTAGGTTCATGGAATATGTATGGCTTCACTCTGTAAATTTCAAATATATCTTCTAAAGGCCACTTTGATCTCTGCAAATTGTTTAGTGAAGAATATGTGTGTAATTTCAATGCAATCCCTGCATCAGATTTATGTATGTGAATAATTACGTTTATCAATCACATTAGCATTATCTTTTTTCTGGAAAGATACTAATTTGCTGGCCAATGGATGACTATTTTCGAAAATGTTAGACTTGAATGAGCGGCGTGATTACGGAGGCAGTTATTCTAAGGGTAAAATTTCTATTAAAAAAAACCTCTGGCTGGCAAATTGACAGCTTTGAAGACGATTACAGAAGCAATGTTTGCTAAATATCGCAGCATGTCAAGCGATCCATGCATTTTGTTAGATAACTAGGAAAATAATAATTATGTGTCAAAACTAGACCGCGCTCAGGGGGATTATTGTGTTGTGTTATTTTGGCAATACACTTAGCGACCTGACCACCTGACAGAAATTTGGGCTATTTATCGCAAATTCGTAGCGCTCCTAATCAGTCCCAATATACGTGGTGTGCGAAATCTCATGGCTATCACCGTTCAACATTCATGCGATATTTCAAAGCAGATACTTGCGATACTGATATTGTAATGTGACAGAATATGAATAATATAGAATCTACAAACCATAATCTATCGGTGCAATACAACATTTGAGATGAGATTAGCACCCCTTTGAGCAATATGGTGCATGACGTTGTTGCTTTCCAGCGCATACGTTCCCCCGGCTATGTTACAATGGTGTGATCTCACACGCTTATCCAGCTGTCTAACCCTCGCCAGGCTAACAATATTTAATAAGCATCTTACCTGTGACAAGGTGGCACGCTGTACCCAGCATCAAAAGAACAAGGATGTTCGCCGTTATCGCCACCGTTGTTCGGAAATTCTAATAATTCAGAATAGACTTCAGGTGTAAACACAGATGTAACTGTGCCAGAATATTTTCTATCTCAGATTTAAATACAGCCTCAAATATACTTTTTTTTTCTAAAACAAGGAAAGGTGAACATAAATAGGAAGAATAGGACCTATTTTTAAATGTATTCTTTCTAGCAATTCCCACACCGATTTAAAATACGATTGGATAGCGTGTAAACGGCCAATCACAACAAGGAATACATGCGGTCAGAAATGGTGTCAATACTAGGGGAGCGTGGGACATAGTGTAATAGTTAACTTTGTATCGATATTATAGTTTTAAAGGAATACCCTGAAGGGAAGTTAAATCTGATATAATCCCTCGATACACCGCAGGCACACCGCCTCAACTATAACACGATCACGTCGGTAAACGGATCCACGTACAAGTCCATATTTTAAAGCCAATTGACATTTCCAGTTTATCCAACCACCATATGATGCCATAGTCAGACTGCGTGACGTGTAGGATGGCGTCATAATCAATGACGACATGAATGGCGTAGATAAGTACGTCACGAACGCGTAATTGGCTTAATTGAAGACGGACTAAGCGGCATTGGACGAATTGCATCGCTTTACTATTTAATAAATATTCTGTTTAATATTTTGAAACTAATTTGACTGGGCGCTGTGACCGCAGCAGCACCGAGTCAAATTAGTTTCAAAATATTCAACAGCTTACATGTATAGTTTTCTGGAAATTGATAGCCAGGGAGTTCAGGGATCGAACGATTAAAGGTCAGCCGTTAAATATATTGGAACAAATGTGACCTTTTGCAGCTCGGTACCTTTTGCAGCTTGTTTACGTATTTGTAAATTTACCCAAACCCACATTTAAGCCAGCTATAGTAGAACATATGCTCATTTCAAAAAGTGTCGTCATTTAAAGGTGCATATTCACAACAAAATGCTTGATAATAAAAGTGTTAAAATTGAATACTTTTAGATCCTTAAATTGTGTGGCTTGATGCAAGGAAACTAAATAAGTAAATAAATGTGATGATTTCATTTTGTATAAATTAATGTAATTTTTAAAGTTGTGAAATTGAATTAGAGAAACGAATCCCTAATTCAACTTCACAACAAAACAATAATATTAATTTATGGAATTAAATCATCATATGTTAAGATTTTTTCGTCTCATTACCTTTAGGTACAGAAATTAAGCCTCCGACAGTAAGCACATTAAACAATTTTAAAGGGATGCTAATCTCATCTCCAATGTTGTCTTGCGCCGATAGATTATTGTTTACAGATTCATATCATTCATATTCTGTCACATTTCCTTATCTGTATCACAATTCTCTGCTTTATAATACCAACTAAATGTTGAACAGTAATCTCCGTCTTCTATACCGACAGCGCGCGATGCCGTGTAAGTGTCAATGCATTACATTATTTAGTATGTAATAATGATCTTGTTGAATATTTTGAAACTAATTTGACTGGAAGTTATTGCTGCCTATGGCAACAACGGCTTCCAGTCATATGAGTTTCGAAATATTCAACAGCTTACATGTATGATTGCTTTTACACTGCATTGTCAAACTATAGATGGCACCTCTAAGACTGAGCGCGTATACTGAAGCAGACAGGCTAGGCTTTTACTGATTGGTTGAAATGTATATTATGACAGCTACCATAGGCTCTAGAAATGTATCTACAGTTAGCTACTAAAGCCAGAGTAACTTTCTTTGTCGGCAAGATAGAAGGCTAAAATGACAGGGATGGATTATGGGTGGCAAATTCTATCACCTGAATAGTTAGTATAAGGTAAGGTGAGGTTTTCTTTAATTTCAAGCATTTCTGTGTGATTGTGCACCTTTAATTCAGACGCCAGCGAACGAGTGACGTATTTTGAATCAAATACCAGATACGTGAGTGTCAGCTTGGAGGTTGTAAATTCACCAAATCTCACAATGGATGATTCTAGTTTCTCAGTTCATCGTATGACGTCATAATCAACCAGTTGACGTGTAGGATGACGTCATGATCAATTCCGTCATGGATGTCGTAACTAAGTTCGTTACGAACTCTTAATTGATGACGGACTAAGCGTTGTTGTACGAATTTATGACTTTACTATTTAACAAACATGTTGTTGAATATTCTGAAACTAAATTGTCTAGGTTACCATCGGTAGATGAGCAGGAACTGCTGGTATTTGACCAATTCGCCTGGAAAAATCGTTTGAAATAATCTTTGACAATGGCAAGGATTTGCCCGATTTTGCCGGTCGCATCGCTACAGATTATTACCGGCCAGCTTGAATCGGTAGATGAGATAACGAAACCGAAAAAAGTGTAGTATTACGAGTCTGTTTCCGTATATGCTGATGCCTTAGTTACAAATTTAACTGCCAAATGCTCCAGTGGAGAAGATTACAGAACTCTACGCTCATTAAAATAATTCGTCGAAGAACTAAAGATTTTATCACTGAGCGATACGCATATCATGAAGGAGTCTTCTCAGCTTTAAGCAAAAGGCAATTTCTGATCACGGTGTACGTAAGCAACAATCTAGTTGCCGACGTTGATGACGACGACGATGATGATGATTCCGGTGATGATCATGGATTATGATGCTGAAAAGTATTGATATGACTAATTCGTAAGGTATCAGTCTACCCGTAGACTTGTGGATCTCCAGAACATTGACTATTTGTTTATGCTAGTATGGATGATGACTGTAATCTGCGGCCGTAGTAGTAGAAACATCCTAGAGCTGTAACCAGTCCTTCTTTAGTTTTGCCCACTGTGTCTTGTCCCCAGTCGTAATTCTTAGCTTCCTCAGGTCCATTCGTAACTTGAGTGTACCGAGTCCTGCTTTCTTGAGGTCACCTCGTAGCACGCTTAACAGATTTATGCAATAACGTCCACCCCTGGCTGTGTATTTGCTGGCTCCGAGTAGGGCAATTTCAAGGCTCTCTGTGCTGGTGCCTCTTCTGGCATCCTTAGCACATGGCCAAACATGGACCATCTTTGCTGGGCGACTTTTACAGACAGCGGCGACGTATTACACATCTTGCATAGTGCATTGTTGAAATTATGCTGCCTGGCCATCGGTGTCCAGTGATGGTGCGTAGGTGTTTGTGGTGGCAGGCATCGGGTTTTCTAGAGCTGTTATTGGAGCTGCCCAGCTGTTACAGTTATACATCATCAACGATACACAGGTTGCATTGTATAAACGTAGCCTTTTAATCAATGCATTCTTTGATCTACGAATCCATAGCTTCCAGAAGAACTGGAAAGCTATATTCCCCACGATGCAGCTTGCGGAAATGTCAGCAGTACTGCAAAGCAGTGAGCCCAGGATTTTACTTTTCCTCCATGGTTCGCCGCCACGGGTGGATCGTCATTTTCTTTAGTTTCAATCTTTGTAGATAGGTATATGTGGGTGAACTCTGTTTTAGATTCATTTATAAAGAGATTCTCAATTTTTAGTTTGCTTGCAGCTAGCTATTGGATAGCTAGTCCACATCATCGGTATATTCCATCCATATGGGCATACACAGTATTGACAGTCAGGGATTTGGTCTTGTTGAACTTTCCAGTACGGATTTCAATGCAGCAGCAAGGTAACAGGTGAAAAGCGCCGGAGATAGACCATCTCCCTGTGGGGAGCCGATTGATGTCTCAAACTCTACATACTTCACTGACTTGACTCGTACTCTCAACTTGCTGTCTGCATGCAGTAGTCTCACTAGTCGTAGCTCATATTCATTGCAACTGGCCTGACGTAATATATCCAGGATCTGTGAGCATGTAATTGTGTCAATGGCTCGTGACATGTCAATGTCCATTTTGTAGAAATCCCAGTGTTTGGACATGACTACCGACACAAGCATACGTTGAAGCCCATACAATGTCTACGCAGCTGCGTCCACATTTGAAGCCACTTTGACATGATCTAGTGAAGTCATCGATATTGGCTTGGATGCAGCATAGAATAACATTGGATAGGAGTTTCCGTATGTTGTTGAGGAGCCCAATGGGCTGCAAGTTCGCCAGGGCCACGTGACTTATTGGGCTTGGTTGGGCAATAAGGGTGCCTTGGCCTGCAGCGTTGATGGGGAGGTGGTGCATCAAAGCTGAATTAATTAGGCACGTGATCGGTTTTTTAGATAATGTCACTTGTATATTTCAATAGTTCATTGCCCATGCCATCAGGTCCAGATGCACCTCCATTTTCAGGGCTTTACGTGCCTTCTCAACTTCTGCTGTTTTAATTGGTGTTAGTAATGGCCTGGTGTTCCCTGAGAACGGGTGCAAGGGCTCATCATCGTGGTCAGTGAACTGTTCCTTGAACCATTCTCGAATCTCCTCGGCTTTGCCCTGGTCAGTCCCGATAAAGTGTCCTTCAAAGTTGTGTACAGGTGTTGTCAGTAATTCTCAGGGCCCGGGCTGCCCGAAACATTTTGTGACAGTCATCCGTGGTAGTGATTTCATCTGCTAGGTGCTGGTAGCTGATGATTCCATAGAGTTCTGTATTTTGGTTAGGGATTCATTCGGATCTGAGCTGACATCGATGTTAGCAATCTGCTCTCCGAAAGCCATTTTGTATGACATTTGAGTGTCAGTGTCGCTGATGAGCTTGGGTAGGTTGTAGGGGATTCTACCCTCATGCCTGGTATGATGTGCATACATCAGGTAGAGATCGTCCTGGCTATACCCACGCAAAAACACACCACCACCAAGTGTCGCATTGTCAACGCATATCGTCCAACTACCGAAAAAGCCGAAGAGAATCCAGCATTATTAGATTCTGTCTATGCAGAACTGAGCTCAGCCATTACAATCCCAGCTACATGACAACTGTTCGTGTGTGGAGATTTCAACTCCAAGCTGGGTAAACTTGGAATTGCGGACAAAGGTTCAGGGCTTAGCTTGTGCATGGGATCCTATGGATAGGGGACACACAACCGCAATGGTGATGCACTGATGGCATTCTTTAGTTCCACTGGCCTATTTGCCACATATATGGCTTTTAAACACCCATGCCATAATCAGACAAAATGGACTGGGCACATTGCTGATCGCAAAGCCCCAAAAGGTGTTAAGGCTACAACAGCTGTCTTCAATCAGATAAACTCCATACCATGCAAAACGGAAACAAAACCCCTACTTCGGAATGCTCGTTCATATGGAGGCACAGACCTCAATTCTGACCATAAGTCCAGTCATTACACGCCTTCCCGTGAACGATCTCCACCTGATGTATAAATGCCATATCCTAGTAACAGAAACTATATCTTTATCCTATGTAATATGCTGAATTTAATAACATTATAAGTATTGACGCGATCGTAACGTCACCAGAGCCTACTAACACACGCAAGTATGTACACCCACCCGCACACACATATACGTGCACAGCTCATGCCACTGTATAGTTGTTTGAAATTATATATATATATTAAACGTATGTTTACATTAGCCATCTGTTATCTGTTATTGCCTTGAGTGAATGCTAGGCTTGCATGTGTCCACTCTCAGTTTCATGCCCCGAACGTAGGCTACACTGTGTTACTTAACGTTTGAGCAGCTGTGTTAGCGAATATTCCAATTTTTAATATCGGTAATACCGGAAATTGATTGAGAACACAAATTTAATAATCTCGGTTTTCTTTATTCTCTCAGGCCGTTTTAGCAGTTTTGATAATACAATGTTTAATCATGACTCGAACGTACACATTGTTATAGTGACCCGGGAGTGGGCCTACTTTAATAAACTTGAAACATGTTACTTAACCTTGGAGCAGCTTTGTTAGCGAATGGACCACCCCTCATTTATACAGCTAATATATCAATTTTTAATATCGGTAATACATGTATAATCGATTGAGGAAACGAAGTCCATAATTATAGCTTATAATTATGACAATAATTCCGGGTTATAATTATATCTATAATTTTATTTTAATTTAAGATATTATTTGCGCAAAACTGTTAAATGTTTTGAAACTAATTTGACTGGGCGATGTCACGAATTATGGTGGCAACGAACGCTGAGTCAAATTAATTTCAAACTATTCAACATAATGTTTATTAATTAGTAAAGGCATACAATTCGTGCGACTGGACGCCCTATTAAGCGATTATAACGGAATATCTGATTTCCCGCAGTGTGCTAATGTACCTTCCCATTTTTAGCTATGCCCAGCTCATCTCTAACTAAGCTCCACCAACACCTAGATCATGTTGGGATCGATCGATCTCTGAACTCACTGACTAGCAATTTCCAGAAAACTATGTGTGTAAGCTGCTATTGAATATTTTGAAACTAATTTGACTGGGCAATGTTACTGCTTATGGCTGCTTCACTTTTATTTCAAGGTATTCAAGAAAATGTTTATTAAATAATAAAGACATACAATTCATACAATTTGATGGCCTATTAAGTGATATAACGGAAAATAATGCGTCATTCATGACGTAATGACTGGAGACACATGATTTAATGAGGGGCGGGGTTTCATGATTAAATGCGTTCCCGGTATCCAGAAAAGACGAATCCAGACATGTACCCTGTCAATCATCCTTACACAATGCATGAACCATTGCGCACTGTACTCTCTCAAAGAGATCGGCGCTTAACTACCCTAATTAACCATTGTCAATCATCATTACGCGATAGGATGATAGGAGTCACGTGATTTAATGATGGGGTAGAGGACTCATGATTGAATGTGTTCCCAGAGTCCAGAAAAGACGAGTTCATACATGTACCATTTTAATCATCCATACACAATACATTAACACTTGTCAATCATCATTGCGCAATAGGACACTAGGAGTCACGTGATTTAATGAGTGGAGGGGCGTATGACCACCCTCTACATATAACATCCAATCAGAACAGAGGAGATATGCTCGCTTCAAAGGAAAGCCGATACAAAAGAGTTTCACAATCTTTTTTGTAATGATTTCTTTTGTGGCGGCATTTGCTTTGAAGAAATTTTTAATATTAAACATTTGATGGCGCTAGAAAAATCAAAAGTCCCAGATTTGAATTATATACTTGTAGATGAAAAAATATTAATCAAATTCCTGGCCCATCCACGTCATCGAATAATTCTGATATGGAGGGTGGTCAGTTTTTCATATTCCATTTAAATTTGTGCAGGCTTAGGTACAAAATAAACGTCATGTCAGATGTGGTAGAGGATTATGCGATTGTGTGTTTTACGGAATCACACCTTAATGACTCCTGCGACAACGATGACTAAAGGGCACCGCACACCAAGCTGACGCGACGTGAAACCAACGCGATCGTCTTGGTGCTTTTCCAAAACCAACACCGACGGAACATGAAAACGACAATTTTATCGTAGCGCCTGTCAATCGCCAGTTATCGTACGTTAATGGGAATGCTCATTATCTTTTCTGTCGCTCGGACGTCGTTTGCCATGAAATTTCAATTGATCAATGACGATTCACATTATAAGCATTTGACTGTACACACTTATACATCTTCTTTATCAAAATGGCATCCAGAAACGCATGGACACCGGAGAAGGAAAATGTTCCTGTTCAGGAATGGCCGTTCCACCGAGTATTTAAGATGGTTATATGAATTTGTTGATTATATGAATTCAGTAATCAGAAATATATTTTTGCCTTAACACTCTGTCAGACAAACGTGTACCAACGCGCGCCACATCCCAGCACCATCCATCCAACCTTCACAAATAAAGCGTGCATTCATTGACTCACACATTAACAATTCACTTTGACTTGCTCCCTCCATCCCTTCTGTCATTCTGAATCCGTCACAAACAGCACACATACACCCTCGCCCACACCCCTATCCACTCATTCCCATTCTTAACATCCTACCAACACACCAGTAGTACCCTCACATTTTCACACACCTATTTACACGCTCACAACCCATGCACCCATCCACACCACCACCCACCCATCCGCCTCCTCACCAACGTACCAGCTAACCCCCTCACTCAACCTACCAGCCACGACCCACTGGCACCCTCACCCGCCAAACCATGTCCGAATGCACGCACACACGCACACGCAAACACGTACGCACGCACGCACACGCGCACAAACACACATCCACCCACACGCAAACACGCTCACACCCACACCATAACCCACCCATACACACCTTAACCCACTGAAAAAATTCGCACGGCAATCGCGTGGGATGAGGCACGTGATACACACATGGTCTTTAAAACTGTTACGCTTTTATACATCGCACATGTCCGTTTTGGAAACACCCTGCGCGACGTGAAACAGATGAGATAAAATCGCATGGCCGTCGCGTCGTATTGGCACGATGTGCGGCGGGATTTGTGCAACCTTTTTCAGTTGACAAGCGTTGGCTCGCTCGGTACATAACTGAAGGTGATATAAGCAAGGGCTTTCATGAATTCGAAGGTGATTTTGCTTTGCAGCTTTCAAATCTAAAAATTCACAATGTCATAATCTTAGTTGAAATCATTCAATTCATGCTAATTTTAAGTCAAAATATACCCTGGGCGTTCTTAGTCAGCGGCGCAAAAATAGTATTCATAAATAGATGTTACATGAGTAGCTTTACAGGTTGTCTTAGGCATATCCAGAAATGAACTAGCGAATTTACCAGTATGGATGGTCTTCCCTTAGATTTGTTATATTTCCGCCAGGGGTAACTTTGTTCTAGTCATTAGCTGGTCTGGCCAGTGTACCGTAACGACAGGCTCGACGTGTTCACAACTTTCCGGGTTGAGACGAGTTTCTTTGTCAACGACCACACACCCAGCCACTTGATCAGACAAGTCGTGTTTTGGCCAGTAATGTCGCAAACATCTTATTGGATATTTAAAACGTGTGAGCCACAACGATGTATTGCTACCTGACCGTTCTCGTGTTGAGAACGAAACTGTCTTTGGAAGGAGCACGTCTAAGTCAAATTATTTTCAACATATTCAACATAAATTCGTGCATCGTAAATTATATAAAGTACGAGATTTGTCGTGTTAAAAGGGTTAGTTCTTTTCATTTCAATTGAAGCATTCCCACCCGTTTTCTGGCAGTGAAAGACTTTCTGTATTAGCTAGCTTATATTTCGAGATCACCGGTCAGTAGTTTTGGCCACACTTACTTAAGTTAACCCGTTTTAAGACAACCATACACATAAGATGTTGAATAAGTTGATACTAATTTGACTGAAAGCCGTTGCTGCCTTAGACAGCAACGGCTTCCAATCAAATTAGTATCAACATATTCAACAGAGTATGCTTGTTTGTCATGTAATATAAGGGGCCCCACAATATAATAGCTCCGGGCCCCAAATATGCTTAATAAATATGAAATAAAATATTTGTCATGTCATTTAAGGGGCCCCCACAAACTAATAGCCCTGGGCTCCAACTAGGTGTAATACGGTTCTGACCAGCAGCTAGTATATGTCGATTTGTCGATCGACGGTTGGTCTGTTGGTCAGATTTTTTTACAAAGCCGCATATGTCGTAGGTATAGTACAATACGCACGTGTTCATACTACTGGGAACTTGGCCGAGTACACAAAGCGATTGTAAGTTTACGCGGGTTGTACCACGGTCAGAAAATACCTGAGATACGTCGGATGTAGACTTACGATCGGGTTCAACACACATGGGCTTGTGGATATAAATACGGAAGTCCGTAATATCATGCAGTAAACGCTGTCTATAACGGGCACTGCTTCACTAAAACCATTATCACACTGTTGTTAGAAGGACACATTTGAAGCAGCGTGTACACGACTTTCCAACTCATTCTAAGACGTAGCAAACAGGTGGTGTAATGGTTAACTCTTTGTGATGAAACCGGCCAAAACCGGCTTCGATAAACTGGCCAGTCCTTCCAATGGCAAATTTTCAAAAATAATCTTCTCTTGGTTTGCAAATGGACAGTTTCTATGAGAAAATTGAAATTTTCTTGACTAAATTTAAGCACAAAAGGGTTAAACAACATCTTTAGCTAAAACGAAAACACGGCTCAGCGAACATGTGTAACACTCCCTATTCATACCCTCTCCACCCCTTAACCCGATGAAACCTGAATTATCAGAATCTGATTTTCGAGACAATCATACAGCTAATAAATTAAGCTGGTGAATATTTTAAAGCTAATTTGACCGGAACATGTTGCTGCCATAGGCATCAACAGCTCCCAGTCAAATTAGTTTTAAAATATTCAACAAAATGTTTATGAAATTACAATAAATGTTCGTATTTTGTCTTTAGGGTTCAAAGGGTTAATGGCTCTAGACTTATTATTGACATATGAATTTGGCGGGCCACCAAAACGTTAATTTGATCATTCTGGAGGAAACATATTTCATTTCCTTACATACGTATTTAAAAGTGAACAATTTTAAAAATTTTTATAGAATATTATGTACTCACCACCGCCTTTGCCGTATATTTACACGATATTATGCTTTCAGCTTCGTAATATTCCGGTAGAACAGATCGTGGTTGTATTTTCGTGGACTTTGACAAAGTTTCACCTTCAGAGATACGTTTCCAGTTTTTAGGAGGAAGAGAACGAAGCTGATACGCCATGATTATTAGCCTTTGCGACAATTTACATATTTTATAATAAACTTCGAATAACCCCAGGCCCATGCCATTTTTTGAGTAAAACTATCCATTGATTTCCACCAGATCAAAACTCATTGATAAACGGTTTTGTTATTTCAGCAAATTTCGTAAAGTGTGACTATAATTTATGATATTGTGCCAACATGGGCTAGCCTCTATCAAAGTATTCGTCTGCCCGCCCTCCAATTTATGTATTTATTTATTTATTTGCATGCGGAGCGAGGGCATTGCACTGGTATACGACAGTCTGCCATTAAGCCTATATTCGCCACAGGCCTATTCACTTAGCTGGCGAAGGAGGCGTATAACAAATTGTCGGCACCTTTGTGGACTTTAAACTTTACTCTGATATAACCGTTTGCTGATTTTACCCCTTTTTCAAATCGCACTGGAAATCGAGGCCCATTGTTGGATATGAAAGTTTCCCTGGTTGAGGATGCAAAGCTAACCTTGAGCTATTAGCGAATTGAACTTAATGGCATGGTACAATTTAGCTGGAAGAATGTTTGTAGCACTTCTCCTTCTGCTACCCCCGAAAACTCACCAGATTGTATGGGATCATAAAGTCGGCTACCTGTCGCAGATTATCTCCGACACTACAACGGCAAATTGCTGACGGGTAATTACAGATTTTACGGGAGCCAGGCTACCCATCCACCGTCTGAGATTAGTCAACGAAACTGATCTTGTGTGTGAGTGTCGTAATATTTAAGGCGTTTATTTGCTAGTTCCCAATGCTAGGGTCTAGACTCACGCCTGGCCTTTGTGGTTTCTGTTGAATTCTTGTGAATTCTTGTGACGTTGCTTTGTGCATTAGCTTGTGTGTGTGTGTGTGTGTGTGCGTGCGTGCGTGCGTGAGTGCGTGCGTGCGTGCGTGCGTGCGTGCGTGCGTGCGTGCGTGCGCGCGTGTGTGTGTGTGGGTTGATCGTTGTCTCTCGATTTTGTCGATGTTGCTGTTCTTGACCATGACTTTTTTGTTGCTCCTCATGCTTGGGCGTGGGAGATGGGGAGGTGCGTGCGGTATTATGAGCTGATGTACCCTGGGGGGGGGGCTTTAGGTCAGATACCTCCCGGCCCCTTTGGGGGAGTGGAGAGGTTGGGGTGTGGGGTCTTTAGGGTCATGGGACCCATTTGCTCTTCTGGCCATCATCCGAGCAGGCACCAGCGCGCACTTGTTTGATTTTGATTGATTAGGCAGCCCGTATGGTGACTGCGTCCGTCCGAGGACGAACTCGATCAGTCATCCGGGTTGCATCCCTCCATAGACCAATTGAAAAGTCCGAAAGATTTTAATTCTAGCAATTTTGTTTTGATTTTGTAGTCCGTATGTTGCGTGGTTCCATCCGAGGACGAATCCATTCAGCATCCGGTGTACTTTGATTATGCCGAAATGTCTTGCCTACCTAACCCTAGCTCACGTTCATACAGTGATGAGCACTGTATGACGGGACCTCAATTTAAAGTCCATCCGAGAAGACTGAGCAAGAGGGTCAAGTGCATTGCTTAAGCGTACTCCAGCAGCTTGCTGTGCCCAGAATTGTCCGTCAGTCTGTCCATTTGTTGTTTGGTTTGTCAGTCCCTTCGACAGACAAGCATACCTGCCTACGGACCATGAATGAGATGGACACACGTCCATATCCCTCGTGGTCCGTCGGCAGGCAGGCCCATCTGTTGTTCTGTTGTCCATTCCAGTCCTTCATCTGTCTTTCTGCCCGTCTGTCGTTGTTGTTGGGGTGCTTGGTGGTGTGTTCTGGAGATTGCTCTCCAGAATCACCACTTGCTGGGCCACCTGTTCGTGGGAGAACTCTCCCATTGCCAATTCGTCATGTAGGTCCGCCTCACCGGCCCCTACACCACCGCCCCCCCCCCACACCAGGTGAGTAGTGACGCTAACCCCGTCACTCGCCCCCCCAGGAAATTCCCTCCCCACACCTGCATGGACCCCCAGTGGCGCCCTGCTTGGCTGCGCTTACGTCGCTGTCGTTGCCACCATTTGACGCTGAGTTGGCTGTGGCCAGTTGACCACCACCAGTATCATGCGCCACTTCAAGAAGCTGTTTGAGGAAGTCCTCCATGTTGCTTACCCTACGGTGTGAGTTATTTAGAAGGTAGTGTGCAGTAGGAAGATTTAGAAGGTACAGTATGAGAGACAGGGTAGAATGCAGTAGGATTAGTGTGTGAAGGAGATGAGTAGAGTAGGCTGTGAAAGACGGAAGTGTAGAGAGAGAAGAGGTAGAATAGGCCTAGTAATGCTGAGTAAACTTTACCAGTATACCAGTGCTGTGTCGTCCCCTTCGGTAAAATTCGCGAAAATTCCAACCAACCAAACTGAAAAGAAAAATTTCAAAAAGAAAAAATGTATTTCTTTTCCGAAAATTTGTGTCGAAAGCACGCAAACGAACATCCAAAAGAAAATTTATCAAAAAGGTTTAAACCAGTTTTAAAATTACGAAAATTATTAAAATAATTTAATAACAATTCCTTATATTTACGACTCGGGGAGCACAGCAAATAAACGAAAAAATAAAAAGATTTGTTTTCGAAAATTGGCGCCAAATAAAAACGAACAAGACAACACTAATGGCCGACCAGAGCAACGATTTTACTGACGGAAAAGCTAGTGCTTGATGCACGCGAACGAACCTCCAACGGAAAATATTAAAAATAGTTTAAAGAAAAGCATTATCAACTAACCCTGTTCTTTAAACTCTAGTCTCACTTAAGCAATATAATTTTGTCGCAAACGCAATAATGGACGCAAATTAAACTGATCTAAAACACGTCTATCATCAACGAACGTTTCTGACCGAATGCTGCGCTGATCTTCGCCCGCTAAACGATTTTATGTGAATCGGTCAGACCAAAGTGCGTTACGCATGCGATGTCTAATGCGATTTAGATTGCGTTGCCGCATTGGAATGGCGACATGCTATAAGGCGGGCGTGGTCACACTACGTGCAGGGCATTTGGTCTGAAATGCGTTATCCTCGTGCGTTGCGTCGAAAATGAAATTTTTTCATTTTATTGCGCATCGCACACTCTACTACTTCCCTTGCTATCTGCCGTCCTCCAAGGCCAAGCTAAATAGTTGACACGTGTTCTAGCTTTCTACCCGTGTTTATCAAATTATTCTTTTAATGATGACTCATAACAGAAAACGAGATATTGTATTATCTGATGATGATATGGAGAGATTTCTCAACATTAATTCACAATTCTAAACTGTTTGCTGGCCACTGATATACCTCAATTCAACTCTATAGTACGCATTGTTTAGAAACACCATTACCACCAATAGAGCAACTGTGTGTTATGGAAGGTTTCTCAGTGTTTGCATGTAACTTATACTTTCCTCAGTTTCTCAGCAAATTGTTAAATTTGTATTAAATGGATTTCACTTTCTGACATTTAAATTGTGATTAAAATTGAACAATAAATGTTATGTTGTTATATCAGCTAACACACCAACCAACATCATTTTGCCATACATTTGTTTACTGTCTATCGATCCGTCTATCAGCTTGGTCACCTTGATCAGAAGTTTTTACACAAATTTCTTTCTTCCACATTAATCTCATTGCAATGAACGTAGGATGCAAACTTCCTATCTTATTATGTTTCTGGAAATGTATACAGAATTGGGCATTGACTCTCTGCCGTTTGTCGTCCATCCATCCGTCCATCGTTCATCCGTTATCAGCTTTGTTAATAAATTCTTCTCAAGAAGCACAGGGCGCAATAAATCAGATTTGGTAAAGATTTTCTTGGTCATAAAGTTTTAAGTTTCGTAAAGATCAGTCAATTTTGGCTGATTCTTAAAGAGCATCATATGATGGTAGTCTTCTGACATAATAGTGAAGTGAAATGAGCTTCTTTAGCAAATTTAATGATAACCTGAAAATAGGTAACTAATCACAATAAATGAAACGCTATCGAACAGCTGGCCACTGGCATGAATGGCAGGTGGCCGTCAAAACATTTGGAACTCGTTTTATACACAAATTTATTTAAAATTGTACTTTGTCTTTTGCTGCTTTACCTCAATCAGATAGCAGGTATTTCTTCTGCACATATGGATTCTATATAATTAGTATCTTGTTTTGAAATATGCACTTGTATGTAAATTAGGCCAACATTAAGCTGGCCTCTGGTAATTCTAAAATACGCTTTAAATCTGTCGTCGTGTTCGTTTAGATCTCTCACTAAACTCAACAATTCCCCCAACTTCTTCCTCTCCTATAGGATTAGATGAATCCAGAATTCTCTACGTGCCGGCTGAATAGCTAATAGCATGTATGTAGTCATCACAGCTTCGTCCAGGTCATCTTTCATATTCATGCATAATTACTTTTTCTACACCCATCATTATAGCTGAAATTAAGGCTACAATAATGTGAAAGTGTCGTTTAAAACGACACGAGACATAACCTTTAGTTTAAGGACGCATTCCTTTAGGTGGATATATACATAGTTGTGTGACCGTTACCCTGTCTGCGATGAAATAGAAATGCCATGTGTTGAAGCAGGCGGAACGCAGTGATCAAAGCAGCGTATTTGGTCTGACCGTAGCCTTAATGGGACGGCACACCAAGCCGGCGCGACGTGAAACCAGCGCGATCTCGTCGCATCGGTGTGGCGTCGCCATGGCGTGCTTCCAAAACCAACACCGACTGGACATGAAAACGGCAATTGTATCGTATCGCCTGTCAATCTCCAGTTATCGCAAGTTAATGGGCATGCCCGTTATTTTTTTCTATCTCTCGGACGTCGTTTGCCATGAAATCGCAATTGCCCAATGACAATTCACATTATAAACAAGTGACTTTACACATTTATCCATCTTATCTATCAAAATGGCGTCCAAAAACGTATGGGCACCAGTGAAGGATAATTTTGCTGATCAGGAATGGAAGCTCCACACACCGACGTGTACCAAAGCATGCCACATCCCTGCATCATCCATTCCTCCATCACAAATTAAGCATTCATTCATGCATTCACTCACCCATTAACAATTCACTTTGAGTTGCTCCCTCCACCCCTCTGCAATGTCATCATAACCTGCACACCCACGCTATCGGCCACATCCTCATCCACTCATCCCCATTCTTAACATCCTACCAACACACCAATAGTACCCTCACAGGCTCACACACCTATTCATGCGCTCACGCCCCCAAGCACCCGTCCACACCATTACCAAGCCATCTACCTCCTCACCAAAGTATCAGCCAACCCCCTCACTCACTCAAAGAACCACCCACCACCCACTGACACACTCACCCACTCACTCATGTATGAATAAATGGACACACACGCACGCACGCACGCACGCACGCACGCACGCACGCACGCACGCACGCACAGACACACATCCACGCACACGCACACATGTTCCCACACATACCATCACCTACCTATACGCGCCATAAAACATGCACACGGCAACCGCGTGGGATGGGGCACGTCATACACACGTTGTCTTTATAAACATTTTACGCTGACACATCGCACATGTGATTTGTTTTATATCGTTTCGGTGTGCGAGATATAACAACACAATGCAGACACGATGAAACTGCGAATGATTGCTTACGATTTGTGTCGTAGCCGGTGATATCTCGGTCGCATCGCCGTCTCTTATTGTCGCTTTGGTGTGCGGTGTCCTCTACTTAAGTCCGCATTCCATGTACGCGTTTCCGCTCACGTGTTCCTGCGCGCGTATCGGCGAGCGTGCATGTGCGCTGAAATTTCGTTCTCCGATCGACTTTTATTTCAGCGCGCGCGGAGACGCTTGGATATGACTATATATAAAATGTATTGAATCGATTTTTCCGCGAGCGTTTTAGCGAGGCGAAACGCGTACAATGAATGCGGGCCCTATGCTTTTTGGAGCCCCGTGTTCTGTTGAATCGTAAGTGTATATAAGGCTGACTTACTCGAACGATATTTTGAGCCGATTGATCGTGTGCGAAATCATCGTTTACGATATTTATGTGCTCTATTTGTGAACATTGCAATTGTTACTAAGATGTCAGTAGGCCTACTAGATTTTTCAAAAATAGTTCTAAAAAATGTATCGGAAAAGTTGAAATCGACAAATTTGTATGTAACATAAGTATGTGCTGGATGTCACATTTAGTTATTTGACAACAATGGCGAATTCCTTTCTGCCAAATATGGAAACTGGTAATTTTGACCGAAATGATGAGCCTGGACACCGAGATGATCCATAAAGTATCCTTTAATATGCTAATTAGACGTTTATAATTGAGGGCAACTCGTATTTGCTAAGCACGAAAACTGTAACGTTGATGACATATAGGGGTACACTAACCCATAAAGGGTTTGTTTGAGGGTAGCATATGTAATCTTCTAATATGTCCAGTGACCTTCTCTGACCAAAGGGATGTGATTTCTGACAAAGATGAAAAATGGTAACTTTGACCTCTAAGTGGTACCATTGATCCTGGGGCTGCTCAGGCAAGATACTATTTCGGGACCCGAGGCATAACATCCTGTCCACGTATGGGTGGTGGGGGGGGTGGTTTCATCCGATAAAGAATGTAGTCCTAGTCACATTTCATAGATCCATATTGAACACCACCATTCATTTCATTCATTCATTTCAAAGGTAAGATTTTAGGTGGTAATTCATATTGATGGTATAATAAAGCGTATAAAAAAACTTTTTCTGCAAGCACAGAGAGCGGGTTTGGAATTTGAATGATTGTCTTTCAGCAATCGACGTAGTCTATAGGTGCCTAATAGTATGTGAAACGTCAAAACAATGGCTGCCATAATAAACAATAGTGTTAAGCTTGCACAACTATCGTACTTATGGTGACTTATCTCAAAGACCCTAAATAAAAGTAATAGCAGTACAGGTCATATTGAAGATGTTCACTACCATTCCTCAATAAATGTGTACCTATCCAGATAACGCGGTAATACTGGGTTGATGCTGAGTCGATACTGGACTGTTAATTTCAGTATCGGTTCAGTATCGGCCCAGCATCGGCCCAATAAGCTGCGTTATCAGTGTATTGTCTGAGATCATGCTCGCCTGCCTGGGACAAGATGGTAACTCCGACATATTTTATTGAAATCTGGTTGAAATCGTCAATCCACTTCGGCCTGAGTTTGTCACGAAAATTGTCCATAGTAGACCTATGGTGTTTTCTAATTGGAGGACCAACGGGGATGATTCGATCCATTTAGAAGATTATGCGTGACATCATATCCGATTTGCATATAATTAACTTTTTACCCTCCTAGGTAACAGGTTGCTCTCTCAGCGAGTTGCTAGCCAACCAGCCATCGGAACCCCTTAGTCGATGGCCTGTACTAACCTGTTAGTTGTCCTCGCAAAGAGTTGTCTAAGTGCAGAATTTACTATATGGTTGAATGGGAAAATGTCTTCAAAACAATCACCAACACCTAAATGTCAACAAAACAGCCGGTTCATTTGCTTGTTTTATTCGAAACGGTTACATCCATTATTGTAGCTAGGGGTATATAGGAGTTTAAGTTGCACTTAAATAGGTAGGACAAGCTGCCATTTTACTGCTCCTAGACGTCTAGGCACTGGGCCGAGTTGTGACAAAAGTCGTATGAACCAAGTTTCGCTTAAAATGTGTGAGCCGAGTTGTTAATTGACTGTTTCTAAATGTCTGTATACTGGGCCGAGTTGTCAGGCAGGACGGGATAGCTATTTATCCCGATTTTCCGCTTGTACACGTTATTCTCACGAACTGGGTCTTGAAATGGAATACAAAATAGATGGATTCATGTCGTCCATACATTCAGACATTCAACATATGTAGAACTATAAGTTCACCAAGTGGGAATTCGGTCAGCTGACAACTGTAGGAGAAGATAGGTGGCAAACCTTTTCTTGAGTTATTATAAGACCCAGCATTTCCACACACATTAAGTAGAGAAATGGCAAACATGGCAGTAATATCAGTCCCAGAGCTTAGAGGGTTGTATTTGACTTCTATTTACTAAAAAGTTCTGAGGGTGGTTCCTAGGGTGAATTTGTCTGTTGAATTCGGAAATCCATTTCTTACAAAAATCTGTTTGGAAGTTTTTTCACAATTTGCTCTTGAGGTGAGGTACCCTCTAAATACGAGATCGCAATCTTGCGTTACATAGTAATTTTGATAATTTTGGCTTTGCCAACTTTGGTCATGAAAATGTGCCAAGTTGTTATAATACATATAAATAAGGGATCATATGAATGGGTGGCATCTCCTGAATCATTTACTATGTGGGAATGGCTGGTATGCATGGCATAATACGTGTGGTAATGTTATTTATAACTACACACCCATTTTGGTTTAAACCGAATTTATTTTTTGTCTTAGAGGGAGCACGATAAGACAGGTCTTATAACCGCGTCTCCCATACAATTATACTAAACATTAAATGTATCATGGTGTAACAAGAATAAATATATACATGTTACTATACTATATCTAAATACTTGGTGACTTTAAAATATAGAATTATACTTATGATACATAATAGTGAGTCTAATAAAAGTGCACATTCACAGTTTAATGCCAGATAACAAAACTATCGGAGTACCCAATGTGGGTACCCCAACGCTATGAAAACGAAACAGAGTTCAGCACATGATGATTTCGCCCCGCACAAACGATCATAGTTTGCAGTTACTTAACTGAACTAGGGACTAGTGTCTCTAGTTCAAATTCAGAGCACAAAGAATCATATCAGTCTATATGTAATAAAACCATCACAAGCTAAACCCTACCTCGACTCACTTCGTCAAGTCCCACAATTTAAACCTCCATTTTGTTTGTGACGCTCTTGAAAAATGTGTATTATGTACCGGTACCTATCTCTTTGATTAGAATGCAGATATTCATCATAAATGGTGATTATTGTATAATATATTGTACTAGAATCTTCCAGATAGAAACATTGGACACTATCAATGTGCTTCAAGGGTGTTCAAGGTGAATGTTATACAGTTTATATTGATGTTAGGCATCTACATAGATACTAAATTTGTCCAGATTCACATTAAAAATTGAAACCACCATAAAACCATCTGATGCACTGGACTATTAGTCAGAAGGTAGAATGATGTTGTTGGTGATGGGTTTGTGTGTTTATATTAAAATACCATGTCTTCTATCTATTGCCCGATATTATTGATGATAAATCCGGCGAGATTCGTGTAGTCTGCAAGGTGCAAGAGTTGTATGTGTATTCACGAATGGTGTGTAAAATGGACAATAGCATGTAGATTAGATATGTGTTTAGATTAGATACTAGTGCATAGCCTAGGGAATATTGTGTAGACTAGATAATAATCTGTGGATTAGATATTAGTGAATAGCTCGTATTCCGGGTAGAATAGATTATGACACCATCCGACAGGACTTGCATTTACATCTTGGTGGCAAACGTGCTGAAGAAGTCAAACCATTCGATGATAAATTATGGGATAGAATCAATCAATGTGGCAGCATAAGGCATATATTGTACAAGACCTCTCAGTATTTTAGTATCAAACTGCCTGCCATTGTAATGAGACAATAGGTTATCATACACAGTGCTATAAGGAGATCACAGCTATTCGCAAGAAAACGCAAGATGATGTTCCGAGCACATCAGTAACACCAGTTCTACGGCCATGTGTTGCAGAGTGTCCCCAAAGCAGCTCTACGGGCATATTTGCAAAGAGGTGTCTCTTTTGTCTGGCCATATCAAAGTCTCGTTGGAAAGGATGTAGAGACCACCTTGGGAACCTTGAGATGGATCTAGCTTAAAAAAGCATCACAGATGTCGCTAATAAACTGGAGGATCATGTATGCGTGCACGACTATCTGGGATAAAACTCATATCGAAAGAAGTTAGATATGATCATTTTTGTCGGAGGGATTATCTCAATAAAGCAAATGCTGTAAAGTACAGTCATGGGCCACATGGGCCCTCAAGCAAAATAACATGTCACAAAGCAGCATTTGATACTCTCAAAGAACACATTGTTATGAACTTGATAGAAATTCAAGGCGCTGGGTTACTAATATCACGTCACAAGCGATATATGGTAATCTTGGATGATTAGCCAATTCATGCTAGTTGTTTGTGTGAGAAAATTCTCAAGGACTATCCAGAATATGTGAGAAGTACTAAAGTTTCAAACAAAGAAGGGATTATTATCTATAATTCCGAACTCAGCTTTGATGAGATGTCAGTTAAAGAGATTGTCTTCTATCTCAGATTGTTTATCCTTAATTTTCAGAATAATTAGGAGTTGCATCAGCCCATAACAGCTGAAACCCTAACTTCAAGACCAGACGAACCGCCTATTACAGTGTTAGGCTTCTTCAGAGTACTATATACAGGATCTAGTATATATGTGACAATGCCTAGGATTGAATGGCTGGTCAAATCTGTATCAGATGGCATTGTGTTTGCAACAATGAGGGGGCGAACAAAGCCATCTAAACATATTTGCATGGGACTTGGTCTGAAGAGTTTAACTGGTAGTCGGAAAGTGAAAGAAATTATCAATCGCTTTGGTCACTGTGTCAACTACTACATGGTAGAGAGCCTGGAAACAGACCTTGCTACGAACATATCTCAAAGAAACCACGCCACGCCAGATGGTATCAACCAACATGTGCACTGGAATATCCTGGGATAACTTCGAGGAAAACACAGAAACATTATCACGTTGCGGCATCTGCTATCAAAACAGTGTGCCTATTATTCAGACAACTTTCCCGTGGCTGTAACCTCCAGAAGTGACAGCAAAGCATCAAAATGTAGGTTCAATCTGAAAGAAACTGTTCGTGAACCATATCGTAAGAAACCCAAGATAACAGAATTCCAGTATCAGGTGAAAGATATGCAGAGGCCACTGGATGTAGCTAATGCTGAATAAAGCGATATGTTTTGGATGATATGCATGGCGCAAAGGGAACCCCCTATGTGGGACGGCTGAAATTCACTCATCACAGAAGGTCGTCTACCAACTCAAAGAATCTCTTACATGGACAATCTTAGACTGCCTCCAGCCAGACTTGATGTCATAGCTGAGAATCTGAGTATTTCTCAGCGAGTAGCGAATGAATGTAGTGATCAATATGCAGTAGTTCACTGCGACTGGGCTGTAGCTAAGCCAGCTATGCAGATCCAAGCAGCCGAATCGCCTTTGTTTGACAACGTCATTATCTGTTTTGGACCATTCCACATAGAGCTAGCATGCTTTGGAGCCATTGGCCAATACTAGATGGATCGGGTGGACCACATATTCTCACTGAGACTGAATTCCTGGCGCCAAGTTCACTTAATGAATTCCTCCTTGGAAAACATTATAACCGGTAAGAATAAATAACATAGTGATTAGGAAGAATGTACCATATATGTAACACTGTCCAAATGAAGGATAATTCAGTGTGCCAGCATGAGACACATGTGTTAAATTAATTATTATTATTATTATTATTATTATTATTATTATTATTATTATTATTATTATGTGTTGTAACCTGCAATTTAATTAGCAAGTTGCATATGGTACACATCCTTGCTAATCATTGTTAAATGGATATAAATAAGAAACTACTCTGAAATCGATATTTATGGTAACTTTCCCAATCTGGCATAACCCCCCTGTATGTCTGGCAAACGTCCGTCCATCTTTCTGTCACGATAACTCAGGTACTACTGATGGGATTCTTACCAAACTCAGGTACGTGTTTGGGTTGAAGTCTGTTAGATTTGGGTATCTAAAGGTCAAATGTCAAGAGCAAGAAGAAGGATATGAGTGAGTGACAATAAAATCACTGGAACGTGTGTTTCACTTTGCAATCACGTGCTATTTTCACAAAATGCCGTTTTAAATGTTATAAATGTTGCAATTTGTCTATGAGTTCTCGAATGAAGACAAATGAAGATATCTCCAAATCTCTAAAGCCTTGCCGAATCAAGAAGGACAACGAGGACCTGCACACGTTGATTGACTGAATAGAGAACACAATGAATCCCGTTAGCCAAAAAGCAGATGAGACCCTGTATTGTCTTACCAATCGGTACGGTATTACTCCTCACCCAAACTAGCACTAGGAGTAGTTCCCGCATGAGGCACATGCTTTTCCGACACTACAAAATATAATTTTCTTTCCTTACAGCTTAGAGGTATAATAGCTTATATTAAGTTAATTAGTTATCTCGTGTACGGGAGCCTCCCTTATGGGGATACCTATGTGGACCTACGAGTCTGTGTGGTACCTCCGGGAGCCCCACATTTGGAAGTTCATCAGGCTGTCTCTATGTCTTGTATTTTCGTATGCTCATTATATTTATCTAGTATACTTGATGGTCTGTTTAGGTAAAAATATTTTATAGACTTATGTTAATTAGGTCACCTAATCAAGATCACAAAATTGCTATGGACAGGCATACTGATGACACAAACTCTTGGGATGAGACTGTAGTGTTTAATGTTCGCGACGATGTTCGCATGGCCCCACTGGAACGATTGAGTTCCACCGGCCTTAGGAGCCAGTCTTTGTTACCCATCGGGCAGTATCATACAGGATCCACCACCCCGAGACCGGAAGCTAAGCAGTGTCATCAATCGTCGTGCACTTGCGGCGCCACGAGTCGACACCAGACACCGGAATGGCCCGACACTACCCTGCGAGCTACAAGTGGCGCTCGATGTGGGGCTCGAAGAACGTCATTATTAATGTGCAGCGAACTCACGCCCACACCGTATAGTTAGCTTGGTTCTATACCGTCTCAAATTAGTGCTGACGCCCTCAACCAAGAGGTAGCGTCATACGATGGATTCCAAGCTCACATGCCCACCGACTATGCCAGAAATACACCAGCGGAATCAAAACTCCGCAATATAACCTGTTTTCCAACTCCATCAGGGTCGAATCGTGGACGATCACGACAAAGACCCGATTACGGGTACACTCATAATCCTTCAGACTACTATCGTTCACCTGTGTAATCTACGGAGACCATATGGCAGGGTGACAATCCATATCATAGACAACCTCCCATGCCACCCCCATCAAACACATCACTATGCTCAAGGGGAACAACGCGGCATCATTGGGAGGAATCGGCACCACCTTTTCGCTGGTACATCAGTCATGCTACACACCACGACCGCCAGCCGACTGCACCACCGCCATATGAGAAATATATGTCCTCATCTCGAGAGGAACGTCCGCGTAATCTTCATAGTATTCCGCCTCCCGTCCATAGACCCATGCCGGTTTATGGTTCTACAACAGGGCAGGCTTCACTAGATTGGAGTATGCACGTTCTTGCTTCTCGGCATCGGCATCGACGGGAAACACCAACATCACCGCCACCACCACCTGCACAACGACCTCCCGGATACCACCACCACCTGGATTTCATCCACTTCATTCTTCCCATGGTCTTCGCCGGGTCATTCTCCCTCCCGAATTTAGCGGGGAGAGTGACTGGACCAATTATAAAATACAGTTCAAGATAATAAGTCGAACTACCCACTGGAACGATCAGCAGATGGGTGTCTATCTCGCCGCAAAGCTTTCCGGAAAAGCCCTTCAAATTCTTGCGGATCTAGGGACTAATTATACACCCACTTCGACCCAATTGGAACGAGCACTAACTGAACGATTTGGTGACATTGCTCTTGGAGAAACAAGCCGTTTACAACTTTAAAATCTCCGACGACGCAAGGGAGAAACTCTACACGAGCTAGATAGTCGAATCAGCGGGCTAGTCACCCGCGCATATCCTAGCACCAATTTAGAAGGCGTAACACATCTGCATCTTGACACATTCATTGATGCATTAAGCAGTGAACCCGCCCTGAAAGAAAAACTATTTCTTGGCGACGACGTGAGCTTGGCCCAATTAACGGGTACCGTGGTCCACATAGAAAGCTTTCTGGAGCGGGAGAAGAACAACCGACGCCAACTTAACCCTATCAATGAGGTAGATGGTGCAGCTATCGCCATGTCCACTAACGCTCCCCCCAGATCATCAATATCTACCGCACCAGCACCACAGCAAACAAATTCACAAAGTTCCAATCAGAATCAAGCACCTGGAGGAAGGGGGTGTAGCTGTAGGTGAAGCTACAATGGAGCCCCCGGGTGCGGGAACCAGCGCAACAATAACAATAACGGCCACATGAAGGAACGAATAGACGAGATCAATAAACAGATCTCAGCATTAACGATTTTAGTAACCACACTCAGCACGAACCCCGCCACCACTCAATTTAGAACAGCGAACACCACCAACACCGCACCGCCACCAAACACCTGTTTCGGATACAGTCAGCCAGACCATTGGAGGGAACGGTGTCATAACCGACCTTCATCTATAACGCTTGCCCCTGACCGCAGCACACCACAACCAGAGAAGCCATTAAACTCTTAAGGGCACCGATAGCAGAGTCACCTCGGTGCCCGTATCTGCTTCCCGGCTCAACTGCGGCCCATGTACAACAACGTTCGGTGGCCAAATATTACCAACCTAATTCAGCTTTTACACCTACATCAAAACGCACGGCTTCGTATATGTCGATGCCTACGATGTCTCCCACATCCGCAGCATCGCCACCCCCCTCTATCTCCACACCTAACAAGCCTTCTTCCTTTGTAAAACGGCAGTATTAGGTTGTAGCACCTCCGCTGAAACAACGTTTTTACAAGCACCACATCCCACCACCAAGACACTGAATTCTCGGTGTCCCTTGGTGGTATGCAAAACACCGCCCCGCATAACATCATCTCCCGCATCCACAGACAGCAGCGACTCAGGAGAAATGTTTCACTCCGCATCGTGGATTCGTAAACACCGACGAAGATGGGGAGACACACGTCCATGGTGGCGTCATTGTTTCTTCTGTGCTTCGCCAAAGCGTCCTATGAAGCATTGCAAGAAATGGCTCGCGCAGGTGGAGCTTATCTATCATCCCATGCGCACTGCTGTCTACACTAATACTGCATACCCAGAAACAGCAACATCTCCATCATCATTTCTACCCCCAGCTCCGCCTTCGCTGCAGCCCTCACAGCAGTGGCGACGACGGACTGGCCCCTTCCTCACTCATCCATCCACTACATTAAAAGAAGCCATTCAGAAACAGACGGATTATATACAGAATGATTCCGCTCCGACACCATTGTCATGGGCGGCATCATTGGAAACTCTTCCACAGGTACACCGCAAAGTGATATACAAGTGTGCCTGTCTGTTTAGTGGTGTTTCCACCAGTGCCACCATTGACACTGGCGCTTCAATCATGGTATTCAACAAGCGCTTATATGAGGGCATCCCACCTCGTAAAAAGCCTCCCCTTAAACCTACAAACATTTACCTACAGACGGCTACGGGAGCTGATGTGCCAATAGCCGGTGCAGTTAATCTAGGCATCCAAATAGAGGAGATGCAATTCATACAGCGAGTTGTCATCGCCTCTATTCATAACGATGCCCTCCTTGGCTCTGATTTCCTCAGTGCCAGCGAAGCCATCATACATTGCAAACAACAGGAACTCTACATACACGGCCGACGAATACCTCTTGGACCGACATCATCATTATACAACACGTGTGCGGTTATATTATTGAGTGCCGCCACAGTTGAGCCGGGACAAGAACAAATCTTATGGGCCATCGCACCACAATTAGGAAGCAACACACATATCGCCATGTTGGAACCCGACCCTGATTACATGATCGCCTCACAATGCGCAAGTCCCTGCATGATAGTGGACGGACACTACTAATAAGGAATATATACCTTTTGGAGTGTTCAATGGTACCGCAGACCCCATCACTCTTGAACCAGGAGTACATTGCGGCCATGTAGTGGACATTATCTTAATGGAATCACCTACACTTACCGACACAGAACAGCATATGACTGATGATTTACCCGAACATTTACATGATTTTTATCTATGTGCTACAGTTGGAGTTACACTCCGATCAAGGGGATAATTTTGAGAGCCGGCTCATATCAGAACTCTGCAAATTGTTTCATATCGTCAAAACCAGGACGACTCCATACCATCCCCGTAGCGACGGGATGGTAGAGAGATTCAATAGAACTCTCACGGAGATGCTTACAAAGGAAACATGCCTTGAGTGTAGAGATTGGGATCTACGGCTCCCATATGTACTCATGGCTTACCGCACTTCAGTACATTCCAGCATGGGTTATACCCCTGCTCGGTTAATGTTAGGCCGTGAATTAGCCTTACCCCTGGATCTGGCCATGCCCCGGATAACAGGAAAGAAAAATTCACCATCTCTCTATGTTGAACTCCTGCGGCAGCGGATAGAATAAGCCCATGAGTTAGTGAGAGAAATACTATCCACTGCACACCGGCGACAAAAGACGCGGCACGACCGGAGAGTGCATGGAGATCCATATGAAGCAGGAAGGATGGTCTGGGTACATGATTCACGATGGCCTGCCAACGTGCCAAGTAAACTGAGTTACCAGTGGAAAGACCGCTATATGGTAGTAGATAAGACGTCCGACGTGACCTACCGTATCCGTGCTTTGGATGGCCTAACCTCAGTCAACCACTTCGATCGGCTTAAACCGTGTGTCAGTGACGACCCATCACCAAAGCTCGGACTGGGAATTTCTCATGACACCGGTACACGACAGATTTTTCTGTGGAAAATAGTGTTCCCATGGTTAGTGCAGAGCACCACGGTGCCAGTCGACCCCACATCTATCAAGCCAGAATGCAGGTGAACAAGCGGCTAATGCTGACGACGATGACGAGATACGTACTCGCCCTCTCCCTCCTCAGCACGGGTCTACTCGATCTGGGAAGCCGTATCTGAAGAACTTTGTGTATGTTTTGTCCAAGGGACCGGATGGAAAAGCTGTTCCACCGATCTCTTCCCATTCCCACCCACTTCATGCTATGCCCCCCATCATAGAGTACCACAATCGGAAGCTAAGGCTGACCCATGCCATGCTTCCCGTGGGGTGGAACATATGATGAATAGCATGGAAGTGAAGAGGTTAGATGAAGCCTTGGCGTGTCTAGAACTGCAAAACTGTACAACAAGGTGTACCCGACCACCACCCAAAATCGCGAAACCACACCCCTCCCAAGGTACACCATCTCCAGTCCCACCGCGATCCCTCCTATTTCGCGTCCCTCATCTATACGTCAAGTTCGGACATCACCGCCCCAGTCCATTTCACACTCCACTCGTCGTCTGTTGACCGTCAATCTTCAGATATGAGAGATACTGCTGCTACAGAGGAGGTGGTATCCCGCACCGCACCGACCAACATTATCTCCTGCGGTAGGCAGGGAAGTAGCCTGTTCAGCAGACTCTCGGCTAGAATTTTCCCTGTGTCTAAAAACTACGACAGGACACCAACCGTCATGTAACGGGAGATGACCACATCCCCCTGTCCAAAGGCCACCACATCTATTAGGCCTACCGTACTACCCCATGAGCAGTCAGGACATCACACAACAGACAGAACGTGATACATACTCGGTTATACTTAGCGTAACAGAGACATTCAACACCGGCCACAACATCGTTTAGCAGCACATACCGGTATTAATTAATTCCCGGTGGAGACGTAAAAACTCCCACGACAGTTCCACCCGTACAAGATGCGGCAGAAATAATATCTCTCGCAACCCCCGCCCCCCCCCCCCCCCCACCTCCCGCAATAACAACAGACTCGGCATTCACCAGCATGGGCAACTGGAATACGCCCACTTCGCTTTAACATTGGCATCATACCGCATCCCGGACATCCCGACAACAACATTATCATCAACAAACAACAGCCAACAAATCTCCCGCACACGCCTTCTTATCTAGTTACTGGAGAACTGATCATGTGGATAGAAGGATTGCACTACAGCCATCTACAGTACGCGTCACGGTAGGAACGTTGTTCAACGTTTTCCCTCCCTTCCGTCTCCCACGACGTCGTACGGACACGGCCAGCATTTACATGTAATAACAGTCAATATTATTAAGAGAGCAAGATGCCCGAATTGTCGTCACTCACGAGTAGGATTTTGCTACAGAAAAGTTTAATTCGATAATGCATTGATCAAAGTTACGACAGCATCCGACAGGTCATTCGCGCTCTAAAGTAACTCTGTCCCGCCCACGGGCTCGGCCATTACAGAGCGAAACACCCTCAAGTTTCGATAAAGTTGACATCACGCCGCCTCCCCCACTCCCGCAGCTGGCGGTCATAAAAACGTCACCTTCACCACAGCGCAAGTATCATCTACAGATAACCAGCTACGCTTATCAAACTCAAATCACCAACATGTCAGGAACATAGACACACAGGTTGACTGTATTGACAATCTCCAAACGACGGCATTGTAAATGTGTAACACTGTGTGCACCCACTTGTACTGTAGTTTAACCATTATTGAATGGTATTAATGTGTCTGGCCTAAGCAGGGACGGAGCTAGTTTTACCCTTAGAGGAGAATGCTTGGCAGCCCTCCCGCTCGGAAAACGCAGCTATCTTGTCGGGATCAGTAACTTTGATCTGCCGCCTGAATAGATCTGTTTAAACCAAACATCAAATTACCTACAGCTTTACTGTTATATTTATGATTAAGAACACAACTGCTCTACCGTGCTCCAAATCATTAGCACACTGGCCGGTAAAGCGGCATCAAAAATCTAACAGTATAATTACAAAGAGGATTTCCAAAAAATTCTCTTTACTGCGTTCCAGTCCATAATCAACACGTGCTGAGAACTACCTTTTACAGACAACTATAAGACGCATGTTTAAGAACCCGCGCATATATATAAATATATATATGCTACATCAGCATATCGAAGTTTGGTTCTAATGTAAAACCAAATGTGATTGATACCCTCCCGGGACTTTATGCATTCACCGGATCTGATGTTTACAGCAGTATTCATGAAAAAAGGAGAATGCCGACCACTTCAGATTTTATTAAAGAATAATGTACATGCTGAAGTAGTCTATCATTTGGGCGACAGCACTGTTGTCTCGCAGGAACTCATCAAAGGTCTGGAAAATTGTGTTTATGCATTGCCCTCGTGCAGCCCTGTCCTGAAAAACGAGATATTTCGGAAACACTATGTGGCATCTATCGGGAAGAATGCATCACTACCTAACCCATGTTTATCACAGCCTGAACAACACGGCTGGGTCATTATGGATAGATGTTACCAGATCAACTGGTTTCATTGTGACCAGGTACCACAGAGTATCTGCCAGGTTCTGGAAAAGGATACGAAGTCGAGATACATGGACGTTGATGACGATGAGAAGGAAAGGGGACATGGAGAAATGTTGTATGAGTCAGATGCATCGGATGATGAGTGGGAGTGATGCATTGCGTCGTGATGATTAGATGCAAACTATATAATATGGTGTACACAATATTATGTTGTTACTCGAAAAGCCGGTTGCAGAGTGTGATTTATAATAACTTGCCTCTATGACATAAATCTATTACGGGTGATCAACATTGAAGTTGCATATGACATTTCGAAAGATCATTTCAATATGCACATAGATACTATTTCTGGGCATGTCAATCGTGGATGTTTATTACATTTTACTGAACAAAATAAATCAGTTTTCTTGGTGATATTGTTATTGCTTCAATCTGTGAATGAGTAGGTTAATATAGTGGGTGCAGCATTAAGCGCAATCACTGCTGTATTTAGCTTCACAGAACGTCCAAAAAACCGGAATGTCTTATTTTACTTTTTTAAACAAAAGGTCTGTGTGTTTTTACTTTGTAATGCAAATCGGTACAAAACTGACATCGTTGTAGATAGCTGTCAAGCAATTCACCTTTCCAGAGTATGTACCCATCATATGACGTCATAATCATCTACGAGGTGTGTAGAATGACATCATAATGGATGACGTCATGAATGATGTCGATAAGTACGTCACGAACGCATATTTTAAGACGGTCTATGCATTGTTGTACAAACTGTTTGCTTTTACTATTTAATAAATATTCTGTTGAATATTTTGAAACTAATTTGACTAGGCGCTGTTGCTGCCATAGGCAGCAACAGCACCCAGTCAAATTAGTTACAAAATATTCAACAGCTTCGCTGTATAGTTTTCAGGAAATTGATAGCTAGGGCATTCGGGGATCGATCAATCCAAACACGGCGAGGTGTGGGTGGAGCTTAGCTAGTGATGGGCGGGGCATAGCTAAAAATGGAAAGGTCCATTCTCTACCTCGCTCCCTGGATACGCTCCAAAGTTATAGATGTTGTCCAATGTTTCTACTGCAAAATAATATATAATAATAATTACCATTTACGATGACTATATGCATTATAATCAATTATGCCATGACTATCAGGCATTCCAACATGGAAAATGAATCAGGAGATGTCACCTAATCATATGATCCATTATTTGTATGTATCACTTCCACGTGACACATTTTCAGGCCCAAAGTTGACAAAGCAAAAATCATCAAAATTACCATGTAACGCAAAATTGCGATCTCGTATGTAGAGTGTACCTCGGTTCAAGAGCGAATTGTGAAAAACGTACAAGTAGATTTTTGTAAGAAATGGATTTCTGAATTCTACAGACAATTCCACCCTAGGAACCACCCGCGGACCTTTTGGTAAATAAAAGTCAAATAAAACCCTTTGAGCTCTGGGGCCCAAGCTAAACCAAATCCATCCCATACTATCTCTATTCTGTGGCAATAGAAGCACGTTCTATCACATGGTCTCCCTTCCTTACCGCCACAGCCAACTTTCCGGGTGCTACTGGTTAGGCAGGCTGCTTTCTGCATCAAATTTGATTGGGCTGGAAGTTTGTTCCTAAAACGTAGTCAGACACGCCGATGAGATCCGATTTTCGAGAGTCTCCGATATCCTTGAATAACTAATTACACTAATAACGATATCAACGTGTGGCTATGTAGTCGCAGTTAAATCTAATTGGAAAATATAAGATACTTATTCCTAATTCCCTAATAATATGTATGGTACTGGCGTCTTTACGTCAATCGGATCAACCAACGTGGGTGTTCTGCCTTAACTCTCTAACACTCATATCAGCCAAAAATGGCTTCTGCAGTGGTCTTGAGAAATGCCCATTTGCAGACCAAGGGAAGAGTGTTTTAATTTACCACTGGAACGACTGGCTCCATAACCGAGCCAGTCATTGCTATGGTAAATTTAAAGAATAGTCTTCTCTTGGTCTGCAAATCGACAGTTTCTATGAGAAAATTGAAATTCCGTTGAAGAAATCTAAGGGTTATAGGGTTAAATCAGGTGAGCATCGGAATGAAAATCGAGTTATGGCCCCTAAATTCATGTCAGGAATGAAAATCGAGTTATGGCCCCTAAAATCATGTCAGGAATGAAAATCGAGTTATGGCCCCTAAAATCATGTCAGGAATGAAAATCGAGTTATGGCCCCTAAAATCATGTCAGGAATGAAAATCGAGTTATGGCCCCTAAAATCATGTCAGGAATGAGACAGTTTCCACTTCTGAAAATTTCACAAAGATAGCGATCCTCCGATACAACGGCGGAATCCAGTTTCTCAGTCAATTCCATGACGTCATAATCAACTACGTCACATGTAGGCATACGTCAAAATCAATTACGTCATGAATGGCTCGATTTAGTGTGTCATAAACACTTAATAGTCCGGCAGGTTGTACGAATTGTATGTCTTTACTATTTAATAAACATTCTGTTGAATATTTTGAAACTAATTTGTTTAATGTCATCAGCTTACCTGTATAGGTTTCTGGAAATTGAGATTCAGGTAGTTCAGGGTTGGATCAATCCCTGCACGGACACAGCGTGTGCGGAGCTTAGATAGGAATTCACATTTCGAGAGTATCCATCTATCAATCTGACGTCATATGACGCCATAATCAGCTAATTGGCGCGCAGGATAACATAATAATCATTAGGTCATAAATGATTATATTTGGCCCGTCTTTAACTCTTAATAGTCCGACACGCTGTACAAATTACATGTCTCTACTGTTTAATAAACATGCTGTTGAATACTTTGAAACTAATTTGGCTGGACGCTGTTGCTTCCACAAAACTATATGCAGGCGTGCTATAGTTATATTCAGGTAGGCCTATACCTGGGCATGCAGCGGACACACGCCGGAGTGCGAAACACCAGTGAAGTCACTAATTGCCTCCAAGTTAAGCGCTCCTAGATTTAGTAAAAGCGTGTTCTCAAATAATCCTGATTCATTTGCATCTTTTACCGAAGTTTATTTACTTTTGTGTGAAATTCCTAATAAACATCATTTATTATTTCCCTTTTCCCTTCCTTTAAGGCGAACGGAAGGATGATACCAGTAGTAACCAGTTTTCGTAAGGGAATTTATTGCGGATAATGCTGGACATTGCTAATTGTTAAGTTAATATGGGTAACAAGCTTATTAGGTCACTATATAGCTCCATATAGTGTATCTATGTTAAAGTAAGCGCCGTGTATTATATTGGATAAGTTGAACGTACGACGTAAACTGTGACTCCACGTATCTCAATAAGCGATGAGTGAGTCAGTTTAAGCGGGAGAATAAAAGTTGTGGCAAAATAAGTGTGTATATACTTTTAAACATAGGATTAAATATCCCCCCAGTGAAGATCTTCCAGAATAGTTGGCTAGTTTCAGTGTGAAGAGCATTCTGTGTGTGCGTGCGTGTGTGTGTGTGTGTGTGTGTGTGTGTGTGTGTGTGTGTGTGTGTGTGTGTGTGTGTGTGTGTGTGTCTGTGTGTGTATGTGTGTGTGTGTGTGTGTGTGTGTGTGTGTGTGTGTGCTGTGTGGTGTGTGTGTGTCTGTGTGTGTGTGTGTGTGTGTGTGTGTGTGTGTGTGTGTGTGTGTGTGTGTGTGTGTGTGTGTGTGTGTGTGCGTGTGTGTGTGTGTGTGTGTGCGTCCTTGCGTGCGTTCGTGTGAATGGGCAGGTTGGTGTGCATAGGATGTTTACGGTGGGTTGATGAGTCGTAACTGTGTTGTTTATGATGGTCGAAATGGGCGAATGTTTGGATTGCGTGTGTAATCAGGTAATGATGCCGCCTAATATTGAAATCGCTTGCAAGGTCAGACAATGACAACGTACATAAAGATGGAGATTTATTTAAACGTGCATATCGTTTAAAAATTCTAGCAGATTCAGAAAGCTGTCTGAGAGGCCTTTCCAACGATATCAAGGAATAAAAGATCTGTTAAGTACTTCGGTAATTAGAATTTTAGATATTTACGTACATAATTATATATAGTAAAGTAAGTGTGCACTAAACCCAGCAGTGCATACGCTCTACGCCTATAGAGGTAGACTATTGGAAAAGAATGGAAAAGAACGGCGTGGGTTCGACTCGTGCGGACCTCCCCTGACTGTCTTATCTCAGACACGAAGAGGGACGCCCTTGTGAGTCTTGGCGGCATTACTTCTATCTGCAAGGGCTGATGGAGCGCGCGTCGTCGGTTACATTAAACCAGGGGCCCAAGGGGAATGCCTGGTATGTACCAAAATATGCCGCAGAAGAGGGTTGATCTCTACTACTACTATTACTACTACTACAACAACAACAACAACAACAACAACAACAACATCTGTTTGCTCAATGGCGTAAAAAGGGAAACGCTGTCCCACTTTGCCGAAAGTCTATTCTTAACTTGTTTTTAGTTACTGCTGTACAGCAGCTTGGCTGGACTGTGATTAACCCTAATTTAAAACAACATAGTCCCGCGCTTAAAACATTAAGAAATCGAAGGATTTTTACTTAGGCGGAGAGTTTTTCCCCGTCTTCCCCTAGTTTCAAAAGGCGTAAACACGGTGTAGTTAACCCGAATAATATGAGATGGGGAGCCAGAAGTCATTTTCTTAATCGCCTAATTATGATTAATTGTATCTCATCCGTTCATATATGCGAACGCTGATCACGCAATATGTGATCCTCGTCACGTGTGTACAGCGAGCGCCACTACGTATACACATATGCCGTATTGATATAAGTGACGGCCAAATATTCCAACAGCAGATTAGTCCGTCGGTCCAATACTCGACAACACATTGGTCCGACAGTCTATTAGTCAAACAGCCCAATAATAATAATCCGACGGCCCAATAGTCCGACAGCCCATTAGCCCGACAGAACACGCATTCCTGTAAAAAGTATATCAAATACGGTGAATTTACGAGATTGGCGGCCGGGACGGTCGCGTTGACATCCAACGATTGTTAAAATTTTTTAAAACCTATATTGATGCCTATGTTACTACAGTTATACCGTGTCAGCCTTCCTCAACTAGTACACGCTGAAGTAGTAATGCGTGACAAAGAAGACCTGTGAAATCGGTATTGCATACTGATGTATGTTTGAAGGTCCATGCATCCGTACGCGTGGGTTAGGTCGGTAAGTGGGTGTTTGAGTGCGTGCGAACGCGCGTGCATGCCGACCTGAGGTCTGCGCGCGTGTCTGCGTAGGCGGGTGCGCGCGCGCGTGCGTTCGTGTGAATGGGCAGGTTGGTGTGCGTAGGGTGTTTACGGTGGGTTGATGAGTCGTAACTGTGTTGTTTATGATGGCCGAAATGGACGAATATTTGGATTGCGTGTGTGCGTGTACATGTGCGTGTGTGCGTATTCGTACGTGCATGAGCGCGTGTTGGGCTAGTTTACATGATGTGCGTTTGTATGCGATTTGCATTTCGTTTTGGCTATACGTCCACGCATCGAAATGAAACTAAACTATAACCTAGGCGTCTTCTTCTTCTTCTTCTTCTTTTCGTTCGCTGATCATACCGGCAGTCCTGTAAGTGACTATCGACATGATCATATATGTTAAGTGCGTGGATCCATGGTTTATTAGAGTGCGCCGTGCGGCCTGGAACCTCCGTCTTCAGCACTCGAGGTTTCTGTCAGGGTTACCTCACCCGTACCTCCTTTAGTTGCCTCTTACGACACGCAGAGGATACGGAACGTGTATTCTAAGCCCACCTACAGGGCCGACCTAGGCGTGTTTACACCAGCTGCAGTGCGTATTGTGCGAGTTGCGTTACACATTGTGCGTTGTGTATAGACACACGCACGCACGCACGCACGCACGCATGCGCACACACACACACACGCACGCGCACACGCATGCACGCACACATGCGCACATACATACACGCAGGCACACAGGTAAAGCAACACAAAGGGTGGGGGGGGAGTTGGGGTGGGGGTGGGGGTGGGGGGTGGGGTGGGGGGTGGGGGGGGGGGGCGTCCAGTGGTCGTCCACCGAAAAATTCAGATGCTCTCAGAGGACATCAACGACGTTTCTTATAGTTCACAAAATATTTTTTTCTTTCTCGAATTTATAAAGACCGTGGCGCAATCGGCCATACCATACCGAAATGTGGGTACATTAGACA
Source organism: Chaetoderma sp. LZ-2023a (assembly GCA_034401795.1). Classification (NCBI taxonomy): domain Eukaryota; kingdom Metazoa; phylum Mollusca; class Caudofoveata; order Chaetodermatida; family Chaetodermatidae; genus Chaetoderma; species Chaetoderma sp. LZ-2023a. The sequence goes on along the minus strand of CM067372.1, from coordinate 160,317,864 downwards.
CAGAAACTAACTACTAATACTTACAATGAATTATAAGACATCATAGAAGTAAGATGTACAATTTTTTGTAACTAATCGACTGGAAATTGTTGCTTGAGGCAGTCATGCCAGTAACAGAATATTAAACCGGTTTTAATAACCCAAAATTATATTGGAACCTAATAAAACAAAGCAGGAAAACCACCTGTCAAGTAGAAATCAATGGCATGTATGATTGCTATAAGAAGTTGAATGAAATAGAACACCAATCTGCTGAGGAAACGCCTATTGAAATAGGGCTCGCCGATAACTCAGTCCTTAACAACCCAATAAGCGAGGATGAAATATATAAAGCTATAAAAAACTTAAAAAACAATAAATCGGCACGCGTTGATGGCGTTCTAAATGAACACATAAAAGCTCCAAAACACCTAATGATAGATTCATATGCCTATCTATTTAACAAAGCACTTGATAGCGGAAATATTCCAAATACATGGACAGAAATGGACAGAAGGTATTATTATGCCAATATTCAAGAAGGGTGACCCAACATGCCCATAATACCACTAAGTTGTATGGGTAAACTGTTTACATCCATCCTATCAAGCAGAATTGCTACATATCCAAATGAATCTCAGCTACTAAGTGAAAAACAAGCAGGATTTCGTGGACAATATTCACCTATGGATCACATGTTCACACTATCATCCTCAATAGAAATCATTAACAGAAAAAGAGAAAATTATAGTCTGTATTCGTTGATTTCGAAAAAACGTTTGATACGGTATGGCGGGCGGGTGTGTGGTAAAAACTAATAGTGCATAACATAAAAGCAAATTATTCCGTTTTTATCCATAATATGTACAGAAATATTAAATTAATGGTTACGGTAAATGTAGAATTACCCTAGATATTTATGTAATTATGGCGTCAGACAGGGCGAAACCCCATCACCAATCTTATTCTACATTTACCGAAACGATCTGCAAACCTTTCCTGAAAACAAAAATTTCAAGCAATTAGATGTTAAACCCAGACAAGCTGACCTAGAAATTATATTTAAAATCGTAATACTACTACATGCAGAGGATACAATACTTATGAGTGATACTAAGGATGAATTCCAAAAACTTCTGGACAGCTTTGGTTCATATGCCGATAAATGGAGGCTACAACTAAACATCGATAAAACCTATGCTATAGTCTTCGGCACGACACCATGCTCTTAGATTAAACTAAAATATAGAATGAATGGGGAAAACATTGATGTTTGCGACGAATATAAATACATGGTTACAACCATTTCATCCAAAGGCAAATTCACCAAAGCATATAAGCATAAGAGATAGAGCAAGCTCGTAATTGAGGCATCATTCTCGCTAGGACTGGACTTACCCATTGATTGTCAATTAAAACTGTTCCTGCAGCTGGTAGAACCCATCCTATTGTATGGCTTCAAAGTAACTGGGACCGAAATTTGCATCGAGTTAAACAAAGTACAAACAGACTTTATTAAATATGTATGTAAAATTGTGTAGCACACCCAAGTACATGGTGTTTGGGGAAACTGGCAAAATACCAATTGACCTACAAATTAAGAAGCACGTATTGAAATCCTGGTTGACACTAAGCACCGGGAAACAAGATTGGCAAATTTGCACACTAGTGGTTGAAACCATGGTTTAAACAAGGTTTAAACCAGGTTTAAACTGTCAGCCCAAAATAGGTTTTGGACACCTTAACATGTCTAAAACTGGCCAAAACATAAAGTTTTAGTACAGATTTTCTCCCAGATTTTAAACTGTATTTTAATCAATTGCATATCAATATGTAATCTGTTTACATATTATTTTCAAAGCTATCTATTTTAGACACTTAAAAAAGTGTATATATTAGGTGTTTACATACGTTCTTGTGATACATGTCCTCAATAGCTGAACATATGATTCCACATATAATTAAAAAATATATCAAAGGTTTTGAAAATTAAATTAACACTTAGCTGTTTCTATAGCATCAACACTTTCCATTCAAATTAGGTTAAACATAATCAGCAGCATGTCTTCCTTGTAATAAAGATTCAGTGAGTCAACCTGGAAATTTGGAAGAAATACTACTGATAATATATTTATACTTTGTCTAAACATTGCTATCATGGACAATTTTATCAACATTAGTGAAAATACAGGAAACCAGTGCAAATGTTTATATTACTGATTAAATGTCTGGCTAACAGCTGTAGCATGGCCAAGGCGTATACAATGATCATAACATCATAGTTCATAGTCTGTTAGGATGTTTTTACTACTATTAACTGGCTGACTATGCTAGGTAAGTTTGCTTTCATTGATTTTAGCTGGATAAGTTTACTACAATATAGTTAATATGGTAGCGCGAATCGCCCTGTTGTCTACGAACCGGCCCAGTCTATTTATGTTTGGAACGGCTTGGTCTGGAATGCTCCAAGCTCGCGCTCTCCACCCAACCCCACCCCTGGGTAGCCTAAGGCATGTACGTATAGTCACATAATAGAGGAACAAAATAATAGTCCGTGAGATCGCCAGATGCGCATGCGCATCCGTGGGAGGTAGTCACATACTCGCGTCAGCGTGTGGAGACTGGCAGCGTATGCACATAGTTTGCCTTATTACAGCAGTTCCTTAATGCATGGCTATCCTCACTTTTCTTGGTATGGATCAATACAACAACTGAATGGGGAATTTGAAACCTTAAACAGAATTAAAATCGGTTCAGAACTGGCGGAGATATCATATAAAAAACTATTTTGAGCTCCAACTAAACAGAGAGATCGATAGCGCGTGTACTTGGTAGGGTGAACGCCAGTACTCACATGGTAGGCAACCGTGCCTTGTATACAACGCGCCCGCTGATTGGCTGAGTCTTGCTAGTGCTACGTCACCATTTAGTATAAAACGAGCTCTGAAAATCTAAAATAATTAGATAGCAGTGCTCGCTACGATCTTACAAAAGAGATAATCAAGAAAAATAGCCCCGAGGTAGTAAGAACATGTGCTCTCGAAAATTTAGATAATCTTTGGAGCAAGCATACTAAAATGTATACAGATGCTTCCAAAATACGGGAAACAGGTGAATGTGGAGCAGGGGTAATAGCAAGAGAAGAACAACAGGTTACATGTATAAGTTACCCAATCACCTCTTCCTATATAGTGCCGAAATAATAGCTATCAAAAAGGCAACCGGGTGGATAAATCAACAACCCATGGATAAATATGTTGTCATAAGTGACTCATTGAGTTCAATTATGAACCTTAAACTTAGCTCGAGAAGTAATAGAGGGGAAATCCAACATGAAGTCAAAATTGCTTTGGCCAATGGTAAAACAGTCGACCTAGACTGGGTACCTAGCCACGTTAATGTTCAGAGCAATGAACTAGCTGATGAAGTCGCCAAACTTGCAATAACCCATGGTGAAGAGAGAATGTAACACGGATCGGTCGGATGGGTATGGACCGTCCCAGCTCAACTGGGTACAGGACGACCACTCAGGGTACGTTCCAAGCACGCCCCCTGAGTAGGATAGTATGCGTGTATAAAGCCATATGAGAGAGGTTTCTGTGAAATGTCTAAGTCTGTGAGATCGCGTAGCGCACATGCACGCGCGTCAGAGCCTCCCTGACAACACGTGTCAGCGTTGGGAGAGAATGCATACTAAAGTGTAGTGGGTTTGTACACGTAATTTCTTTAAATTCCACTATTCTCGTCGATGATTCTAAAACTATCTTTTTTAAATCGGACAAGAAATGGACGCGTTATCCTAATTTAGCTCGTTGAAATTATTTTCAAAATATTACAAGGACGTCGTAAACACGTGTATGTACTAAGTGAATGGGGAAGATGTCTATCACGTGATAGCGTCCTCACCCTGCTTATATGCACGCTGATTGGCTACAGGTCGCCCTCTGATTGTCTGGGTGTCCTCCCTATGACGTCACGAGTAGTGTAAAATGAGCGCAAAACCAAGAATCCAGACCATACTTCGATGAGAGAGAACAAGTGGCAGGTTGTGTGGCCAGAGCGATGCAAGATGTGGGCAACTGCTTACTGACTGTGGGTCCCCTATAGCCGCAGTGGTGCCTTACGGATTTCTGTTCTTAGTCTCTGGCCCGCAATCGAACATCCACATCTAGTTTTTGTAGGCCCTTGGATGGCCATCTGGGGGCAACTAATTGAATAGAAGAGTCCCTCACTTCCAACACTTTAGAGCAGCCTTCCTGAGAATGGGCCTCGCAGCCCCGATGTAACTTCTCCAGTATGTAGAACGAGTGGTGCATCTTGGTGGACAACTCATCAGATCTGCCAAACCATGCTGAAAAGTGGTGATCAAACTTCCGCGCATCATGTCGTGTGTTAATTAACTGGGACTCTGGCTGGTATGCCACACGAGCCATGCTGTGTACCATGTATGGTGTACCCAGAAATGTACATACATTTTATAATTATAACTTTCAACTGTAGCCCTTCATGTTATGGGCAGCTTTCAACCTTCCGACACAGCACGGAACTTTTTTTAATCTGCTTAAATTATTTGCATGCGCTATTATAACTACCTAGTGGACATCCACAACTACAGTCGTTCTTTTTCACCATCTTTGAGAGTGAGCCACATCAATAGCTCGCCGGCGGATATTTTCCAGCAACACCAGAACTGTGCCGTCTCGCGTTCCTCATCTGTAACACATCATCTACAGTGATTTATGAACTTTTTCCATACCGAAGGCTAATAAGTACTCATTTAGCTATATCTGTGAATTATGGTATTCATTTGTTTCTTTACAGGTACTGCTGACTAATAGTTACCGACCGGTCGTCTGAGACCACATTTTATAATTATTATGTCCTTAATGTATATATTATCCTTATATTTGTGGCTATGACTAACAAGCACTGCAAGGTCCTATAACCTGATTTATTGTCAATATTGTGATAGTTGGTTTTATATATATATATATATATATATTTGGCAGCAGCCATCCTAGTTACTTGTTTTGTTTATTTTATTTATTCTAGGCTCTACTATACAGCAATAATTTTACACTGAGGTCACTGTTCATGTTCTCATTGCGCGAAGAAGACATGTGATCGACTAAACCTGGCTATTCTAGCTCGCTAGGATAGGTTCAAAAGTAATTAGGGACAACCACTCCTTAGGAGACATTTGTGTAAGGCTCTTTTCTGCACACCAGCTAGATTGTGTCTTTCTACACTCCTCCAGCTGCAATGCTTATTAATTGTCGGGAACTCCTATCGCCATGTTGGCATGATCCGACTTGGGAAACTATTGGGGTTTCCAAGCAGTGAAGACCAAAGTGTCTGTATCCTCGGATACCAGTTAGCATAGATAACCCCGCCAAAGTAAGAATCAATGCGAAAATATATACTACACTTAGCATAGGGTTGAACAAGCGAGTGACCCTTTTTGCCAGCTCTCTTTCCCCGCTTCGGCATTGAAGGCATTTTCCTGTGATAGAGGCCCGTGTGAGGCACTTTCCTCTCACAACAATAATATTTTTGCCAGTGGTATAATGGTTTATATTAACTTATATAAGTGGCCTCGTTAGGATGCTCCCTTGCAGGGATACCTCACGGATATATAAGGATCTGTGAGGTACTTCTGACGAATCCACGTTAAGAAGACACCAACTTAGTTCTATGTACCGCATATTGTCTCTCTCGTGCTACCAAACGAGTACCATTGTTTGTATAGTTTATTTTTAATTATCATGTCTAGGCTCCTAAATTGAGTTATGGACCGTCATACTTGTGACACAATCAGATGGGACAAGATGATGAGGTTCAATCTCGGGGGCAATGGTCGCACGGCTCCACTGGAACGTTATCATTCCACCGGCTCTAGAAGTCGGTCTTTGTACTTTTCGGAGAGTCGCGATATGGGATCCATAACCCCGAGAACCGCAGCTAATCAGCCCTCCTGTACATCCTGTACATGTGATGCAATGGAGCAGCGTGTACCCCTGCGAGCTACAAGTGGTGCCCGATGTGGGGCTCGAAAGAGAAGCAAACCCACACCTACCCTCAACACACATGCATTTCAGTCTCTTTCATTTGACGATCAGCTCTCCTAAGATATGGAAGTAGCATCATATGATAGAAGATCTGCACGCGTGCTCACCGACTATGCCAGAAATTTCCCCGGTGCAGAACTTTTGGCACCGAATCAACATGAGTATTCGCCGATCAGCAAGGGGACCTTCTCGCGATGCCTCACAGGCGGGTGCTCAATACATCACCTTGTCGGATATCCGTGATAGGCACCCAACACATTTGCCGGATCATGCTCGACCATGACAAAGACCCCTACGGGGCATACCAATTCTTTATGACCATTACGTTCATCCATATCATAAGAAGGTGACCAATGGCCTGCCCCTCATGCACCGTGTCCCACATCTTCTCCTACCATAACATCATCGCTGTATTATCCATCTGTACCGCGATACGAGCCGTTGGATGTGGAACATCCATTTCAATATTGTACCAGAAGTAACACATCATCACACAACATGCACCACCCCCGTCAAGCTGCTGGACCACCTCCGTATGAAGAACGCCCGTCACAGCAACCTACGGACCTTCTGCATCACATACATGGAAAGCCTCCACCAGTCTATAGACCAACACCTGTCTATAGACCCACATCAGGGCGGTATTCGACAGAACCCATGTATCGCACACATCATCATCACCTTCGTGGATGCAGTATCTGCGAGGCCAGCAGCGTGAACAACCACAAACACAACCAGCAACATGCAGACCAGCATCCACGTTCACACCATTCTCCCTAGCACCACCACATGGATTCGCGCTTATAGTACCATATCATAGCCATGGCCGAGTCATTCTCCCTCCCAAATTCAGTGGGGAGAGTGACTGGGCTAATTACAAGTGCCAGTTCGAGATTATTAGTCTCACAAACCGATGGACGTATCAACAAATGGGAGAGTATCTGGCTGCAAAGATGTAGGGCAAAGCATTGCAAGTCCTGACAGATTTGGGGTCAGACTCCACACCAACGTACACAGAACTGGAAAACGCGATGTTGGAAAGCTTTGGAGGCACCGCCCTCGGAGAAACAAGACATCTTCAGCTTAAAAACGTGTGTAGAAGAGCTGGGGAGACCTTGCTAGAGTTAGCAAGTCAAATCCGACGACTTGTTACACGCACATACTCCAGCACCAATCACGAGGGAGTGACATATCTTCATCTCGACACCTTCATCGACGCGTTGAGTGGTAAACCCGCTCTCAAAGAAGAACTGTTTCTAATAGAACATAATAATTTACAATCATTGACAGCAACTGCTGTCAGAATTGAGAATTTTTTAGAGCGGGAAAATCAATCGCCGCCAATTGCATCCAATTAATGAGGTAAACGATGCACACCTCCTAACCGCCGTCGACACCACATCTGCACCTACATCCGCATCACCAACTGGCCTGCGCACCACACAATATGAACACCTTACCAGTCACAATCACGCACCTAGATGAAGAGGGCGTGGCCAGCCCCATCGGGGTGGGGGTCACAACAACGCCACCGGACGTGGAAACCAGCACAACAACAACAGTAGACAAAACATCCACGATAGTTTGGAAGAGATAACCAAACAGATCTCCGCACTCACTAATTTAGTCACCACGCTCAGGACCACCATCGCCACACAGTTGACTACACGACCAGCTTCAAGTACAGTAACACACACAGCCGCCAACCGCATGTTATGGATGTGGTCAGCTGGGCCAGTGGAAGGAACGATTCCCAAATCGGTCTACATCTATAACTCCAACTGCTGACCGACATACACCACAACCTAAGTCCTCATTAAACTAGATTATAGAGTCACTTCGGTTCCCACTCTCACAACCCGGCTCAACTATGGCCTCCAGACAACAACGTCAAGTGGCTAACACTACGACTCAAAATACTAATTATGCGACAGTACACAACCACACCCACCCGGCTTCACATAAGTTGATGCCAAACATGTGCACTGCATCCACGACACCGCCATCATCTCCCTGTGAGAGGTTGTGAACCCGCAACCTCCGCATCTCATAAACCTTCTTTCCTATGTAAAAGGGGAGGGGTTGGTTCTAGCACCTCCACTGAAACAACGTTTATATAAGCACCACAACCCGCCGCGAAAGCACTTAACACTCGGTGCTCGTTGGTGGTATGTAACTCACCGGTCCTAACAACATCACCCACCGCATCTAGCAGCAGTAACAGCGACACAGATAACATCCAGCATTCCGCATCATGGATCCGCAAGAAGAAGCACCACCACTGCTTCTTTTGCGCATCCACTAAACATCCCATGATGCATTGTCAAAAGTGGCTAAGACAGCTGGCCCTTATCCACGGCTGCACCAGTCCTGCCCAGACTTCTGTCTACACCAATTCACGACAACACAGCCATTGCTAACCCCATCTACATCATCACCTATGCAAACACAGCAGCGGCGACGACGAGTTGGTCTCTTCCTCACTCAGGCACTGATTGCACTCACGGAAGCTATCCAAAAGCAAACGGACTACATACAGGATGATACTGCACCAAAGGAAATCCTTCAGGCAGTATCATTGGAAACTCTTCCACAAGCACATCCGCAAAGTAATATACAAGTGTGCTTGCCTGTTTTGTGGCGTTTCGACCAGTGCCAGCGTAGACACTGGAGCTTCCATCACCGTTTTTAACAAGCTCGTGTATGAGAGCATCCCATACAAGCATAAATGCTTTTCATAAAAAGTCAGCCCTTAGGCCTACAAGCAAGAGCTTCCTCAGTACCAGCGAAGCCATTATACATTGCAGACAACATGAATTAGACATACACTGCAACAGCATACCCCTTAGACCAGAATCATCACTGTATGACATTGCACTTGGCATCTGCGGCCACAGTTGAGCTGGGACGAGAGGAAATATTATAGGCCACTGCACCACAGTTAGGAAGCAAAACACACACAGCCATGCTGGAACCCACCCCCGATTACATGATCGACTCACAATGCACAAGATACCGGATGATCATGGACACCACCAACAAAGATCATATACCATTTAGGGTATTCAATGTCACAGCGGACATGATAGCACAAGTACCAGGAGTTCGTTGTGGCCATCTGGTGGATGTGATATCACTGGAGACACCCCTTATCGCACCTACACAAGCAACACCTTCTGGGGATGATTTACCCAAAAACCTGCATGACATTTATTTGTGCGCCACAGTTGGTTTAACTCAATCTCACAAACGTGATGTACAACATATATTATATAAGTATCGCCAAAGTTTTTCGGACGGAAACGTGGATTTGAGATAAACTCCCCTCATGCGACACTCCATCGACACCGGAAATAATCAACCTGTTCGACAACCCATATGACGTCTTCCCATTCACAAGGAAGCAGAAGCACATCAACAAGTGAATGACATGTTGCGGACAGGCAGCATAGAGCCCTCGGCATCCCCCTGTGCCAGTCCCATTGTACTAGCAGGCAAGAAGGATGGATCTTTGCGGTTTTGCATTGACTACCGCCGCCTAAATGATCTTAGCATCAAAGACACATATCTGCTATCACGGATCGATCAGGACTTAGATTCCTTGTTCAGATCGAAGTGGTTTTGTACCCCTGACATATCTAGTAGGTACTGGCAGGTAGCCGTGGATGAGGCTGACTGGGAGAAGACCGCATTCGTATGCAGAGATAGTCTTTTCCAATTCCATAAGATGCCCTATGGGTTGGGCAACACTACTGAAACGTTCGAATGTCTCACTGAGCAGGTACTCACTACCCTGCAGTGGCAGATCTGCCTCTGTTACATCGACGACGTAATCGCCTTTGGCTCTTCGTTTGAGTAGACCCTGTCCAATTTGTACACGGTTCGGATGCGGTTTAATGCCGCAAACCTCAACCTCAAACCTAAGAAGTGTCATCTTTTCACACAGAGCTTCGAGTTCCTGGAATACGTCATATTAGCCAATGGAGTAGCTACTCAGCCTTCAAAAACCAAAACAGTAATGGAGTAGCAAACCCCCACTTCAGTCACCAACACCCGGAGTTTCCTCAGTCTCTGCCAGTACTATCGTCGATACATCCATCACTTTAATGAGATTGCATCCCCATTATTCCAGATCACCAAAAAAGATCAACCATTCAAGTGGATGAGTGAGTAAGAAGGTTCCTTCAGGGTGCTGAAGGAACATTTGACAACCACACCAATTTTTGCTCATCCTAACCATAACCTCGATTTCATCTTAGACACTGATGCATCTGTTTATGCAATAGGTGCAGTTCAATCTCAAGTCTTAGAAGATGGAACAGAGCCAGTACTGGGTTATGGTTCGCGTACTCTTAATAAAACAGAGAGATGTTACGCAACCACTAAGAGGGAATTGTTATCTGTGGGGTATTTTGTCACAAATTACAAGCACTTTCTGTATGCGTGCCCATTTAAACTCCGTACCGATCATGCCTCACTACGCTGGCGTAGAAATCTAAAAAATCTGGAGGGACAGGTAGCGAGGTGACAGAAATCACTGCATGCCTTTAACTTCAATGTTTTTCATAGACCCAGCAAGCTGCATGGAAATGCTGATGCCTTGAGCAGAATCGGGCTTGAGGATGAACAAGAAGTGGCCACCACCGTGACACATGCAACACAGCCATCTCCCATGTTCCCCGAGCTGTGATGCACAGAGTGTGATCTGGAGACAGTCGCTCACGAACAAGCAACAGACACGCAAACATGGAATATATACGCATGGATCCAGGAGAGGGTACGTCCTCCTAAGGAATCTGTTACCTCACTTTCAGCAACAGCTAAATATTACTACTAAACGTTTGGAGAATGTGATATACAAGGTGGCGTCCTCTACATCAATAACCGGATAGTAGTTCCTGAGCATTACAGAGTCGTGATTTTAGAACAATTGCATGACAACGCTGGACATTTAGCCATAGAAAGAACAGTGGATTGCATCAAATAGAGGTTCCACTGGATCGCGATGCATGATAGTCTAAAGGCATGGGTCGCCAAATTTTGGTTAGCACCATTACGCACCCATACAAGTTAAAACTGCTGGTGCACCATGGGAGTGAGTGGCTATTGATGTGCTCGGACCCTTGAATACGACGGATGAAGGAAACATGTACATCCTCGTATTGCAAGATTATTTTATGAAGTGGGTAGAAGGAGTCGCTTTGCCAGACCAAGAGGCATCTACAGTAGTGTAAGTCCTGTCTACGAATGTGTTCTGCCACTTCAGCATGCCCTACGAATTGCACTCCGACCAAGTTAGTAATTTTGAAAGCCAGCTGATCACCAAGCTCTGCAAATTGTTCCACATAGACAAAACATGTATGACACCCTATCATTGGTGAAGGTATGGGATGGTAGAGAGGAGAAACCGAACCCTTGGCCGAGATGTTGACTAAGGAAACACACCTTGATTGTCGCGATTGGGATTTATGACTCCCATACGTGTTCATGGCATACCGCACTTCGACACATTCCAGCACGGGCTATACCCCTGCTCGGTTAATGTTAGGCCATGAATTAGCCTTACCCGTGAATCTGGCCATGCCCATGATTCCAGGAGAGAAAAATTCACCATCTCTATATGTAGAGCTCATGCAGCAATGGATAGAACAGGCCCATGAGCTAGAAAGAGACACATGATCCACTGCACACTGGTGTCAGAAAACGTGGCATGACCGGCGAGTGCATGGAGACCCGTATAAGGTGGAAAAAATGGTTTGGGTTAATGATTCGTGACATTCTGCAAATGTGCTGATTAAACTGACTTACCAATGCAAAGGCCCCTATGTGGTAGTAGGTACGTAGTCGGACATGACCTACCGGATCCGTGCCTTGGATGGCCTGACCGCAGTCATCCACTTCGATCGACTTAAACATTGTGTTATTCATGACCCAGTACCAGAGCTCGGCATGGGTGCTCCATGTGCCACTGGTACGCTGAGACATGTCTGTATGGAGACATGTATTCCCGACATTAGTCCACAGCCCCGCTCTCCTACCAAGCCAGGGTTCCAGCACACATATGACTAATGCTGAGGATGATGACTAGCTACGTACTCGCCCTCTCCCTCATCAGAGCGGGTCTACACGATCTGGAAAGTCGTATCTGAAGACTTTCTCGTTTGTGCTGACCTCTTCCCATTCCCATCCACTTCGTGCTATTATCCCAGTTATAGAGTTACCACATGCATAAGCTGAGGCTGCACTGAGCCATGCTTCTTGCGAGGTGGAACATTTAATAAATAGCATGGAAGTGAAGAGGCTTGATGACGCCTTGGCCTGTTCCAGTCAACTTGAAAACCATACAACTCGGTGCACTCCCACTCCACCTCTCCAAAACGCCGGACCACCCCCACTCCAAGTTGCACCCATCCATTAGCAACACCACCCCCACTCCAACTGGCGGCCCTCATCTCCGCACCAATGCCGGACATCACACGTCCTGTCAATTTCACACTCCACTCGTCATCTGTTGACTGCCAATCTTCAGATATGAGAGAGTCGATTGTTTCAGAGGAGGTGGTATCCCGCACCATAGTCAGCGCCACGACTGATAGTGGACAGGGAATCAGCCTGTTCAGCAGACTCTCGGCTCGAATATTCCTGGTACTTAAAAACTATAACAGAGTACCAACTGCCGTGTAATGGGAGATGTCCATCCCCATCCAAAGGGCATCCTCGACCAAAACCGCCCTACCAAGCACCCAGAAAATACAGTCCAGCTTGGCGGAGTCAGTAGACTTGGAATCTGCAAGCCATGGACCTGTTTAAACCAAAGAATAAATTACCATCAGCTATACTGTCTTAATTTTGATTAAGAACACAAGTGTTCTACCGCGTATACAAATCATTGGCGCACGGCTGATGAAGCAGCATCCAAACTTAGACGGTATAACACCATAGAGAATTTCAAATATTCTCTTACCGACAAATTCCAGCTGACAATCAACACGAGCTGGAAGATATACACCTTACAGAGGAGGAGGCACATGTTCAAGATCACGCGCATAAAAGAGACGCTGGAAAAGATAAACGAAAACATACGTTTCTATTTTTTGCATCAAATACATACAGTCAGCAGCATCAATCGCCACATATATACAATTGCCTAGGTTCCAATCAACCACGTGCTTTCAAAACAAGAATCACGTGGTCATCACTTTTATTTTCCAGTAAATTGTTTCAAAGGCTATAAATAAAAGAACCACACTCCCACGATGCTACCACAACGTGATGGAGGAGGCGAGAGATGGTGAGTCGGGGTCATGGCCACTGATATCATCACACCCTTCCACACCCCATAGGGCGTTCCAGTCTGAAGTTCGAACAGGCGTGTTTATAAGCATCCAACTTGAAAAACAGCATCACACTAATCACACAGGAATAATTAGTTCCAGATTTTAACGTTGATCAGAGACCTGATTTTCCGCTGAGTGGGGATGAAAGCGGCTATCCTACACTCTCATATATATATATATATATATATATATATATATATATATATATATATATATATATATATATTTACCTTCTTTCTGCGAAGGAAATATGTAATCGGACTCCAGGAGAACGAAAGTTAAATAAGCCCATACATGGAGTGACCTAGTCACTCTGGAACTTTCGGGCGTGGTCCTCCACACTCCTGAGACATCACCAAAAAGTATAAAAGGAGGAAAGTGTACACTGAAACTTCATCTTCCCTTCAAACTAGACACTAGGAAAGATCAGGAATTAGGCCAATTTCGTGTCGCAAACGAAATTCTGCTGTTCTTATTATTATTAATTTCATTTTATAATTGGCCAGGAAGATATTATGGTGAGCTAAGAAAGTTAGGCAAAGTGTAGTTAGGTGCATGCAGTTCCGCATATAACAATCATGCGGGAAGTAGTATGTCGCTTGCGGAAGATCTCGCGTTGTCTGACAGCTCAGAATAATCGGCACCTGTGAACATTGGCAAGAAATATCCATGTACCTCAACTTCGTTTGACGGACAGCCATGCAAGCATGCATTTTCCAAATATTCGGACTTGAAACTTCACGTCAATCGTGACCATCTACTTCAGAGGGCATACTGTGCGGACTGCAAATACTTATATTCTGCCACGTGGTATGGTGCTACACATGCATTATCATAAAAACATTGTGTGTTGGTCGTAACTTTAAAACCTGGCGAACCGAGCGAGGATATATACGTGCTCGCACCACGCTTCGAAAGTAGACTTCCAATTGCATTAATTCCAAATGGGAAGATGGCCAAAACTAAACACACGAAGAGACGACAACCTGATGCAAATAGCTTCAGAATCTGCATCCACAACACCAGCACCAGCACTCCAGCAACCATCAACACAACACCGGCCGCTCCCATAAGATCAACACTGGCAGCACATGCAGCATCGGCATCCACACCAACTCCAACATCTGCACCAGCAGCACCTGCAGTAACCACATAGGCAGCACTCATCACCGCAACAATATCCGCATCTTTGATCGGACAGCCTATTTCGGTAGTGATAACCACCCCTGTGACAATTCATGATCCAGTGCTACAGTACAATTCAGATAGTTCTATATCTCCTATCAGTTTAGTTATCAAGGAGACGATAAGTCTCACGGAAACCACCATCACCACTTCCGCATCACATTCCAGCACTCCGACATCCACGTGCAGCACTATCGTGTCAGTAGATCCTGCCATCCGAAAGCCTACCATGCCGGACAGACTGTACTCGGGGAAACATCGCTTAGCTTACCAACCTGACATCCGAGCGGTAACTAGAACATCTGCAACTAGACTTATTCAGGCTGTAAAAATTAGAAAGCTATCCGCACCCACTGGAGCAATACCCTAGCGAAGCATTTCCGCGACATCCAGTAGACCACACGAAAGGACCACTACCACCACAGCCCCCACAACAGTGATGACAGCAACCTCGGAATCAGCCACCATCAGGACTCCACACATTATCGTCACCACAGCGACAAGTGCATTAGCCAACTTATCCGCAACTTCATCACACATGACCACTGAGAACATTAACATGAACAATATAATATCAGCACCAGTAGATCACACGCACGCACGCACGCACGCACGCACGCACGCACGCACGCACGCACGCACGCACGCACGCGCGCACACACACACGACCGTCATGTTCTGATCAAGGAACTCAGTCCTGCTGGGGCAACTTTTCAACAGACACTTGTGGCCATTATTGTCGTGGATGCAGCAGATTGTTTGACTAGGTGTGCGGAAAAGTGAACTATTATATTCTTATTTTTAAATCTTTTTCTTCTTATTATATATATTTTTTAATTGAAACCCCGTTCCTCGGCTGACTACGGCCATCCTACACAGCTATGCAAATTACTCCATAGCTGTGTACAGCAAAATAATCACTGCGGATTCCTGTGTTGTAAAGACACCATGTCGTGTGTAGGTATACAACACACTGCAACGAATCTGTTTTATTTCCCGTCATGCCATCCCAGCTATTGCCGGGGCTGTCTGATAAACCAGTTATTATTATTACATATAATATTTTTCTGATTATTTTTCTTCTCATTTTAGCATGATGAGATGGATTTGGGATGGCGAGAGCTATCCGTGCGGACCCGCCAAAAATGGGCCGCGCTGTATGCATACCCTCATATAATTGGTACGCATACGTAATTGATATTACTTATACTGTGATATGTCATTGTTATGACTTTATACTTTATATATATATATATAAATATATATATATATATATATATATATTTTTATTTTTATTTTTATATCTTAATTCATGTACATTGAAGCGTGGGTGTTCTGGGTGGAAATTTAATTTTCCGTCACCAAGCGAATGCCCATACGTAGTGTTGTTTAGCCTAATCTTGGTATTAAATAAATAAAAGAGCATGCAATGCAATATGAAAACAAAAAAAGAAAAGGCCTGGAAAAATAAATACCAGGTCAAAAATCAAAACCAAAGTATGCCTTCGTCCCAAACTCTTTCACACCCCTATGTGCTCTTCTCTGATAAACTACGTCTCTCTCACGTCACTACTCCTCTCGGCTATGCACCTACTTGAGAAGTCTATAATTCTTGCCTAGCGTGCTCCGTACTTTCGATCCACGATGCGGTATCATTTGGCATGGGTGTCAAACTAGGAGGGGGTGGTGTAATCCGAATCGGCCGGATGGGTACGGACCATCCCAGCTCAGCTGGGTGCAGGATGACCGCTCCCGGTACGTTCCAAGCACGCCCATCTGAGTAGGATAGTACGCATGTATAAAGCCATATGAGAGCGGGTTCTGTGAAACGTCTAAGTCTGTGAGATCGCGTAGCGCGCATACGCACACATCAGAGCATCCCTGACAACACGTGTCAGCATTGGGATAGAATGCATACTAACGTGTACCGAGTTGGTACACGTAATTTCTTTAAATTCGGGTATTCGCGTCGGTCTTGGTAACTACCAGGACCGGAAAGAGACCATTTTAGAATCGGACCAGAAACGCCCGAGTTATCCTAATTTAGCTCGTTGAAATTATTTTCAAAATATTACAAGGACGTCGTAAACACGTGTATGTATTAAGTGAATGTGTAGGATGTATATCACGTGATAGCGTCCTCACCCTTCCTATCTGCACGCTGATTGGCTACAGATCGCCCGCTGATTGGCTGGGCGACCTCCCTATGACGTTTCGACTAGTATAAAAGGAGCGCAAAAGCAAAAATCGAGACCACACTTCGTCGAGAGAGAACAAGTGGCAGGTTGTGTGGACAACGGCTTACTGTCTGTG
Source organism: Chaetoderma sp. LZ-2023a (assembly GCA_034401795.1). Lineage (NCBI taxonomy): Eukaryota > Metazoa > Mollusca > Caudofoveata > Chaetodermatida > Chaetodermatidae > Chaetoderma > Chaetoderma sp. LZ-2023a. Next base: position 160,300,982 of record CM067372.1, on the reverse strand, counting down.
GTTCCCCTATAACCACAGTGGTGCCTTTCGGATTTCAGTTCTTAGTTTCTGGCCCGCACTCCAACATCTGCATCTAGTTATCGTAAGCCCTCGGACGGATCAACTAATTGAATAGAAGAGTCTCTCACTTCCAACACTTTAGAGGAGTCTTCCTGGATGGGCCTCGCGGCACCAATGTAACTTCTCCAGTATATAGAACGAGTGGTGAATCTTGTGGACAACTCGTCAGATCTGCCGAACCACGCTGAAAAGTGGCGATAAAACTTTCGCGCAGCATGTCGTGTGTTAATTAACTTTTAGGCTGCAGTCTGGTGGGACTCTGCCTGGTATACCGCATGAGCTATGCGATGTACCATGTATGGTGTACCCAGAAATATACATGCATTTTATAATTTCAACTTTCAACTGTAGCCCTTCATGTTATGGGCAGCTTTCAACCTTCTGATACAGCACGGAACATTTTATTAACCTACTTAAATTATTTGCCTGAGCTATTATGCTATCTAGTTGACATCAACAACTACATTCGTTCTTCTTCACTGTCTTTGAGCGTGAGCCGCATCAACAGTTCACCTGAGGAGATTTTCCAGCAACTCCAGAATCATGCCATCTCGCTTCCTCATCTGTGACACAGCATCTAAAGTGATTTAGGAACTTTTTCCATACCGATGACTCATTTAGCTATCTCTTTGTATTATGGTATTCATTTGTTTCTTTACTGGTACTGATGACTAATAGGTACCGACCGGTCGTCTGAGACTGCATTTTATAATTTATATCTTTAAATGTATATATTATCCTTATACTTGTGCTCATGACTAACAAGCACCGCAACTTCCTATGACCTGATTTATTGTCAATACTGTGATAGTTGGTTATATATATGGCAGCAGCCATCCTAGTTACTTGTTTCGTGTATTTTATATAAAATACTAGGACCACAGTATGCTAGGCTATACTATACAGCAACAATAAATCCGCATGACATTTCCCCCATCATCAATTGTACACTGAGGTCACTGTTCATGTTCTCATTGCATGAACCTAACATGTGATCGACTAAGCTTGGCTTTTCTAGCTCGATAGGATAGGTTTAAATGTAGTTCAGGACAACCACGCCTTAGGAGACATTTGTGTAAGTCTCTTTTCCGGATCTAGTGCATATCTAACACTGCACACTGGCCAGATTGTGTAAAATTGGCCAGATAACTTAGGGCCTCTTATTATATTGAGTTATTGTCTCTTTCTACGCTCCTCCAGCCACAATGCTTATTAATTGTCGGGAACTCCCATCGCTACGTTGGCATGATCCGACTTGGGAAACTATTGGGGTTTCCAAGTGGTGAAGACCAAGGTGTCGATTTCGCATACACCTCCTTTGTATCCTCGGATACCAGTTAGCAGAGATAACCACGCCAAAGTAGGAAGCACTGCAAAAATATATTTATTTTAACCGGCCAGTAGTACATCTCCGGGCATCCTGAAACTTAACCCTAACAACAGGCAAACATTAGTCTCCGGAGCCGGATCTTAGATGGTCTGCCCTGACACACCGGTGACGGATAGAAATCAGATCGCCATCTAACTCCGTACAGTGACTGGGTGCGGTCTTGGAACCGACCACGCCCTCAGGGGAAGGTCACTAGAGATGGATATCTGTCTCTCACTCCTCGCCATAAACTTTTATGAGCTTTTCAAATTGCTTGTGTAATATTGACTTGTCCTAGTGATGTTGGATGTGGTTGTGGTGTGATATGTAATCAGATCGTTATGTGATTCTGAATCTGTGACTCTGTAACATGTCCGCTCGCTGCTTTTCTGAGGGAGATGCTCCAGAGGGTAACCTTAGGGAAACCGAGCATCTCTGCCAGTCAGGCTCATGTATCAACGATAGGTAGAAATTCCTGCCACTTGTGGCCAAAGCTTAGATATAAATCTAACAACTAACTGGTAGTTTAAGATTTAGCAGAAGGACCACATATATAAAAGCGGCAACTACCAATACAATATCTTGGACTTACATAAGATGACGGTGTTGAATTCCACTGAAATCATCCACCTCATCTTCACATAATACAGCACATTAATTATAATTTCACTAGGTTGAATCACACTACACTTAGCACAGGTTTGAACAAGTGAGTGGCCCTTTTTGCCAGCTCTCTTCCCCCCACTTTGGCATTGTATACATTTTCCTGTGACGGAGGCCCACACGAGACACTTTCCTCTCACAACAATAATATTTTTGTCAGGGGTATAATGGTTTATATTAAACTATGTAAGTGGCCTCGTTAGGACGCTCCCTTGCAGGGATACCTCACGGATATATAAGGATCATTGCGGTACCTCTAACGAATCCACGTTAACAAGACACCAACTTAGTTCTATGAACTGTATATTTTCTCTCTCGTACTAAGAAACGAGTACCATTGTGTGTATAGTTTATTTTTAATTATCATGACTAGGCTCCTAAATTGAGCTATGAACCATCATACTGGTGACACAAATAGTTGGGATAAGATGGTAAGGTTCAACCTCGACAGCAATGGTCGCACGGCCCCACTGGATCGCTATCATTCCACCGGCTCTAGAAGTCGGTCTTTGTTCTTTACGGAATAGCGATACAGGATCCGTAACCCCGAGAACCGCAGCTAACCAGCCCTCCCCCCGCATCCTGTACATGCAGTGCAATGGAGCGGAGAAGCAGGACGGACCAGCGCATACCCCCGTGAGCTACAATAAGCAAGAACTATCATGATCCAAAACTAACCGCCTCGTTAAAAAGTTAATCAATGATGAATGGCAGCATTACTTTGATAATCACACGAAGAGCAGAGCCCACTATGAGGTCATACCCCAGGTTAAACGAAAGTGCATCCAGTGCATGGATAACCGAAAAAGTTATGTCACCTTGAGATGTATTAGAAATGGTCATATAAATGTAGGTGTGGTATTGCCTTGGATAAGCCGGCATCAGACTGGAGATTGTGAAACATGCGGTGTCATAGACACCCTTGATCACTTTTTCATGCACTGCCCTGCCTATGATGGTAAAAGGGAAGAACTAAACGAGGTAATAGAAAGCTCGAACATGCATGGTAAGATGCTGTCGGACCTGCTCAAGGGTAAGGATAGGTGGTTGCACTCAGCACTGGTTGAGTTCCTGAATACATCCGATTGACACCCAATATAGAAAAAAGCATACTTCGCAGTCTCAGTCACGAATCTGACTTAATATGTCTCAGCTTTCCACGGCCGCCAATTTGTGGATAGCATGAAGAGACACTAGCATAGATACTGTGTCGATCACGATAACTACTCCGATCGTATGTGCCACTGGTGTCCACGTCCGCAAGTTTGCAGTTACCAATAAAGTGACACCCGGATAAATGAAAATTACAATGCCACACAGAATGTTAACAAATACAAAGAACCAGATAGATCGTCTGTGTAACATCTAGGACATCCCTATGCGATCCCCACCCAAACTCCCACCCACGGCACCCCATACTAACCTAACTATACAAACCAAACTGCCGTCTAATATATTCTATTCTTCTATCTACTAACAGATAGTACCAGCTGATAAATGTACAATGTTAAAATTATAATAATCGCCAACGGAAATGCCGACAGAATGGTTAGATCTATGACTGGGGAAGCTTTAGAGTCAAGAGCACTGTGCCGTGGATGTACTGAGCGGGAAGTCGTTTGTGATGCCCCATAGGTCGAAAGGTGTGTATGGTTAGGTTGGCACAAGTAGACCTAGCAGCTGAAAAATGTTAGGAATCGACGATCACTAATTTAAGGTAGATTAGGCCCGAATCACGTGAGTCACGAATAATGGTGATCTCATCACACCAAGCTTCATTTTATATAGAGCAGTCATCCCCGATCCCTTCCCTTTTTTAAATCTTGGATTTAGGGTCGCTGGTGTCACAAAAAAGAAAACCGCTTAGAATCAAAATTTCAATAACAAAAATCCAGGCCAACAAAGACATTAATACCGTTTTGAACCTGGCGTGAATGGGACCTGTTTAACAGGGACCAGCACTATATGCCAACCAAATCAATCATTAATAATAATAATAATAATATAATAATCAGACTGAACGCTGTTTCGGTCCGAGTGGGAACACACTATATCTGCTCACTGCGTGGAGGAGTGCAATTCTGCCTGATTTACACCAAAGCAGGTTTTTTCAGTCCAGTTCCCCTCAGGACACCCGCGCTCCGCACTTGTCCCAAGTTTTCGGACGCTCCTGGAAGATCAGCAGGGGCAAAAATCAATTTACAAGAAGGTTAACCCATACCACCAACAGCAGAGGGACCTTCTCTGTGGTGTGGCCCTTTGGCCGCAGTAGCATCCGAAATTAGTATGTAGAACACTGGTGTTCGTTGATATCTCACCAGATCTGCCGTGCCACGTCGAAATAATCATGACGAACAATGGACGCATCCAGTGTTTCAGTTTAATGGGTTGACTGCAGTCCAGATTAGGACATTGCACTACGTGCTGCAAGAGCTAAGTGACGCGGATCGTCTTGTGCCGATAATCAGAAATCCTGCATTCCACACCGACTACTTCGCCATCATAAAAGGAAAGGTACCCTTCACATTCGCACCAAATACAGACATATCAATACTGTGGTAGATTAGACTTTATATAGTATGAGCAGATTCTTGTCAGCCATCAGAAATAACTTTATTCTTCACTGTTCCTGAGTATGGGCCGCATCAGCTGGAACCCTGTGGTTAATCACCAAGCAGCAACCACAGCAGCGTGCCAGCTCGTGCCGCAGTCTTGCGACGTACCAAATACATGTGACGTTTATTGAACTCTACACTGATGACTAATAGGGGCAACACATGAATTAATATTCTAATTATATTTATTTTTGTTATTATGCCATTTTAAGAGTATTGATGACTAATAGGTACCGCAAAGTTGGATGTGACCTCCGTCGTCATTTCTTTCTGTACATAAATATTCACTTTTTTGACGATGCTGATAACTACTGGGCAGCGCAAGGTCGGATTCGACGTCCCTATTTTCACTGTTTTATATAGAATTGTAATGAGGCAATCTGCCATCTGAGTTACTGGCTTTCTTAGTTAGCTATAATAAAAACTCGTAAAGACCGCAGTTACACTATACACCAACAACATGCACATCACCATGTTTCTCCCCTACAGCAACAATCTTTCACTATGGTCGTTGTTCATGCTCTCACTAGCGAAAATGGCACGCGGCCGCTAAACCTAACTATAATAGCTCGATAGGATAGGTTTAATAGTAGCTAGGGACAACTACTCACCAAAAGAGACTTGTTTTTGTAAAGCTCTTTCTCCGGGTGCTGCAGCTCCACCATACACGCGCACCGGTGGTTTCCATAATTGCCCATTTAATTTAAGGCCTTCTAAATGAATACATGTGTAGCTGTCTCTCCCTACGATCCTCCGGCCATCTGGCCTATTAATTGTTTGGATTCCCTCCGACACGTTGGTCAGGGATGATTTAGGAAACTAATGGGGTTTCTAGATGGTCAGAATCAAAGTTTCGATGACCACACACTCCTCTTCGTATCATCGGACACTTGTTAGCTAAGCCTTTTTGCCAAAGTAGGAATCACTTCGAACATATGATTATTATAACCTGACCCAGCAGTGTGTTCTTTTTTTGGCAACTTTTTTTAAACCTAAAGCAGGTAAACGGAAGCTCCAGGATGCGGAGATCATATTGTCCGCACTTGAACCATTAGGTGACGGATAAAGATGCAGATCGCCATCTAACCCAAAGGGTGACCGCGTGTGCCCTGCGAGCATATCACGCCCTCTGGGAAGGTCGCCATAGTTGCATATCTGTTTCTTCCTCCTCACCATAACTAGATAAGACCACGTTCTAAACGTTTTGTAATGTGACTTGTTCTTGTCTTGTTATTTGTGGTCGTGACGCGGTATGCGGAGGGATCGCTTTGAGGTTCTGAAACTACAACCAGGTGGCATGTTGTATGCTGTCGGTTTGAGATGAGATGCTCCATGGTGGTACCAGAAATGGGCGTCGAGCATCCTCGCCAGGAAGGATTTATCATTAAAGATAAGTAGGCAATAAGTCACTTGCGGCCTAAAAACCATGTGCTTGGACGACATACCAAAATGTTGGTCTAGGCCCACCATGAAGGCCCGCAGAAATAAAGAAGCACCAACCAACTAATCCAATATCTTTAACTGACATAAGATGACGGTGTTGAATTCTTCGGAAATCGTCTACCCCATCTACACGTAAAACAGCGTGCATCCCAACAGTGGATAAGTACACTAGGTTGGTTCATTTTCTCATTCTTAGCATTGTTCAAATAGGAGAAAGGCCCTTTTTTACTGCATCTTCACTTCCGCTTTGGCGTTGTAGGCAATTTCCTGTAATGGAGGCCCGCGCAAGGCACTTTCCTCTCGCAAACCAATAATATTTGAATAGTTTGATCCTCTCATTTCTTTGCATTTTCCTCAGTAGGAGAGTGGCCCTTTTAACCGCTTCTCCTCCTCCGCTTCGGCGTTGTAGGCATTTTCCTGTGACGGAGGCCCACGCGGGGCACTTAAACCAACTGAGTTACCGCGTCGGAATCTCTCTCATCGGGATGCCTTCCACGATACACCACATATATGAATAGATCAGTTAGGTACGTCTGGCGAGATACGGAACAGCAACACCATGTTTTTCTATGTAACCCTTTTTATAATAAAGTAGCAAATGAGTATCATTGTTTAGCGCTCTTTTCGGGAAATCATCTCATGGAATGACGAATAGACACACTGACAATATGAACAGTCGGGATGAGACGGTGATGTTTAATTTCCGCGGAAATAGCCGCAAGTCCCGCTGGAACGTGGTCGTTCCAGCGACCCTTGGGGTCGATCTTTGCGGACCTCAGAGATGCGCAGCATCCACTCCCAATCCCCGAGACTAGCTAACAAGCAGCATCATCAGGATAGCATGGAGCAACGCGAAACTATGGAAGCTACAATATACCATTACTACATGCTTAACATAACTAGAATAAGGTGACTAACCTGTATTCAGATAATTAATACAAATATCAGATTATTTGATCACTATTTAAATCTAGTCCAGTTTCTATTAGAAATCAGATAGGAGGCAGTAGCTCAGGCGGTAGCGAGCAGAGCATTGTAACCGGTGATCGCGTCTCTGTTCGGCCAACTGACGATCGCTGGAAACATAGGCCATGTCCTTCCCTCGTCGTTGACACTCTCCACCCACGAGGATTAATGAGTATCAGTGTAAAACTGTGGAAGTTTCCAGTATATGACTGAAGTCAAACCATCCTGGAATGGCGTGAATGGGATCAGGGACTTGATAGACGCCAATCAAAATCAATAACTCAGCCCTGTGAATTCTTCTATACAAAATGGACTGAACCATAAAATATGTTACGGTTTTTGAAAATTTGACTACGCTTTTGCTGATTTGGCAGCAATACCTTCCAGTAAAATAATTTGCAAAATATGCTGAAATAGGTTGTGGGTATTTATGGACAGTTTTGGATAGTTTAGGACTGGTGTAAACCGTTTTAGACATGTTTTAGACAGGTGTTGGACAAAGGCTGTTCAAAATTAGTTTTGGACAGTCCAAAACCCAACCCTGCCTGAAAACAAACGAAACTGTCTGTAAATATCTGCAAGTAAGATGCTACGAGATTATATTGAAAAAATAACGCCATACACGTGGTTGGCCCACATAAAACAGATCCTAGATACGATCGGCTTGGCTACATATGGACAAATCAAGAAATAGGACGTGAGAATCGTAATGGAATGTATCGATACATGTGCCAGGTACTAAAGGATCAATTCGTACAGGGGTTGGAAGAGAACAGGTCTAACTCATGGAAAGGTAAACATACATTGTATTTAAAACCCAATTTTGCATGGAACCATATTTGTTTAAATTGAAGGATTGCGAGAGGATCAGATTGGCTCAATTTAGAACGGTGAAACTTAACTTACCAAGCGAAACCGGACGCTGGGAGGTGGTAGTTAGAGATGAAAGGACATGACTATCATTATGTCTTCATATGCGATTACTTTGAAGACGATAGGAAGGAACTCTTGCCTAAATACTACTGGTGAGACCAAACTAGTATAAATTCTATACATTATTCTCTTCTCTATTAACAAAACTAGTCGTGTAACAGTCCAAATTAATCAAAATAATAAAACTAAAACTCCCTCCAAGCAAAGGTAACCTTAATAAAAAGAAGGCGACTGAATATACAACGACAGCGAAGACAGCGGCGAATACATCAGAGACAACGGCGACGACGATGGCGAATGCGATCATGACAACACAACAACAACAACAACAACAACAACAACAACAACAACAACAACAACAACCACCAACCAACCAACCAACCAACCAACGACAACAACAACAACAACAGCAGCAGCAGCAGCAGCAGCAGTGACAACAGCTGTAACAACAGTTGCAATAACAACAACAAACGCGCTGCCACCACCAGCGGCAAAAAATAGCAATAAGGCGCCGTGAAAACCAAGATAATAATTAAAACATACTGCCTCCGCCGTATAATCGTAAATTGTATATTCCCCATATGTCATTGTGAAAATGACCTGGGTGTAAATAAATGAATGTGAAGCTGAATCTGAATATTTCCCTTCCTAGAATGACTCTTCCCAAAATATCTATGTTGTCGGTCGCACATGGCCGCACAGAATAATATATAAGGACATATTTGTTCAATGCCTACGTCATTGATATATTTTCAATCTAGCAGCCATAAGGTCAACTGTTTTAGCATTTGACACCAAAAATGGCACATGTCTTCGGGACCCAGGTACAAACATTTACATAAGTTTTACAAGATCGTTCCAATAGAAGAAGTGTTATTGAGAAATACGTCAAAAGTGTTCATCTTAACAACAATGTTGCTAAAGTGTTCATTTTCAAAACAATGTTGCTGAAGGCTGTCGCGTTTTAGCCTTTGACCCCGAAATTTGGGATGTTTGAACTTAAGGTTGTGTAAAGGTGTTGTTGCACAGGGTCCACAAATTTCCAGGGCCCACAAAAACTGACACAATTTTTGTTTATTTTCGGGCTTCTGCGTAACTTCAAGCTATACGCAAAGATATCGCACACATAAGACTGATATGGCCAAATCTCACAGACCTCCAATCTCAGGGACGTTCTGTAGCATTATGGTTGAACGGTAGCGCTGGCTTTCACGTGATCCTAACGGTAGATCCGAGGGCTCTGGGTAAGAAGTTCAAAAACAGCACAGGGTCCCCTGAGTCTTAAGTCAGGCCCTGAAATTGGGATATGTGTTTGGACCCAAGTTTGAAGAAGATCCCTTCAGTAGAACCAAGGTTGTTATATCGAACCACGTCTTCAGAACAAGAGCATTAAGAGGCACATCAAGCAGTAGTCAATGTTCACATTAACCCCTGTGTCTAGAGATGCGGATAAGTATGAATGGCTTGTTAGGCGGGCTGAACCCCAGCCCACCTGAGAATTTTGATGATTTCTGATGCATTTTTGGATATCCACAAAGGAAGATACTTGCAATACTCTTGCTATTGTGCCTGTGTGAAAACAACGATCCTCCACATAATAAACATGATGTGTCATCAATACCTAGCTGTTATTCTAATCAATTCCAAATATGCACATGTTTATAACAAACCCAGTCACAAAATATAGCAATAGTTATTGTGTCATCTTTTATGTTATACATACAGACACATTAAAGATAGCCCTATTAGACTCTCCCGCCCGCCATCCCCACACACCCCCTCTCTTCCACTCTCGCAAAATGTGTTTTTCCTCATAGAATCAGAGGTCTCCTGGAATGGTTGGACCTCCCCGCAGTTGTGGAGGCTGTGGTGGTGGGGGAGGTGGTGGTGATGGGGGGGGGGGGGGGGGGGGGCAACTATTGTGTCGCCACTGCTGTACTTTAAAATGTATTATAGGAATGGGTAAATGCATTTAGGGAAACGTGGGCATGCGTTCGGTCTTGACATCTAAATAATATACTCTTCAAATTAACATGATTCAGATATCAAATTTCGCTTTTATATTTACACTCTTGCGTTTTGTCCGCTGTTGCAAGATAGTGTTACAGGAGAGCTATGACAGGGGCGATAACTATATTGGATTGATTATCACATACATTGCAGAATGGCTATATTCACGAGTTCTCACGGTCTTGACAAAAAGTTTCCTACATGAGTTTTTGAAAATGTTTCTGTCTACTGCAAATTTTACGATGGAAGGAAATCGTATAGCCTCTGCTTAGTCATTCGCACATACATAGCACTGATTATTGCGACATTTTTGCTAATTAGAGATGCGGATTATATAAGCTATATCATCTACAAAATTTCATGTTTTAGTTTGTGATTTATAAGTGATACTCACATTCTAAGTAAGCACCCACATTGCTTTTATATATGCATCTAATCCCAATTATAGTGGCCACTACTGAAAATATCTTAATAATAAACTCGTACAACATAAATATTTGCTGAGAAAGACCTCATTTCGACAGTTTTCCTGAAATTGACACACGCACACACTCACGCACGCACGCGCGCGCGTAGACAGGCAGGCACGCACGCGCACGCACGCACGCACGCACACACACACACACATATAGATCCTGGCATGGTGTGGAGCTCTCGTTCTCGCGTCTCTCATATGACTGGCGTAGGCCTATCGTTATCACTTCTACCTGCTGTTTTCAACAAATATTCTTGATTTGAATATGATTTAAAACATTCAAATGCAAAAGGAAGTAACAAAGAATTATTACAAAAATATCATCTTTACAGATTCGTAATCTTGGATATCCATACTTTCTCACACATGGAGTTATGAATTTTAGAGCTTTTGTTAAAGGTTATAAATTCTTGTTCAAAGTAGAAAGATGCTCAAATTTTCGTAGAATATTTGTATGCAATTCTCATATATTCCTATGGAAGGGAATATCATCTACATATAATATAATAATGAAGTAACTTCTAACCTGTGTAGATTATTATAATCTACATCAATTTACAGCTAATAAAATTGTATTTCCGACCATATTTGTGATTTTACAAACAAGATATAAATAGAATGGGAAATTAAGGATTCTCTGAACATCTCCTCTTTGTTATGTAGTAAATTTCTGACCAAGATATGCCAGCAATCGTGCGCAGGCGTACTTGACTTCCGTCGTCATTGTTTGTCATGGTATCGTGCAATAACTCACTCATTAAACCATTCACGTTTTAGCTACGCCCCGCCAATCTCGCGCTCATGTTGAGATCCCTGTACTCCCTGACTAATAATTTCCAGAAAACTATGCAGGTAAGCTATGGCAGCAACAGCAGCCAGTCAAATTAGCTTCAAAATATTCAACAGCATGTTTATTAAATAATAAATACATACAACTCCGAAAACAACACATAATCCGTCACCAATTAAATGCGTTCGTGGCGTATTTATCTACGTCATTCATGACGTCATTGAGTATGATGTCATCCTACACGCAACGTCGTTGTTTATGACGTCATCTGACGGATAGACAAACTTGACAGGTTCACGGTTTAATCAACTTGTCTGTAGTTAAATACAGACCAGTAGTATCAGCAGATTTGTGACATTTTTGTGTGTTCGTTTCTCTAAAGGGATCTAGTAGTTTGCTATGTTCTGGCCCATTTCTAGTTAACCTTTAAATTCTCAAATTTGTTCAAGAAAATTTTTGTTATTGAAAATGCCCATTTGCAGACCAAGAGACTATTTTGGAAATAGTCAAATTCCTGCCTATTGCAGCATTAGCTATCTGTCAAATTAATTTCATTCAACATATGCAACATAATGTTTAGTGAATTGGACGTGTATCAAAGACATGCAATTCACTGACTTTCCTCGTAAACTCTTGTCAGTTTCGTGATGGTTCTACATCATTTGTTTTGTGCCGTAAACTAACAAGTGACGTATTCGATCAAGACGTCAGATACTTGAGTGCCAGATAAAATCCTTTGATTCACCCTCATGTATGCGTCATGGCGCATGCTGTGCACACGTGACGAGAGTCTCATGTTGTGTATTCATTGTTATTCATTGTTAGAATATATGAACAGATGCGACACGATAGATCATAATTATATGTTGTTTAGGCAATAAAAGAATTTCTTCTGGTTCCATCTCATATGGATCGTGATGTCTTCATCCTGTTTACGTTTTTTAAGAGAATTAGAGAAGGTGTGGGGGGGCCAAACGGGCCACCTAAGAATTTTTTTATGTCTAAATGATTGAAAGGCAAGCACTTTCTCTTTCAATTTAGAGTTAACCGCCGTCATGCCTGGCTGTGTTTCAGGAGTAACTAAAACGAGTTCGAGGAAATATGCTTTCGACAAAACGTGCAAAACATATCTTTGCAGAAAATTAACCTTTATATGTACATGGCAAAATGGAAAATGAGAAAACAAGCATGTGATGTAGTAGTAGTAGTAGTAGTAGTAGTAGTAGTAGTAGTAGTAGTAGCAGCAGCAGCAGCAGCAGCAGCAACAGCAGTAGTAGTAGTAGTAGTAGTAGTAGTAGTAGCAACAGCAGCAGCAGCAGTAGTAGTAGCCGTAGTAGCAGTAGCAGTAGCAGTAGCAGTGGCAGTAGTAGTAGTAGTAGTAGTAGTAGTAGTAGTAGTAGTAGTAGTAGTAGTAGTAGTAGTAGTAGTAGTAGTAGAAGTAGTAGTAGTAGTAGTAGTAGTAGTAGTAGTAGTAGTAGTAGTAGTAGCAGTAGTAGTAGCCGTGGCAGTGGTAGTAGTAGTAGTAGTAGTAGTAGTAGTAGTAGTAGTAGTAGTAGTAGTAGTAGTAGTAGTAGTAGCAGCAGCAGCAGCAGCAGCAGCAGCAGCAGTAGTAGTAGTAGTAGTAGTAGTAGTAGTAGTAGTAGCAACAGCAGCAGCAGCAGTAGTAGTAGCAGTAGTAGCAGTAGCAGTAGCAGTAGCAGTGGCAGTAGTAGTAGTAGTAGTAGTAGTAGTAGTAGTAGTAGTAGTAGTAGTAGTAGTAGTAGTAGTAGTAGTAGTAGTAGTAGTAGTAGCAGTAGTAGTAGCCGTGGCAGTGGTAGTAGTAGTAGTAGTAGTAGCAGCAGCAGCAGCAGCAGCAGCAGTAGTAGTAGTAGTAGTAGTAGTAGTAGTAGTAGTAGTAGTAGTAGTAGTAGTAGTAGTAGTAGTAGTAGTAGTAGTAGTAGTAGTAGTAGTAGTAGTAGTAGTAGTAGTCATTGACAGCTGACAGCTGCGCTTAGTTTGGTTGCTAATTCTGGCGAATATTTTCGCCACTAGTACTGTTCGTTTTCGCTTCATTTTTGTTTTGTTCTCTATATAACTTTATTTAGTCAAGCTTGACGTTTTCTTTTGGTGTTTAATTTGCTGGAGTTTGTCAGATTTTATTACACTAGTATTCAATTTCGAAAACCGAGGTCATCGCAGCAAGCTGCCATTGCTATTCATTAGGACACGGCGTTTGTATATAATAGTTTAGGTGGGTGTTTTGTCCCAGTGTGTCTCCATATGAATTTTGATAGGCGCATTTATACTTCGTCGGTTTGACATTACTGCCTTCCTCGCTCGCCTAGTTGGCACGTGTTATTCAGCTGAATGATTAAAGTTCTCATATATTGATAAAAGATACGTATCCTAGCTAAATATAGGACTATTTGTTACGTTAGGCTGGCTTCCATAGAACCTCACGCCTCACACCTCACACCTCACGCCTCACACCTCAGTGAAAGTCGCCAAGAAGGCTAGTCAGACCATTTTCCTCATAACACCTGAGCTACGATTTCTCGATGTGCTGAACTACCTCGGCCCAGGAGTCTCATACGAGGTATGGGTCAAAGCTTACGGGTGTACACAGCAGAAAAGCTGGTTCCCTTATGAATGGTTTGACACACATGAGAAGCTCAACTATCCAGGGCTTCCTGACTACTCAGCATGGACATCTAAGCTCAAGGGTGGCTACCTCTTGACGCGATCAGAGTGGGAGCAGTGTAACAGACATTCAGCGAGCATGGAATGCGTACATTCGCCGACTGGCTGCGATAATACAACAACATGGACGTCAGTCCATTCATCGAAGCCCTAGAGTGGATGCAGGAGTTCTACACAGAACGAGAAATAGACATCCTCAAAGACGTGGTGTCTCTCCCAGGTGTGTCACTGCAGTACCCCGTACGTGGAACCACTCAGCACATGCCGGATGTTAGCCTCTATTCACTGGGCAAGGAAGACTACGAGATGCTGAAGGGTGCTGTTGTTGGAGGTCCCAGCATCGTGTTCACCAGATACCACGAGGCCAGTGTGACGCGAATCCGCCAGAGTGAGCGTGTCTGCCAACGTCTATTCGGCTACGACGCAAATGCTCTGTTCCTGTCAACGATGGCCAAAGAGATGCCCTATGGTAAGAAGATCGTGCGCCATTGGTCTGCTGATAGTGGTGTAGCTAGATTTAAGGAGGCTCTCCTAGCAGACAGCTGGTTTGGGTTTGCTGAGGTGGATATAGAGGTCCCCAAGGCTCTGTGGGCAAAGTTCGAGGAAATGCCTCCTCTCTTCTATAGCCGCGAGATCCTGGTAGAGGCAATCTCTTCTGAAATGCTGGCATATCTAGGGCGAACAGGGAGGAAGCGTCCCACCACCCAGAAGCTGGTCGGTGCCCTCTCTGGCAAGAAGCGGCTGCTGTATGCCCCGACACTCAAGTGGTATATAACCCATGGCCTGGAGATTACTGCTGTATACCGCACCACAGACTATGAGATCAAGCGCCCATTATAGTGGTTCGTGAAGAACGTTACTGGGGCCCGCCGCTCGGGAGATGTAGGTAAGAGCAAAGCGCCCATGGCAGATCTCTTCAAATTCCTCGGCAACAGTGCCTACGGGAAGCTCATCGAGGCCCTAAACTGTCATAGCAACACCAGCTTCACGAAGGGTGAACGAGTTGTAGACAAGGCCCTGCATATAGCATGATTCGAAGATCTCGAGAAGATCGACTAGTCATACGAGCTCCAGAGTCGCAAGCCAAGAATCACAATTCGAAGGCCCTTCCAGGTAGCGATAGCAATTTATGAGCTCGCGAAGCTGCGAATGCTGGAGTTCTACTACGGCTTCCTCCATCGCTACATAGCTCGTGACAGCTTTGAGTACCTGCAGATGGTCACTGACAGCGTATATCGCTATAGCAGGCCCCAACCTCGACGACGTCATTAGCCCTGAGAGGCGAGCACGGTACAAGCTCACCTGTCTCCTTGTTGCTGAAGATGAAGCGGTACAGATCAGCTGCCTTCTGTACACATGTGATAAAGTCCCTTTTGGTCTCCTTGAGGGTTAGGCTGTCGTATATTGTCTCGAGCAGGGCACGTCCACACTTGGACCGTATAGCAACCGGGCATTGTGGCGGATATCCGGTGAGATCTCGCGGGTGTACGTCTGAAAGAGGAGGAAGACAGTTGTCTTTGTGTGCCGGATGCGCCTGGTGATATTGCTGAGGTAGGTGACTGTCTTCTGGTCCATTTCAGGGTCATCAATAACTAGAACAAATGGTTCTGTCAGTCGGGCTGCCAGCAGCTTCTCCATCAGTGCTTGCAGGTTCTGCGTCTTGATGGCTCCAGCCTCATCGAGTCCAAGCATACCTCACATTGTCGCCCTCTCCTTGATGCCATCCCCGTGTATACAGTCTTGGCTTTGTTAATGGCCGATTGTCCTACAGTATCAGTGTTCTCGATGAGATCTCGGGCTGGGATGGGACCTCGGATCTCCCGCGGGTCTCCATTCTCATCGAAGTCTAGGAGGGAAATAGGGACAACAGTGTCCTCTGAACCGAGGCGTGCCTCGCCCAAGTGAGCAAGATCGCCTAGCTCTTTGCTTTCTAGGTCTGTGAGTGACAGAGTCATAGTGCTATATACAGACAGCTTAAACATACTAGTCATACACCAAGTGAAATACTTGGGCATAGGAGGACCATGCAGTCGGTCAAGGGAATAGGTAGCAGTTCTCAGGTTACTGGCCCTCTCTGCAGGAGTACGCCTTGTGTGCGGTCCACCATTCCCGGGCATTGGCGATCCTCAGTCCGCATGCTCGAATATGGGCTACACACCACACTCCGGCACGCCATGCCTCATATGCTGCAGGGGTCTCGTGATCCATCTCTCACCATTCAGAGATTTTAAACGTAGTCGACGATGATCTCAGCCATTGCACTCGTTGCTAGCCTTAGAACCGCGGCCTCCATTAGTGTAACACGTTCACCCAGGGTCTTGGCGGCAACAGTGTAGGAGGCACCACTGAGGGCGATCTTTGGTATGGGGTGAGTTATTCCGAGGCAGTGCCCAGCCACCCCACTCACCACTGTAGCGAGGACAGCCGCAGTGGTGGCAGGAAGAACCTCATTTCCACCTGTCATCTTCACCATGGCCACATTCGCCACCACGTTACTGGCGACATGGACTGCCAGAGGTTTTGCTTAGGCCAGTAAAATCTGTGTCTTGGTTCACAGCAGGTTCTCCACCTTTTGAAGACTCGCCTGGCTCTCGGGCTGTTGCTTCACGATCTGTACCGTTGACGTCATTGTTTAAGCACTGAGTATACATCGCGATTAAACGTCTGCACCGCCTGTCAAGAGAGCTAATAAGATCTTCCCAGTCTGCGTCCGGGTTGGTACTCAGGAATATTCATCTCTCTATTGAGATATCCTAAACATGTCTGGGCTCACGCTATGCGAGAAGTACTATGATGTCTTCCGGAGGGAGTTGAAGGACTACAAGAAGAAGACACCAGATGAGCTCGCTCAGCACTCTAGTGCTGAGCTGACAAAGGAGCTGACATCTGTGAAGCTCTATCTAGGATTTGGTAAGGGACAGATCTGCTTCCTGGAATACCTTATCATGGGTGGGAGTATCGTCGAGCTGCTCCTGCGAGCTAAAGGTTTCTACAAGGATCGCGAGTATCTGTCAGATGTGTTTCAGCAGTTGTAGACTGCCATGGCCTCACTGGACTCAGAGCTGAACAAGGCTCTGCGATACTACAAGCTGGAAAAAGGATGCGCTGCAGAACCCTCCAGCCCTTGGGTGTGCATGTTGGCAGTGTGTATAGTGGTTGTAGGGCATGCCAAGCTGGTTCAGTGTCTCACCATGGTCCCCACTGCTACTGTAGAGAGACAGGCTAGTCTTATAGGTGATTTGCTAGCGGCAGAGTGGGACGATCCCGAGTGCCATGATAGCTAGGCCTGACAACACTCGTAGAGCTACCACAGGAAGTGGTGTCATGTTGACTAGCTGCAGTGTCGGGGTCGGAACGCCTGGAGCTGTCATGTCGACTGGCTGGAGTGTCAGGGTCGGAATGATTGTATGGCCCATACTACACGTAGGTGCGTTGATATCAGTGTTGAAGCCGAGGTGGACACCGGGGGAACTCCCCTCGACTATCATGTTTTTATAACCCCTTACTCGATTTTCACGATCATGTTGCTCGGAATCAACTGCAGAGTTGGTGAAATAACAACGTCAAGTTTGCGATGGGCCTTCTGCAACCCTTGTTGGAACTTAGCAATAAGACTACTGGGGTCTGCCACGATGATTATATCCTCAACGAGACTGATGAACATGGCCCGGACCTCTGCTCTGCTGACACCATCTATGGAATGACGCAGCTGGCTCCGTGCTGTAAGGAGGCAGTAGCACAGTGCTTCCAGGGACTGGTTGATCCGAACGATCCCTGCTGGTGTGAGGCCTGAGGTGGATAGGCATGCCACAAGCCAGTGATGTGGATATTTTGCACCAGCGTTCCAGGGTCGGAGTCTGGATCGAACGAGAATGTTGCTGTCTTCCGGCGGCCTACTCGTCGGGGTGTTCGATAGGGGAATCCTGAGTAGTCACATTTCGGGTCACCGTACATAACCCCTAGACCGCTGTTGTCACCACCATGCCACTGATAGTCTGGGTGAGCGCTGAAGTCTCTCCCTGTAGTCTACTGACCGCTGTGACGCTATGACTATTGAGCTGTGGGTCGAAGTCGTTTGTATCATGGAGGCTTGCACCCAGCTCATAGAGGATTCGTCACACCATGAACTACACGTGGAATCTGTGACAGCTGGTGATGAGCACAGCTACAGGAGTACCAGAATAGGAGTGAAGCAGGGTGGAACGTATTCCACATCCTGCCATGGCACACCACACGGCAAAGTTCAGCTGCTGATTCCAGTATGAGATGCTCGGAGCAGCCATCCAAGTATGAGCTTGCTTCACATCCTTGATGGTGATGGGCTGGTTTGTCAGCAGTCGTGGGATGACGGAGAAGCTGGTTCAGGACCGTCCATCCACTGTGATGGAGAACGGTGTTAGCTCTGGTATATCATCCAGTAGACCTCTCAGGCCAGTCAAGGGTGTACCCAGGAGGGGCGGTTGGCTCAGGATGACTGTCGTGAGGTTCAGAGGGAAGGCCATCTATACTGGTGTTCTTAAAGCTACCATACAGGCAGCACAATATTTGTAGTCGTCTCGACTCCAGAGGCCAGCGAGGCGCCTTCGCAGTAAGATCTCATTTTCTAACTCCTCCATATCAACCCGCCCGCTGGAGCCTTTGAGGTATTGCTGTCGTGCTTTAGGTTTCTCCGTGCGGTACATGGCTTGGACCTTCAATATATGGTGGTACTCTTCACCGGTGACCTGGCCATCCTCGAGAGATTTGCTGACAGACTCGTCGATAGTCTGTAGCATACTCTGTGCCAGTGTCACATACTTAGCATGCTTCTCCAGCCTCCTTGTAATCTGGCACTGCCCACCCCCAAGCCTGTGGCTAGTGTCACACCACCCAGCGGGATGGCGACGATGGCACCCACCCCTGTAGCGAGAGTGGCCACAGCTGCCACCACACACTGGCTCCAATCACACCCGCAGCAGTGATTGTATGCGCTAGGACGTTGTAGGCTGTCTTATATCGCCTGCGCATTCTGCTGTACTTTTCTGCCTCATGGACAAGATTCTGCCTGATGGTATCTATCTGCTGGAGTCTCCAGCCGTGGATGGTACCGCCCTCGTCAGCCGTCAGGGAGGGGTATAGTTTTGGTTGATTCCACCACTCTGATTTTGCCATAGTATACCTGGAGATTAAACCTGCATCACCTGCAGAATCTGCTCATAAGTCATAGAAGGGTTCATTTTGGAGAGCCTGGCGAACTGTGCCAGCTTGCTGGTGTCGAGACAGACGTCTCTTAGACAGTGGTCATCCAGCACTATGTCGGATGTCCCATCCGTGCTGGCATATATGTTGATGGAGGGGCTGTCAAACAGGTGATTTAGAGGTGTGAACACGCTAGGACTGATAGCTTTCCATAGGTTGCTGTTGGCACCTGGGAGATACTCTCTCACGTCACGGCCGACTTCTACCAGTGAGCTGCTGTATGCACTGCCCAGAGATTGATGTAGCACATCGGCGTGTATGTATGTTGTGCCCCGCTGGGGCACCTCGAAGAGGACCCATTCTACATGGTACTGTACCACCCGTCTCCCCTCTAGAGAGGGTGAGATTACGTTCTCGCCACAAGAGAGCAGCAGTTGGACAATCGGCATGGTTATATCTCCTGTTTAAACCCCTCCTATAGAGTGCTATGAAACCCATATTTGCTCACTCGACTGGTCTTGCTGACCTGGCAGATGTGTAAGCAGTTGATGCTGCCAAGGTAGAAGAGAGCGATGGCAAGTCATTCACCCTACAGTATGAAGCAAACTCAAAGGTATATACCCCAGTACAATCCTTAGGTCGACCCCTTGCGGAGAAACATTTACGACCGCTTTCACCCACGTGGAGCGATCGAGTCTGTCTGCCACTTCTATGGGGTGGAGAGGGTAGGACGTGGTTGTCTGCTGAAGACCCCTGCTCAGCACCAGATTATCTGCGTAACATGTGAACATGTCTGCCATGGTTCAAATGCTAATCACTTTAGCCTCCTACCTGGTGAGCGTTGTCAAGGTATATGGAAGCCACTATGGGTGGTCCCATCATGCCGATGCGACTCTGGCAGAGACTACGTGTTTGTCTGAGCCTACACAGAATAGAGAGGTGTGGTTGATCACAAGGCGATCAGTGGTGTATATCACTGTGGAGGCTTGTCTCTAAATGGGCGTTCAGACCCTATTATGTGTGCTAGTAGTATTGTCGGAATTAAAATGATACTATCTCCCTCAACTGGCAGCCGTTCGGTGATCCGTGGTGGCCCCCACCACCCTTTCAATCCCTGGGGGCCTCCATCTAGAGGCATACCCCAACCACCTGTCTCAACAACCCTGGGGCCTCCATCTAGAGGAACACACCAACCACATGTCTCAGCAACCTATGCCCCAGGGATTGAGAGGACATTTTAATTCCGACACTACTACTGCTCACTGTTTACTTTAGATTAACTATCTCTATCTAATGTACAAATGCCATACTAGACAAGAGGGTAGAATCAACTATGATGTAATCTACGTCATCAGCGGCACTGGGACTCAAATGCCACACAAAAAGCCCTTGGAGAGTAGATAACTAACATCGGTGTCATCTCCGATCCAAACGAAAGACTATCTATAGGCAGAACTTGGGAACCATAGAAAAATATCACTCATATACACAAATGTCCTTCATATGGAGGGTCGTCCAGCTTGGTCACATGATCCCTGGACTAATACATGTGTCTTTCATCTGACGGTTGTGGCATGGTCTGATGTCCACTAGTGTTGTAAACTGGAACTTACGGCGCATGTCTTGAGTAGTATCACAGAGCTCTTCTTGCAGTGTAGTGCACGTTGGCCGCATCTAATCAGTATGTAGTGGGGTGAGGAGATGGTGAGCTTGAAACATGTGAAGCAGGGTCTAGTCTAATTTACCACAGTTGCACAAAGCCGTGCAAAATAAAGTTTTTATTACGAATGACTGTATCATATATTATCTGTATAGTGTGAAAAACACAGATGATATCCGTACTCTTACTGATACTTATACTAGCAGATAATCTGAACAGCAAAGAGAAATACAAGCTAGTCGCATCTGCATCAACTATGATGATTTGAATACACGCATACCATTCACGTGGGTTCATAATCCATTTATGCATTGAGATGATTCACAGGTTGAGCAATATTGCAACAGGTGTTATTGCTGATCACTGCGTTAATCCTTTAGTTACGATAACGGCCAAAGCCAGCCTCCTTAGTGGTCTGGAGGAATTCCCATTTGCAGACCAAGATAAGACTAATTTTGAGAATTTACAACTGGAATGACTGTCCCGTTAACCGGGCCAGTTATTCCAGTGGTAAATTTTCAAAAATAGTCTTCTCTTGGTCTGTAAATGGGCATTCAAAAAGCAAATATTTTAATTTTCAGGAACAAATTTAGACACTAGGTTTAAGGAAGATGGTGCTCTAAATATCAGTAATAACGTCCATGAACAAATCATCGACATGAAATTTAGTGGTGTTATATGTTGCCACTGTCCCGTAATTACGGATACTGATGCCACAGACTCTAACTTACTGAGAGCTATAGAATTTTCTTGTAAAGCCGGTGTTAACCTATATAGGCCTGTACTTGTTGCAACAAGGGAATTATATATAGTATACACTGTAGATGGGGTGGTGCGTGTCAAAATAGGAGTATAGATGGACAGACTGAGGATGGCGATCCTTAATGTGCTCATGATGCTGACTAGGATATGTAATTATTGCTGTATTATCTTGTTTTAGATTTCATCTAATGATTGATCTACCTGTAAGGTTGTGACCATGAGTATGTTTCAATTATACACTAAAACATACTCCTTGTGAAAACCCATTGCACTGCTAAAATGTCACGTTAACAAATGTTTATAACAGAAATTCAATATAAAGCAAATAAAAATTAACTACCTGAAAAACATGCTGATACTTTCCTTTGATTTTGCCGCCCAAACCAATAAAGTTATCATGTACATAGTATACACATGGCTATATTTAATGCAACCTGCAAGATCTATTAGACATGCCTAGAAATTCTAACGTAATTAATGCATACCATGAGATATTAACAGAATGCCAGCATGTTAATTGACTAATAACAGTTTCCTTTCATGTCTCCACATTCAACAATCATCATTCTCTAAGTGTGCACACTGTTACATTTTCTGTACAGCTCGATGGCATCGATATGTTGATGTTAATGCACAAATTCATTTATTATAGGCTACTAAAAGTATGGGTTCTGTGAAATACGTATCTACTGTACTGTATTACCACAGTATGCAACCACCTATTAAATAACACTAGGACGACAAGCAAACTAGATTGACAATAGGATGTGATTTTATTAGTCACGTTCACCTTTTTATACCTGTTTAAAAAAGTATATTTGAAGCAGTATTTAAATCCTTGATAGAAAACATTGCATTCACTCTCTTGACACGCACTTCCATCTGAGTTCTATTCTGACATCTGAGTTCACGCCTGGTATCTATTCTGAACTATTAGATTAACCAAGTAATCATGACGATGACATCGAACGCCGTTGTTCTTTTGATGCTGTGTACAACTTGTCATCTTGTCACAGGTAAGATAAATATTAAATATAGCTGTACTGTGAAGTGTTGGACAGTTGGATGACCACGGATTGGCTACTCATGGTTTGAACCAAGAAAATATGTATGGGACAAACTAGTTACCATCTACACTACAGTAACACAGTCGTCCATTTGCAGTCCATGAAAAGAGTATTTCTTTTAACATAAATGGGCATTGGCTATGTAAAGACCACTTTGATGGTAAACAGAATTCTACAGTGGTGCTGAGGAATATCAATTTGCAGGACGACAGGATGTTGTTTCCGTAAATTTCACTGGTCTTCTCCTGGCCTTCAAAATTTATAATTCTCTTGAAAAATCTTGACCAATTAATAATTAATAAAATTATGCCAAATAGGCCTCAGATTACTTCTCAGCGCAACTAGATTTAAATATCGAACCCTTAAGGGCTCCAGCCTACGGGTCTGCACCAGCTTAAGGCGCTACTAACTGGAGTGCTTAATATGGCCATTGATCTTCTCTGATGAAGAGCAGTTCATTTCTTCCAAATGCAAAAACTAGTAATTTTGATGCCCATGCGAGTACCCTTCCAATTAGGCGTGTGCTTTATAGACGAGTCAAGACTTTCAGGACTCTTAGTGTAACATCGTGGCCAAGTACGCTAATGATCCGATGAAAACTCTAGGTGTAGTCGTAGTTCAAATGTTAATATTGAATTGTAATTTTGATAACCAAACGGTATACGCCAGCTGGGCCTGGGATCCAGGGGCTGTGGATACATGAGAGGGTATCAGGGTCATCTTCTAATATGCCCATTGACCTTCTTCGATGAAGGAGAGTTAATTTCTGCCAAAAAGAAAACTGGTAATTTTGATGGCCACGCAGTACCCTTCCACCTGGGCACCGGCGCTGCAGATCAAGCATCATCTCTGGGACTCTTAGTGTAACATCCTGACCAAGTATAGTAATGATCCGATCAAAACTCTAGGTGTAGTCGTAGTTCAAATGTCAAAATTGAATTGTAATTTTTATAGCCAAGTTGTACCCTACAGCGGGGCCTAGGATCCAGGGCTGGTGGAAACGTGAGAGGATGTGCCACATGGTCTCTTCAAATATGTCCATTGACCTTCTCCGATGAAGAAGAGTTAATTTCTGCTAAAACCGAAAACTGGTATTTTTGGGCACCTGCCCTGCAGATCATTCAGCACCTCCGGGACTCTGATAGAAACATTATAACCAAGTACGGCAGTGATCCGATCAAAGCTCTGGGTTTAGTAGTAGTTCATAAGTCAATATTGAAAATCCCCATATATTTCCTATGGGACTTTTGTGCCCACTTAAACGTGGGTAGCTCGAGAGCTATTGGACAGATCCAAAATAAAAACAATAGCACACGATACATAGGCTGAGTATCAGAAATTGACCAAGTTTGTTGTTGATCGGATGAACGCTGTAGGAGGAGATGTAGTCCAAATATTTTGTGAAAGAATAAGAAAGAAAGAAAGAAAGAAAGAATAAAGATCCTGAATGATTTCAATAATCTGTGATTGTATCGCAGATTAACTATGTCATCAAACATTCAGAAATAATATAGTTACCCTTATGTACTAATTGTCTGTCACAGCATGATCTAATTCCTTTATAATGTAATTGTATGTGAGACCCGGATGTAAGGCCTGGCTTCTCGCACTTCCTCTTACACAAAAAGAAATTCAGTTTAAACCAAGTTGCAAATTATAAATTCAACAAGGCTTTAAAATGCAAATACAAATCTAACATTTTCGCAGATAAGCCAGAGTATTTGCTATCTGTATTTAGCGGGCGCTTGATATTTTCTTGAATAAACAAAAAATATTATTATGCAACTTATTTGTTTGATGTGGTGATATAATTTTTGCGGTTTCTCCCTCCGGGCGTTATGAGTCTTTGAAGTTTTCGAGCGTCGAGCGTTATGGCGCTAGTTAATATTTTGTCAGGTCGTATGCACACTGTCTAGACATATTTAAGAATTTCTGAGGGTTTTTTCAATTAGAAAAATATAATGCTTACCTAAATTAAGAGACTTACGCTCTCAGTCGTTGCCAGAAAAAACAACAAATAACCAGAAATATGTGTTACGTGGCTGGAATTTGTGCATGCACATTAGTATGTGGTGATAACTGTTTTAAAGTTTTAAAATCTTCTAAAGTTATTTATATCTCGTATATCATACATACATACATACATACATACATACATACATACATACATACATACATACATACTTACATACATACATACATGCATCTGATGTGCATATCTAATCCATGCTAGGTCTATAGAATCGCTACCATTAAAACCCCTGATAGTATTCAGTGAACAGTGAGAAGTTGACG
Source organism: Chaetoderma sp. LZ-2023a (assembly GCA_034401795.1). Classification (NCBI taxonomy): domain Eukaryota; kingdom Metazoa; phylum Mollusca; class Caudofoveata; order Chaetodermatida; family Chaetodermatidae; genus Chaetoderma; species Chaetoderma sp. LZ-2023a. Next base: position 160,276,017 of record CM067372.1, on the reverse strand, counting down.
ACACTCAAAAAGCGGTTACCTCCGGTACCAGATTCTGGAAGCAAGCGGTGGTGCGGTGAACAACTTCCTTACCGATTCTAATTCCATATTAGGTTGCTAGAGTGATAGTTGCCTGATATAGTAGTTTGACTGGGCTGTTCCAAAAAATTAACAAAAATATCATAGTTATCTTACACCTCCACATAAAATTCTTAGCACCCACCGTTGCGAACAGGACCTTCGTTGAAAATGCAAGAATTCTGCCCACAATACACATATTTAGGATGGTAATGCAATAAAAAAGAAATTGAAAGTTGTCAAATTCGTCTTTTTGCTGTCAAAATACGTTTATCCTTCAGCTAAAAGCAAAATCTTGTTTTACCACATAGATTTTGTTTCACATACCAACGCCCCTTGAACAGACTTGAATGATCCAAAGTCACTAATAACAAAGCAGGGCGCCATGCCTTTAATGGTTCTGAGGTAATTTTTGTCAAAAGTCGTTCAATATAGCTTGTAGCACAACTAAGTTTAGATCACACAAATTGCTAGGATCACGCGTTTTCGCTGCTATGCAGTGCATTGTATTAGAAGTAATGCTATGGATCAGCTTGCATCTCCCCCCACCCCTACTAACTAGCTTTTAAATGGCTGCAATGTACATGTAAGTGTACAAGCTGTTAATATGAACTGTCTTTTAAATGCAAGACTTAACAAACCGTTGATGCTAGAAGACCTATAATAGAACGACCTTTAAATGCTGTTTTTATTTTAAATCCGATTATAATTGATTGCCGACAACGAGCACTAAGGTTGGTGCCTCGCAAAAGGGATGTCAGAAGAAAAAGAGGAATATTTACCCTGACTTCAGGGGTGAGCTGACAGCGGCTGGAATTACAGATAAAGTACAGTATAGCAACCACACACATTTTGAAGGGGAGAATGTGGTGTTTCACCTAAATAATTGGGGCAGGGCTGTGTACTATTTGTGATGCTTCCATACTGATACGCAGTAATCCACTTTTTCCAATAATCAGTAAAAATCTAATTTTTTTTTTAAGGTCAGTCTTTCAATGCGGTAATTAATGTATAATTGCTAAAACTGCTTGGCACCCTATTGTTTTCGTTCTGTTTATTGTTATCTTTATTTTTATTATTCCGTGCTTTTGTTTGTTCGCGAAGAGCGCGAAGACAAAAATATCAATAAAATCAAGCTTTGCATGGCAAGATGGCCTTATTAGAGCGAACTTTTTACGTGTTAATGGATATGATTTTCTAGATAGGTTGGCGGCCATCTTGGATTTCCTGCGTTTTAAAAAATCTTCTCCAGGACCACTGAAGGGAATGAGCGGAAATTTGTTGAAACTCATCGTGGAGTGGGTTTCATAAAGGTGTGTTCAAGAAAAGTCGATAGCTGAAAACACGGATTTGCGTATGGACCAATCACAATCAGGCCGTCTGGCGGAAATATTGAATTTTTTATTTGATGGAATTTTAAGCCCAAATTGCTCATATATATGTTTTGGGGGGGGGGGGGGTGGTCGAGAAATTCAAATCTGGCATTTTCGAATTTGTTCGATTGATGGTTTGGCTGCCATCTTGGATTCGTTTCCCGCCAAATTCCCCATAGTAAAGCAATTGGAAAGTTAAAATGTCTTCTCCTCGGAAACCACTGGGTGGATTTCAATTATATTTTGCAGGAAGCATCGTTAGGTAATAGAAATTTGAGTTTGTTCAAACAACGCTGGTCGGCCTATTAGGCCGTCGACCATGTTGGATTTTGTAGTATTTCGGGAAAAGTTTTAATAATCTTCTCCGAAACCAATTGGCGGATTGATTCAAAAATCATGCAATATCATCTAGGGCATCGGCTGAACCAGGTTTGTTCAAGGGAATTTGATTGGCTGTAAACTTGGGTGGCCATCTTGAATGTCCTAGTTTTCGTGAAAATGACTTCTTCTCCAGAACCGCTCAACGGATCGGGATGAAATTTGGCTGATATTATTAGGCATTGAGGGTCATTATAGTTTGTTCAAGAGAAATCGATACGTCAAAAAACCTGGCCACCATCAACCAATCAAATTCAGCATGATTGGCGGCCATTTTGAATTTTTTTATTTGTTGAAATTTTAAGCCGAAATTGGTTTCCTATAGGTTTTGGGGTCTTCTGATTCCAAATTTGACATTTTAATACTATCGGACGAACGGTTTGGCGGCCATTTTGGATCGCTTTCCTGCCAAATTCCCTCATAGTAAAGCAATTGGAAATTTTTAATTCCTTCTCCTCGGAAACCACTGGATGACTTTCCAATTATATTTTGCAGGAAGCATTGTTAGGTAATATAGATCTGATTTTGTTCAAACAACGCTGGTCGGCCCATGAGGCCGGCGGCCATTTTGGATTTTGTAGTATTTCTGGAAACGTATGTAAAAATCTTCTCCTCCGAAACCACTTGGCCGATTGATTCAAACTCATGAAATATCATCTAGAGCATCAGCTGAACCAAGTTTGTTCAAGGATATTTGATTGGTCGAAAACTTGGGTGGCCATCTTGAATGACCCAGTTTTCGTGAAAACGACTTCTTCTCCAGAACCGCAAAACGGATTGGGCCGAAATTTGGGTGGTATGATTAGGGACTGAGGGGCATTACACTTTGTCCAAGAGAAATTGATACGTCAAAAAACCATGGCCGTCATCGACCAATCAAAATTCAGTATGATTGGCGGTCATTTTCAATTTTTTAATTTGTTGAAATTTTCAATACTGTCAGACGAACGGTTTGACGGCCATCTTGGATCGTTTTCCCACCAAAATTATCAATACTAAAGCAATTGGAGAATTGAATTGTCTTCTTCTCAAGAAGAAATGGCCGATTTCATTTATATTATTTTTACTTCCGTTGTTGACACACGATTGTTTGTTTTCAAATCCACATTCAATGATGGGTTGACTGGTCGGATAAAGAAGATTCCTACTGTAACCTTCTCACATAATTCAATAAAACTGACAGCATTAATCCAACTTGATCAATATCTAAGAGGCTATTTAGGCTCTAAGCCACCTATAAGAGCTGGCTCAGATAAGGTTCTCATCTTAGCGACCGGTATGCTAGCCGCTTGCCCCCCCCCTCCACCCCCACCACCCCCCCCCCCCCCCCCTATGCATCGCCGCTTGCGGCTATATTTATTATTATTATTATTATTATTATTACTATTATTATTATTATTATTATTATTATTATTATTATTATTATTATTTAGCTGCCTTTTGGACTGGTTGGACTGATAATAGTGATTATGTGAAGAGTTCCTTTGCCGGAAGATGGATTATGAGAAGATCAATAACTTCTGTAAGTCTTTATTTTCTCATCCAGGAGAGCTAGATCCAATGTAAATGCATTGCTTATTACATCACATGCTACTCGACACCTAGCTTAGGTCATGTGATAGATATATTATCGAAATCGTATTATGTAACAAATATTACCCGGAGTGAGTAGTTAGCTAGATAGAAGCACTCGCTATGCTAGTACAAATATCTGTAATGCTATCAGTAGAGATACTACTTTGAGACTACGGATAATATATGAGATATAAAATAACCTGTGCTCTGCACGGTGATGCTATTCTTTCTATCTTACTGTGGTTGCGATATTAATGTTATTATTGTGGGGGGCCATATTGTTTGGTAGGTGGTACTGATAAGTTCTGCTGGTGCAGACACTATCAGTACCACCTACCAAACAACATTAGCAGGAGCAGTAGTAGTAAAAGCAGCGGAGGTAGTAGTAGTAGTAGTAGTAGTAGTAGTAGTAGTAGTAGTAGTAGTAGTAGTAGTAGTAGTAATAGTAGTAGTAGTAGTAGTAGTAGTAGTAGTAGTAGTAGTAGTAGTAGTAGTAGTAGTAGCAGCAGCAGCAGCAGCAGCAGTAGTAGTAGTAGTAGCAGCATCAGCAGCAGCAGCAGCGGCGGCAGTAGTAGTCAATCATAGCACATGCTGTCTTTTGTCGCTGCTAATTACGTCGATTTTAGACGGTTTCTGCCACTCACCCATGCCTAATTTTTGTCCTATTGTTGTATAAGTGTATATACGTTAGTTTAGTTATATTTGATTTTGCAAATTATATTGTTGTAGAACGTATTTTGTAAGGAAACTTTCAAGGCTGCAGTAATTATTTATTACTGCTGTGGCCATTTCAGCCGGCCTCTTCCTGTATTGCTTTTTTGTCCTATTAATGTTGGGATTTTGCCCAGTTACGGTCTGTTGTAATGACGCTTTTTGCTTCTATTTATTGCTTTCTAGAATTGCCTATAGGCGCGGCCATTTCGCGCAGGGGACTGTGGGACTGTGCCTCGCGAGATCTCCATCGATACGAGATCTAATAATTCTCGGCGCGAAGACACGGCTCTATTTTTAGATTGCTGGATATCTCATAATTATTATTTTCATGCGCGTGATTCATGGCGAGTTCTCTTATTTGTTCTGGTCCGACTGTAATAGAGTTTGCGCGGTGATGACAGCTTAATTATTTTAATAAACAGCCAACTGAGCTCCAAATAACTACTCTAAATAAGTACTCTTCTTTTACTGGAGGACTGCGTACAAAACATGTTTATCATTCCTTCTGCAGGTGAAAGTACTCACGCATATGTCCACTTTAGCACTCCATCAAACTGACCACAAATGGCTTCTTGCGGTGATCGTGAGAAATGCCTATTTGCATTAGCTACTCGCCGGAGAACTCGCTTTGAAGTTTACCACTGGAATGACTGGTTGGATAACCGATCCTATAATTCCAGTAGTAAATTGCAAAAGAAACCCCACAATTAGACATAGGATATTTTCTATGATAATGGATTTTGCTGATCTGTTTCTGCAGTATATGACGTCATAATTATTTAGGCCAGATGTAACTGGACGTCACAATCAAAATGTGTAATGAATGACGTATCTAGCTCCACTAGGAACATTGAATAGCCAGTCAAGCATGCGAATTGCACGCCTTTACTATTTAATCAACATGCTGTTGAATATTTTGAAACTAATTTGACTAGACGCTATTCGAATTGTATGTCTTTGCTATTTATTCAACAGTCATTTTCTATGATAATGGCTGGGTTCGACCTGTAACTGAAGGATATGACGTCATAATCAATTACGTCATACACATGCTGACGTCACAATCCAAAATGTGTAAATGAATGGCGTATCGAGCTCAGTCATGAACATTGAATAGTGCAGCAAGTGTACGAATTGTATGTCTTTACTGTTTATTCAACATCGTGTTGAATATTTTGAAACTAATTGGATCTGGCGTTTTTGCGACCAGAGGCAGCAAACCTTTAAACCACCCAATCAAATTAGTTTCAAAATAGTCATCAGCTTACCTGTATAGTTACCTTGAGATTGGAAGTCTAGGAATTCATTATTCAGCGTATATATGTCCATCGATTCCAACATGCAAAAAAGGCGTGGAGCTTAGCTAGAAATAGGCATGGCATACCTAGAAATGGATCTCTCTATTGAAATTGTTATGAGCAAATTGAGCATTACATGGCTAATACCACTTGGTAATGTGTGGCCCACACAATATGGACCACTTGTATTAAGAGACCACCCATATTTATAGGTCACATATTTTTACCATGAATTAATCTCGTAGTGCAAAATTTCATACCGAAATTTTGCTAAATCTCCGGTTATTCACAGTTTTCAGTGCCCTATTGTCTGTAGTATGTTTAGCCCCATAATTTCACATACATAGACTTGAACCTTAATATACTAGGTATATTCCGAATCTAACAAATTCTAGATGAAATAATTTTATTAGGCAAAAATTGACTTAAATGTTGGGTTTTTCGTGCTTTTCGGTGCTCCACTGTCTGTATGTAATGTGGTCGGCTCCAGAAATTCTCTCACATAGACGTAGAGGGATTTGAATACGATAGTTATATTGGGAATTAAAAAGAATTCGACCGTGAAGTAATTTCGTAGTATACGATTTCATCGCGTAAATTCGTTCCAGTTTTGGCAGATTTGCGGGTTTTCTATGCCCTACTATTACCTGTCTGTAATAGGTTCGGCCAAATAATTTCACCGATATGGTTAGATAGCGATATGAACACGTTAATGAATCTTGAGTTTTCTACCACGTAGTAATTTCGTAATATTCAATTTAGTAGCCATGGACAGTTTCCAAATGCCAACAATTTACTATATTCGGTATCAGAATGTCTGTTCTCGATTTGTAATAATTTTTTATATATGGATGTATATAACTCAATATGAGCTAGTACTTTTGCACAATACTACCATCAAGTAATCTCATCGTAGGTAGTTACATATTCGCCGTAAGGCCCCATTATAACATGGTTAGTTCACATTCACCACATTCAGATAGGTGTCGGTATGTCCTGGCATATCGCTCATAATGGGTTCGGCCCCAGAATGTCACCCACATGTTTAGATGGGTATATGCATAAGCTTACGACGTAGTGAGATTTAAAAATTTCATAACGTAAATAAACTAAAACTTAGGCTAATTCATGGTTTTCATTGCAATACGTTCACCCCAAGAATTTCACCTACAAATACTTATAGGAAATATGCTAGTTGTATTCCGAATTTAAAAAAATTCTACAGGAACGTAATTTCATAGTACACAATTCCATGCCAAAAATTGGCACAAATTCTGTCAGATCAACGATTTTTTTGTACCACACTGTTTGCAATAGCTTCGGCCCCAGCAGTTCACCCATATGGTTAGATACGTATATGAATACGCTAATAAAGCATCAAAGGTTTAAAAAATGTTTACTAGACAGTAATTTCGTCATATGCAATTTAGTAGTGGCACGCCATTGTCAAATTCCAATAATGTACTATTTTCGGTACCAGAATATCTCTACATGCCTTGTAGCCAGTTTTCGAACATAAGGCCATGTAGAACTCACTATATTCTTGTGCTGTGCGAAATATTGTAATAATTCTACCACCAAATATTTATTATCGTAATGTGAAAATATTTCTATATACCCCATATTATTAGCCGCGTGTACTGGTAGAACCTGACTTATCAGGCTAATACCCTAACATTTGTACATATGGTCAACAAGATCGTCATCATTACAACGGTTGAGGCCGATTTTGGCCTTTTCGTCGAGAAAACATATTTGATTTAATAGTTTGTCACTGTTTCTAGCAAAAATATCGTTTAATAGGTGACAGGTACGATAGCTAAATGAAACAGATCACGATGTCGTGGCTGTTTCCCACTGGGTCTTCAGTCAGAATGTTTTCTACTATATCATTTTCGTTGGAGAAAACTAGGTTCACGGTATTGGTTCTATCCTGGCCACTTTGTTGAAAAGGTTATCTGTCAGTACAGATCGGGGTCCTGTATTGCATCAAAAATATACTTGCTTTGTGCATTTCACTAGCATTGCAGTGTATATTTCACCAATATATTTCCGGGTAATAAGCTCTTCACGTCTGTTTAAGAAGGTATCAAGATTTAGGTTTAAAATATTCTTTACAGTCTTCTTTAATATGTTTGAATGGGTGTCAGGGTCTATACTGCTTCTTGCGCCAATTTTCTACTGACTGGGTGCCAGTTCTGTTGATTTCTTTATCTTTACAAGTTGTTGATACCTAATGACCCACAGTTGATCTGTTATGCTCTGTTAATGCAGTAGTGCAATTTTCTCATCACTGGCTGCTCTTAATTGTGTCTGTTCCTCTCTCTGTTAAGGAGTTTGGCCTGGAGAAAAAGGATGGATGGAAAAATTGTTGGACTGACCAAAAATATAAGCTGCTTTTCCTAGCCCAAAGCTACTACTGCCCATATCTTTTTGCAAGAAATGTTCCGTCTTTTGTGGTATTGTCCGCCTATATCTTTGTTATGAGTGGCTTGTATGCCTTTATATAACTTAATTTTTTCATGAAACAGTTGAGTTTATTCTCAGAATTATAATAACCTCCAGGCACGCTATTTACCATTGATGCCTTGCATCAATATGTGTACTTGTATTGTTATTGGTTTTATATTCAGGCTGTCCGTGATGGATTTTTCAGCCGTTAAGAGAGAGAGAGAGAGAGAGAGAGAGAGAGAGAGAGAGAGAGAGAGAGAGAGATAGAGAGAGAGAGAGAGAGAGAGAGAGAGAGAGAGAGAGAGAGAGAGAGAGCAAACATGTCGTTGCGTTATAGGCTTGCTGTTGAGACATATAACGCTGCCGATTGGTTGGCTTATCTTTGAAAGCATGTCGAGCAAGTATACGCAGGAATTGAGCCTTATAGTGACGACAGGCGGCTGGAGCGTGGGGGCCACTGACTTTTATCGTGGCCTGAAAGACGTTATTGGCTCGGGTCCCAAGGTGTTAAAAGGTCCGATTAACATAAGCAAGTCAGTGTGCCTTGTTACGGTATGCACTGGGGGAATAAAAGAAAATTTGTTGGAGGATGGACTGATTGTCAATGGAGAAGTCTGTAAGGTACAGGAAATAGATTAAAGTGAAGGCGCCATTAGAAATACCTAATGAACGAATTAGCGAAGAAATTGTCAAATATAGTCTAGTAGTTTCAATCGAGAATGAGACGTACCAATTTGACCGATCTCTAGAAAATGGCGTTAGAAGAGTGTGGATAAAGGATATTTCAAAACGTCTTCCAAGTACTCTCTCAATTGACAATACGTTCCTTCTGCCATTATGGCACACGGATCAGAGCAAGACACGTCGCATGTGTACCGGTACTGGCCACCTGGCTAGCGCATGTCCGCATAAGGACAAATGTTTAATTTGTGGGTCAACTGATCATTATAAATGGTGATGTAAGGAAGCAACAAAGAATCAAATTCGAGGTGCTTCAGAGCCAAAGAATCACCAGGAGCCCGAAACGGCTGCTGTAGCTGCCGTTTACAAAACGGCTACTGTAGCTGATGTTCATAAACCAGATAATCCTGTGGTAGTAGGCATACCAGATGTTGTTGAAATTTTGCGGGAGAACGTGACACAAACGCCTCTACCAATCGCTAAAGACGTTGATTTAACATCTGATACAGAAAGTCTGCAACTAGAACAAACATGATTCAGATCACCGCCCGCTGAAAGTACTAGTAATTCAATATTGGATCAGGGCCCTCTGACTGATACCTTAAAACATAGCAGGTAAAACGGACATTTATGTAGGAACCAGCAATAAATTGACACGTACAAGTTCCAGCATCCCTCACAAAGACAGAAAGTGGTCTTGGCGATAAAAGGATGACTCATTTTTAGATTCTGATGTTGAAGAAGACACCGTTCATGATATGTCATTTGATTACGACGATAGCGTATCAGTTGCTGATTCGGATATATCGGTCAGCACACAGAGTTCTCAAAATGCTGAAATGGTTATGTATCGCTTTGAAACAGGGCATGTATTCATCCCATACGTAAGAAAACGGGGTGTGCGCTACCGTCTGTTACGCAATGATTCTGATGTTTAAATTGGGTTAAACACGGCCCTAGCTTCTGGAAAATTAGTAATTTGTTGCTAAATGAAACTAAATTGTGTTAAAGGTTTTTTGGCAATATAAGCTTCGAAATAAAAATTCATATGACAATTTAATAACATGGTGGGAAGATGGTAAAGTTGGATTTGCGCACATTTCAAAACAATATGCTATTGGGAAAGCGCGAATGATGCACAAGGAGAAGAAAGCACTCGAGCATTCTCTGATTCTCCTAAGTAGGAAGGTTGCGAATGGTGATAGTCTCTTTAATGAACGGCTAAGCGACATAAAATCAAAGCTTACGCAGATAGACAGATATAGGGTTGAAGGTACAATAACTAGGAGCAGAACGCAAATGTATATCGAAGGAAAGAAACCAACGAAATCTTTTTATGGCCTTGAAAAATCTAGAGAAGTTGAGAAGTCAATTAGGAGTTTAAACAACGACAACGGTCAAAATTGTTCTACGCAAAAGGAAATTATGGAAACGGTGGAAACATTTTATCAGATGTCATATAAATCTAATAATAGTAATGATATAAAGTCATCTGAGATGCTAGCCAATGTAAAAGAAGCATTCTCAAAAACGAGCACGGAATTCTGTGAGCTCCCATTAACACTAGCTGATCTGACCACTTCTCTAAAGCATATGAAGGTTGGCATGGCTCCAGGAGGTGATGTACTTAGCGTTGAATTCTTGGCATCGCATTGAACCAGAGTTTATTAAAGTAGTAAATGAAATTTGCTCGCATGGTAGGCTCCCTTCTACCATATCGCAAGCATATGTTCAACTTATATTCAAGAAACGAAATCAACATAGCCTAGAAAATTACAGACCCATCTCGCTCCTCTGTATCGATTTTAAGATCATCTATAAAGCGCTTGCTTAAAAACTTGCCAGTATTCTGGATGACGTTATCCATACCGATAAAACATGCTAAATTCCAGGCAGCTCTATTTTGACCAATACATTTTTAATTAGAGACATTATACAATTGGTTGAGAAAGATAATGCACCAGGAGCCATTATAGGTTTAGACATCGAAAAGGCGTTTGATCGATTAGAATGGGAGTTTATGTTTCAATTACTCGGTCACATTGGTTTGGGAGCAAATTTCATAAAATTGATCCGGATTATCCATGGCAATATTAGCAGCGAATATCTCGTAAACAATTGTAAAAGTCATCCAATAAGTTTAGAGCGTGGTGTGCGTCAATGGTGTTCATTGTCTCCCGTGTTGTTCGTCATATCAATGGAGGCATTGGGAGAAACCCTCAGGGAGGGTCCAGTTTTTCATGGTATAGCTATTCATGGTGTAAATCGGCCCATAAAGGTGTCTCAATATACCGATAGCACAACAGTTTTTGCAGGAACCAATGCTGATTTTAAAAGGCTTGACACGATTTTATTTGATTTATCTGGCCTGAAGATAAACAAAGCTAAATCAGTTGGATTATTCCTGGGTCAGGGGAAGAGTAGGTGTGATAAGCCACTTGACATCCGATAGACAAATGAATCAATTAAGATTCTAGGTATTCACTTCAGTAGAGCGGGTGGAGAAACACTTAACTGGGAAGAGAGAATAGCTAAAATTAAGAGAACCTGTAATGCATGGAAGCATCGACAATTGACTATTTTCGGCAGGACCTTGGTTATAAATACCTTAATACTTTCTAAGTTATAGTATACGGCCTCTGTTATATATATGCCCAAACATATCGAATGTGAAATAAATAAAATGGTCCGAGAATTTTTATGGGAAGGTAAGGCATGTCTTGTATTACAGGATGTTTGCACGAATGATTTAATTCATGGCGGGCTTAAGCTTGTAGATGTTAGAATGAAGAGCATGTCATTGTGTTTCAAATTTTATACTGCATTGCTTAATTTTGATATTCAGTGGGCAAGTGTATCAACGTCGTTAATAGAAAGCTGCATAAAGCCTTTCTCAACCAAAAGCTTTTTGTGCCTGAAATCCGCCACCTAATTATACACGAGTTCCTCCGCATTTTCTTGAGCTAAAACTGGTTTTGATGCGTTTGTTAAAGTGGACGATTTACCACTAGGCTGCGAAAGTGTTTTACAATGTGGAGTTATGGGGCAATAATCTCATCACTCATAAAGGCAAACATGTGTACTATCCATCAATGGCAGGGAAAGGAATTACATATGTATGTGATATTGTCGACCGTGTTAGGAGGGAATTGGCTGAAATTCGCTATGTTACTGCTCTTCGACCAATAGAGTCTACGCGTCTGTTAGCTGGCAAATATGAATCTATACCGAAAACTTGGTTCTCTCTATGCAGTGCCGACCTTACTGATGAAGAAGCTGAAGTAAAATTCTTCAGCAATGATAAGGAATTATCGTGCAGAATGCCAGTAAGCAGCTGGTATAAACCCCTTAGGGAGCAACATGCTATACCTTCAAGAGCTATTAATGTATGTGAGCAGAATGGGTATAACATTCCGAACTGGGAGGTAATATGGAAAAACCTACATTTACCGAATATTCCCAATCAGGAAAGGGATGTAGTTTGGAGACTAATACACAGAAACCTTGTTATAGCTCAGTTATGGGCGTATGTAAGCAGCATTTTATCAGATCTCGGTGTTCCCACATAGGACATAACACCACACAATATTTTGTTTCACGACCTTGCAAATGAGTCCCTACAAATGAATCAGAATTTGGAGCATTTAGAAACATCGCTGCCCCGTAGTGCATGGTGCACATGCTATTCCCACACACGATCATTTAAAGTATTTAAATGGGATATTGTATGCCTTATTGTCACATTGTGTCAGAGATGAATGCAATAAGTATATTGAAAAACGAAATCGAAGAACGTTTAAAAGAATATGGTGTAGAGGTAGATTAATATCATTTGAAAATTACAATCTGTCCATCAAAAATCCGCCGTGATTATTTAACCTTTCACTTAGTGTGCAGAATACATACATATTTTAACATTTATATTACATCCTTGCCAATTTGTTTATAATTAAATATTACTTATGGAAGTATATTTTTAGGAATAGATTTTTAATGTAAATTTACCCCTTGGTAGGAAATCGTTTGAATGGAGGCTGTTGCAGCCTGTTGTAACTACCGCTTCCAGTCATTTCGGTTTCAAAATGATCAGTCGTCTGTTATTTATAGTGGCCAACGTATAAATACACTGTCAAAATTCGGGCCTAAAATGTTTTTTAATTAATTACAAACGATCCAGCGAGTTTTGTCATTGTTTGACAATGTACAATCCCGGATAATATTAGAATCTCTCTCAAAAAGTAAAGAGAAATATTCAAATGCGGCGAAGAAATTACTACTGTGCGCTGCACTGCTGACAAAGTGTTTGGGTTAAATTCTTGCGCGTTGTTAGCTATATAAACGATTACCCGGGCCTATTCAGAATAGAGCATAATAGATGTTTAATTTAGTCATAATAATGGACGCATGGCGTTTATTCTATTATTATACACCTACTTTGACTGAACATATATTCGAATATTCAGGACGGAAAGACTGATAAATATGTAATTAGATTTTCAATGTTAATTATCACTTAATCCTTTGAACCCCGACTTCCATGAATCTCACGTTCAGTACAATCGTACGTGTAAGCTGCTGGATGTTTTGAAACTGGTTGGACTGGAACCCGTTGCTGCCATATGCAGGAACGACTCCCAGTTAGACGTGTTTCAGAATATTCAGCAGAATATTTATTAAAATAAAACGATTTTTTCGTATTTGCCCCTCCGAGTTCAAAGAGTTAAACACGGAAGTCTTCTTGACTAGAAGTCGTTGCTGCCTTAGGTAACTGCGGTGTCCAGCCGTTCTGTTTCTAAAATACCCAGTCGTGTATTATTGGTGGGGGGGGGGGTCAAGTAATAAACTAGTCATAATAATATGCGCATGGTGTTTACTGTATTAGTAGGCATATATATATATATATATATATATATATATATATATATATATATATATATATATATATATATATATATATATATATATATATATATATATATATATATATATATATATATATATATATATATATATATATATATATATAGAATAACGTTTAAAAAATCCAGCAGTCTTTTGGTATAAAAAATACACACAACCATATATATATATATATATATATATATATATATATATATATATATATATGGTTGTGTGTATATATGTATGTATATTGAGCATCTATTTTGGAGTATTTTTTTATACCGAAGGACTGATGGATTTTTGAAACGTTATTCTTTTTCATTTTCCGTTTATTTACTGTTTGTGTATGATTTGTACGTCAGTCTTTTACATATTTTATATAGTTTTGGATGTGAAGGGATTTCCGCGCGATCCATTGATCGTGTTTTCAATAAAGAAAAAAGGTAGTAGTAGTAGTAGTAGTAGTAGTAGTAGTAGTAGTAGTAGTAGTAGTAGTAGTAGTAGTAGTAGTAGTAGTAGTAGTAGTAGTAGTAGTAGTAGTAGTAGTAGTAGTAGTAGTAGTAGTAGTAGTAGTAGTAGTAGTAGTATCAGTAGCAGCATCAGCTGCTGTTGTTGTTGTTGTTGTTGTTGTTGTTGTTGTTGTTGTTTTGTTATTGCTGTTGTTTGTTAGTGTTGGTGTTGGTGTTGCAGCCATAACCGTTTTGAAACTAATTTATTTGGGAGCTGTTGTCCAAGGTTAAAAGTGGTAAAATCATTTGCAACACGGTTGCATATTGGGCAGACCTTATCTATAAATTCCTAATGTCTTGGTTACATATTACGATATTTCGCTAAGATGCCGTAACGGCCAGTCTCAGTATGCAAAATCTTGTGTATGTGCTTCTACAGTACAGTCACAGCGCGATTTTGGAAAGTGTACGCGAATCGGAATGACCATAGCCAAATCGGGAAAGTTTTAACATGTCAAGATTTTGTTGTGGTGCTATAAGCTATTATAATGAGGTCTGAATAAAATCTTATCAAAGCAGTAACGAAATCGTGTGTGTGCGTGCGTGCGTGCGTGCGTGCGTGCGTGCGTGCGTGCGTGCGTGCGTGCGTGCGTGCGTGCGTGCGTGCGTGATTGCGTGCGTGCGTGCGTGCGTGCGTGCGTGCGTGCGCGCGCGCGTGCGTGCGTGCGTGCGTGCGTGCCTGCGTGCGTGCGTGTGTGCATTGCTGGCGACAGGCCGACTCGCGTTCAGCTTTGAGCAAGCGTATTACTTGTCAGGCTTTGATGTATATATGCATTTTAGTTGTCACGTGTCATTTATTTTAATTACTAAACGTCGCAATACCACCTTATGGTAGCCGAAAGACATGGTTAGATATTAGTATTAGATGCGGTAACTTCCCGGTTCCTAGACAATTCTAAGAGAATTGTAGACATGCCTTGGTTTGGCGGTAAACATGATTTAGAATCAGAAACGCTGTGCATATTTCAAATTATACATCACCTTCCAGTAATTAAAACGTGTGCGCAAAGCTGAATGTGGGTCTGTCGAAACGACCGTAATGGTCATAATCCATGTACACACTACACACAGGATCTCATTACCGCTTTGATAAGATTTTATTCAGATCTCATTTTAATAGTTTACGGACCAGTGACGGCATCTTAGTAAAATCGTAATAAGTAACGATGGGTTAAAGCAGAGTTACTACCCTACTAAGTCTTGTCTACAAGTCTCTTAGAATTGTTTAGGAGCCAGGACGGGGCTGCATTTTAGTGAAAAATCGTAATCTGTAACTCCACATTTGCAGGTTCCATGTGGCTCTGCTACACCAAGATACATTCAAGTTCAACAGCAGGTTGGAACCGCATGGCAATTCGTACTACTAGCAGGAGATCTAATTGCCGTTGGTCCTAGATTTGGGCTGTCATGCTGGAATGTAGAGAACCCGCTAGATCCGGGCTGGATCAAGTGCAGTGACTATCATATTAGATACCACACGCTACATGGCAATCCATTATGTAAGCAAACAATTTTCAATACTTTCGATACTATATATGTTTGCATATGCTGATGTTGCTGATGATGCTGCTGCTGTTGCTGCTGATAATGGTGGTGGTAGTTGTTGTTGTGGTGGTGGTGGTGGTGGTGGTGGTGTTGGTGGTGGCTGTGACGATAGCGGCGAGGGTGGCGGTGGCGACGACGACGACGACGACGATGATGATAATGATGATGATGATGGTGAGTGGCTGTTTTCACACGCATAAACCTCTTCCTGAATGGACCTTTCCATTTTATCCATCCATAATATGCCGTCGTAATCAACTACGTGACGTGTAGGATAACTTCATAACCATGGCGTCACGAATGAATCGATTTAGTCCAACTTAATCTCTAAATAATCAGACACGATGTACGAATTGTATGTCTTTACTAATTAATAAACATTATGTTGAATATTTTGAAACTAATTTGACTGGGCGCTCCCAGGCAAATTAGTATACAATTATTCAACAGCTTACCTGTATAGTTTTCTGGAAAGTGATTGTTAGGGAGTTCATGGATCGATAGATCCCAACACGACCGAGGTGTGGATGGAGCCTAGCTAGAGATGGCAGGGGCATAGCTAAAACTGGAACGGTCCATTAACTGTTTAAGCATGTATACATGTCGGGAACAAATGACACAAATGATGGCGGTGCATTGCCTTACTAAAGAGGAAAGAAAACTGGAGAGCGAGCAGAATAAGATGACTAGCATCTTTGCAGTACAACTGCCATTGCAAATTGTTGTGCAACGTGAAACAATCCTTTCCAATCATTCTGGAAGCTGTGGAGTTGAGGCTCTAAAATTCCGATGAAAGCTTAGATGCGCCTATATCAAGGTACCCGTGTCTCAATAATGATGTACAATTATCACAGCTACGTCATCATCTAAAAAGGCCCCCAGAACAGATTTGATTCACGTCATCGCAAATACCAAGGTTGCGAGCCATCATGAATCACCATTGGCCAAAAACCCTAATTTCAGACTCAACACTAAACATGCTATGCAATTCTTATCAGAATACGGCACGCACATGACGCCATAAAACTGCCGTTTTAAGCGCTTGGCGATCAGTCCTAATGAAACGTAATTGAAGTCACTCATTGTAGCTGAGAGATGTGTCCACGTCTTCCATCTGCAGAAGACAATGACTGGTCATCATCATTACCATCGAACAAGCGGTCAGTAGGCAATATAACAATAATTCACTTTACTAACATATTCAATCATGATCCGTTCTGAGCTATATCTTTCTTTTTGCGAATTGTAAAAATCCTACAAATAATATTCCGATTGTCATAGGTACGAATGCGTGAAAATTGAGTTCTGGCCAACAAAATATTAATTAGACAATATTCTTGATTAGTTTCCCTAGCATAATCAAGGGAGACAACCCAATGCAGAATCACTATGTGTTGTTCTGGACGACCGATTCAAAATTAAATCCACTGTAGGCCGGGAACTTGATTTTATAGATCAGCTCTCTTTGCAAACGTACTTGAATTATTTCACTAGACTGTTAAATTTATACATGTTTCATACATTTGCAATGGGGAGCATGGACGGTTGGGTCTATGTGTAAATCGATTCAACATACACTGTTTGTCCTTCCTCATATCTGATATTTGTCTCAACAATACCACAACAGACCTTTCCAGTTTTAGCTATGCCCCGCCCATCTCTAGCTAAGGTCCACCCACACCTTGCTCGTGTTGGGTGGGATCAATCGATCCCGGAACTCCCTGACTATCAGTTTCCAGAAAAATATACAGATAAGCTGTTAATTAATTTGAAACTAATTTGACAGGGTGCTGTTGCTGCCTATAGCAGCAACAGCGCCCAGTAAAATTAGTTCACAATATTGAACAGAATGTTTATTAAATGGTAATGACATACAATTTGTACAACGTGTTGGACAGTTACGCGTAAAGACGGACTATATCGAGTCATTCGTGCCATAATTAATTATGACGTCATCCTACACGTCACTTAATTGATTGAAGTGTCATATGACGTGAAATGATCGACGGATAAACTGGAAAGGTCCATTTTACTGTATATATGTAATTCTTTATCCTATGGCAGACGATCCAACATATATGATAATTCTATTATATTCAGGTTTAGCCGGCTCTCCGTGGATGGATCGTGACAACCCAAGTGGCCAGTGTGACTGTGAACAAGCCTCGGTATAGTATCGTAATAATAATTTGTCTGCTTAGATGACATAAGTGCGACATCTTAAGGCAGACATACATTTTGCGATTTTTGGCTAGAATCCGACCACAGTACGACTCAGCTACGATCTAGACCATTGTAAAGAGAATCATAGATAAACCGTGGTATGGCATTAACGCTGATTTAGAATATGAATCCCAGTGCATAGTTACCAATCTGACAGTGAAACGCAGAGAGGGACGCAGTGAAAATGATTTGCACGTGGCATCGAAACGCGTCACCTTCAAATTCCTGTAATTAATGCGCACGCGCGATGCTGACCAGTCAGAACGGTCGTAACGATCGTACCACTTGTACACACACGATTTGATTACTGCTTTGTTAAGATGTTCTCTACGATAGCTTACGACTAGGTTGGAGATTTTATCGTGTTAAAACTTTCCCGATTCCGTTATAGTCTAGTCCCCGGAAGGGGTTCACATGCACCCCCTGGTGTTGTTTAGGAAACCCATTTTAGACGTCTAAATATGTCTAGTAAACAAAAAATGGTGTTAACAGCGTCAAATAATGTTCCACGGGGTCTGCTGGTGGCCATCGTGGATTACGTCATTCTTGACGGTAAAAATCGGTAATTTCCGTAACTTTTGAACCAGACCTCATACAAAGTCAAATGACCCCACTTTTCCAGACAATTCGACCATGAGGAATCGATTGAAAGAGGTATTTATGTGATTGTAACAACTGTAACGCCGCAAATCGAGGAAAAGTTGAAAAAAATCAGAAAAAAAATCACGAAATCGGGTGAAAAAGTGTAGACGCATGAGGACCCCATCTAATAACTAGACTAACACACCTTGCTGACATGCGTCTGGTCACTCACTATATGAAAACTGTCCAATAGCTTTGTGTATATCCTGCCTCTGCTCCTTGGTTCCGCTGCACTCTACTTAAATACATTTTACATTATATAACAATTACGCTACCCAATTGCTAGTTCATTAGTTCTTCAATATTCTTCTTTTTGTAGGTAACATATCATATGATTAAGCGTGGATTGTGATTGGGAGCTAACCAACTTAACAACCCAAGTAGTCTAGTTAGTTATATCAAATAACTGGTGGTGGATAATAAGTCACTCAATCGTGCCTAAGTGTGACAAAAAGAGAAAAGGTGGTTCATCCGAGTTGGATACTTAAAACACCCTCCTCAAAGATGTGTCTTACATGTGGTTGGCATTGACCATGGTCATTTCACATCATTTAGGAACATCGTACGAGAACCAACTGAGAAGATGGCACAGCTGCATATAATCCGTCACCAGCCACGTGCTGAACCATCTGGTTCCATACATCGTATGGATGCAGTATATGATCTTATTCCAGAAAATCTTGATAATACGGATTTAGATTCTTATGGGTACCATCGACAATGCTACCAGCGATTTCACGCAAACCT
Organism: Chaetoderma sp. LZ-2023a; assembly: GCA_034401795.1. Lineage (NCBI taxonomy): Eukaryota > Metazoa > Mollusca > Caudofoveata > Chaetodermatida > Chaetodermatidae > Chaetoderma > Chaetoderma sp. LZ-2023a. Next base: position 160,256,922 of record CM067372.1, on the reverse strand, counting down.
GAGTCGTTTGAAGAGTTCTGAAACATCAACTGAGGCATCAAGTTCAGAGAGATATCATTTCCTTTTTAAACTGCCATCTTCTGTTGGTGTATGCTTGTGCTCATCACCATTAATTCCCACTCGAGTGCATATTCTTTGAGAAACGTGAAACAAGAGGACATGGATAAAACCGAGAGGACTCTAAGATTTGCTTCATGGAAGCATAAATCGTCTGTATGTCTTACGATTGAGCGTCAAGCCCTTACACCTGGGACGAGTCATCTTTATTGACAGGTGCATGGCAAGGATCTTCATGGTGTTCAGGCTCGGTGTCACCTTTACTGCCATGACAAGTTCTTAAAAGAGTATCTAAGTCATATCATGGCAAAGGAGCGAGCAGAGAATCAGACCCTAGACACAGAGCAGGCTCGCCATGCTGCTGCTCATGAGGAGGCATTCAACTCCTGGTTGAGATTCTCAACAAGCATGTCATTAAGCAGAATGTGCAATTCAGCTGATATCTCTGCGGCTCGTTTGCATTGATGAGCTTGAGGAAAACGGTTATCCAAATCCAGAATATCGAGGTGAAAGGCTTCTGCATCCGCTGTAGAATCATGAAATCAGTGAGAATATCAGTTTCACTAAGGGCAGTCCCAATAACAAGGGATGTGTCTCATTTATAATAGCAGCATCACAGTTGCCGTTGCCGTGGCACTCGCATACACACTTGGCTCCACAGACAAGGTTACTGATGCGGCTCTTCTTATTAATGGACTAATCCAGAAGGCACATAGGGAGTCAAAAGACCTGCCCTGGCCACAAAAAGCTGATGATACGGAAGTCCAGTGTGACAGGCGGCTGCCTGGAGAATTGACGAGCTCTAGCCATGACTGTCATACCTGAGGTTAGGGAGAAGAGTGAGAAGATTCAACGACTTGTTCTCTCAATCAGTCAAGACGTGTGCCGTGCTGTTACAGATGGGGAGTGAAAGCTTCATAAACAAATTCTGCTATGTATCACCATCCGCCATTTGTACAGCAGCAAGCAGCTTACCATCGTCCTGAGCACGTTAGCCCACTCGGAGTCATATATCTTCAGCTTGGAAATGGCTTTGGCCAGGGTCACTGATGATGTGTCTACCTAGCTAAAACCTCAGATCATTGCTGGCGAGGGTAACGCCCTCTTTCACCGTACCAAGATTCTCACCAATGTCAATGGATCAAATTTTGTCAACTATGCCCGAGGTATAATGATTCAAACACAGGACCTGGCTTTCAGAAAACTCAGGCATGAACCTTGCCTCAATATGAGAGAGCAAATGATTGCTGCATCCGAACCCCTCCCTGACATCAACATATACACAATAGTTCGCCGCAAGTTCCAACAGAGTGCATCCTTCACACCTCCCATAGTGAATGACATATAAAACGTTTCCAGCATGCAGGAGTACTATGCCTGGATCATCTACAGTATAGTGGGAAGTGATGGCACGCAACCAGTCCCTGCTCTTGGCTGATTCCTTACTGGTACCGGAAACACATCAATGAGAAAGTCAACAGATGACTACTTGACACCCCTCAACCAGTCCATCAGAGGGTACTCCAATGTACACGCAGTGTTAAGGCGGTCATAGGTAACCACAGCTGAAGTCGCTGGTATGGAAGGCACACAACAGTATGTGTTAATACATTTGATCAGAAATGAGTGAGTGTGCAACATCAAGAGAATCCCTCTTGAGTTAAGTCTGTTGCCTCCAGGGTGAGACAGCTCAAGGGTAGTGATGAATACGTGCAGCCAGACAATGTATCTGGAGATCTGGATAAATACCAGTGTATTTTCTTCAATTGTCTTATTTTTAAAGGTGATGTAATAATACTACTAGTAGCTTATAGTGGTACTCACCAACAGGGGTCTCGAATCGCACAGGGAACCGGTGGCAGGTACTCGCATTTCAGGTTCCAAGGTACGAATGCCAGGCATCCGTAGAAATGGCGGAATCAGTTAGCCCAGCAGTCGCGGAACGCGAATTCCAGGATTGCAGGATATTGCCAGTTCCACATTCCTCCCCATTCTTAAAATGAGATTTCCTATTTGTTTTAAATCTGGAAACCTTAATTATTCTATTAAAAAAAATATTTTTTTGGAAAATGAAAAAATATTAAATAAATAACCAACTTATAATACAATTGTATGGCCATTGACGCTCAACTGCTAAAGTTAGTGTCCAGGAAAACTGGAGGTCTGGTTGCAGATCAACGTTTTCCGGACAGGAAGCCATCGTTGCAGATTAAACATTACCCATAGCTTTCCTAACTAATATTAAGGACAGTGGTTTTCCGCCACAGCAGAAAACTGAAAGAATTGCCGGAATAGCCGGATTTTTAAGTAAAGATAAATAGATAGAAAAGTACTAGAAATAATCTAACTTGAATTTATCAGAAGTGTTACTTGAAATTGAAATAGAATGTAACATTCAATGAAAAAACAATAGATATCGCCTACAGTTTTTCCAACCAGGTTTTACAGTTTAAATAAAAAGATATATAAGAATAACAGGTGCGAATTCGCAAATTTAGGGACTCCGCAAAGCTGGAAAACTACTATCCCTATTACAAATCGAATATCTGTATTAACCTAAAACGGAACAGGGTAATACTGAGGGATATATATATATAGATATAGATGAAATCTTGCATCATAACATATGGTGCATATACTTAATGCTATACAATGTGCATACTTCTATATACAAAATCTGTGTGTACATGACTACGCTCCATGTACACACAAACAGAAAGCATTGTCATGACCACGCATCATGACGGATATGTCAGCGATCTATAAAATTATAGACAATATAATGTGATTGGTTAATGCGTAATAATGTACACATTATTGAAAAACGCATAATCTTTACAATGTGTCATTATAACGTGTAATTCAATAAATGCGTAAATATAACTAGGCATTATAACGCGTAATCGGTCACGCATCATTTGAAAATGCATAATTACAACAACACGTTCTGTTAGTCGTACCCCAATGGACCCTGTTGGTTTCTTTGGAATCTCAAGGAGTAGTATTGGTGGAAAACGCCACTATGTGCTTATGTGTCCAATTAATTTGAGTTTCCCAAAAATGTACAGAAAATAGAACATCACGATTTTACTGTTGCTGAAACTAAAACTAATATGGAAACGGAAAATAAGCCAATGATTTTTAAATGTTTTCCGGGCAAGTTGAATGTCTTCAGTGCCATGCAGAATATTAAAATTTGAAATTATATGTTCATATCATCTTGATTACAGTAATTCTTTAATGTTGAATTACTGTTACCGTTGTACATTATCACACTGCTATTGCAGTACTGTACTACGACCGAAAAGCTAATTGCAGTCCGCAACAGTACCATGACCAAATGAATCCGAAATAAGACGAAACCAGATGAACATATATGCAGGCGGACAAGTAGGGCCCATGAAGAGTTGCATAGTCTAATTCACGAATGCTTAAGGAGCTTTCTAATACATTTCATAATCTAGGAACCTGTTGGGAAGACTTTGAATAGTGTGAGTTTGGAGTTGGTCATCTCTAGGAGATGTGTGATGTATTTCCCCTCGGACCTAACACCTCATGCGACTAGGGGGAAAAGTGTGATGCGGTTCCCCTCGGACCTGACACCTCATGTGCCTAGGGGAAGTGTGATGCGTTTTTCCTCGGACCTGACACCTCATGTGCCTAGCAGAGTGACGCTGTGCTTGTGGGATGGGTAAAACAGAGTCGATATTCAGGTCATCTGTCAAAACAGCATCTAGATCATCATGCAGAGTTGATGAGGATGGATCAATGCCATATAGAATGGTGTCATCCAAATCCTCTCCAAAAATGGATACATGGTTACCATCAGATAACCTACGGCCATTATCAGGGAATAATAAGTCATCATCATCGCCATGATCTTCAGAACTTATAGCACGTCTCATTCACAATATCCAGAGAGGTAAATCATGATCTCTGCACAGCTTTAATCTATCATGGTGAACAACTAGTTCCAGGCATTGGTTTTTGATACCAATCAGTGCTTCTGACAACTTTTTATAAATAATAAATGCCCCAGTCCAAGGAAGTTGTAGTTTACTGGACTGACCAATCTTAGCTGCAGAATTAGCAACTGTTGGACGAAGTCACTGGCATCCGAAGGAGCATCATCTGTAGTCGCAGACACATGGCATTTGCACATTATGTCAATAAGCTCTATGACTTCTCGACCAAGCATCATTATGTTGAAAGTATAACCCGTCTGTTGGCTTACAGTAGATCGTATAGCACCAGCAATGAAAGGAATACACTTGTCCCAGTCTGTCATGCTCTTACAGGCAACACAGTATACACTGCAAGATGGTACGGTTTATACATTCAATCTGTCCATTCAAACATGGTCTATAAGCTATGGTGCATGTTTTTGAAATCTCCAGTAGATGGCACAGTTCTTTAAATAAGTTGCTCTCAAAGTTACGACACTGGTCGGTGTGTAAGGAATATGAACAGCAAAATGTGGTGACGAAACGCCCCACACACATTTTGGCTACCAGTTCTGCCCCTTGTTCAGGGAGCTTATAGCACTCAACCCATTTAGTTAACTGATCTATGATCATCAACACATATATATTTCCCAGTGCAGATGTGATAACGGGGCCCAAAATATCCATATATACCCGTTCCAAGGGAAAACCAGCATGGAACTCGCCCAGAGCGGCTCTAGGTTAGATGGAAGCTTTTTTGCGACAGCTACAAATCCGACAGGATTTCACATATACCACCACATCATGAGAGTATCCGTGCCAGATACATTTAGCCTTCAATCTCTCTAATGTTTTCTGCTCACCCATGTGACTGGCGAGCTTGGAATCATGACAATTTTCAAAACCACATTCTGGAGGGACTTTGCAACTACCAGTAGATTCCATGTGGCATTTGCTTCTACCCAGAGATAGTACAAAATGCTATCGACAAAAAGTAATTGATCACATCGAGCCCGCCAAAACTTGACAGCTGGACTAGCTACATATAGCTCCGCTTCGGAAGGTGTGTGTAGCTGCTCAATCCATGATACAACTGTCTTCAAATCAGGATCCTCCAACTGACGCTCCCTTAGAATCTTCCAAAGAAAATGTGTCTAACCTGTTTGACCTTCCGATAACCTGGTCTGTTTGGGGGACACAATCCAGCAGTCCATCTGGATTGTCGCTGTCTGTGTCGCTGTCTGATAGGTCATTATTACTCAGTTGAAGGGCCCATATGGTTTGATAAGCCAAAGGAATTACATCATCAACATCTTGCTCAAATTGAGACCATTGCTGTGGAAGCTTGGTACAATATTAGCACCCACCACATGGTAAGGAACTAAGAGATTGGCCAGCTTTATAATATTGGCAAGATGATGAATCACTTGGAACTCGTGATAGACCATCAGCATTAGAGTGCTGTTTAGCGGGCCTGTACTGCATCGTCATATTATATTAGGACAGTTCTTCTAGCCATCTAGCTAGTTGTCCTTCAATGTGCTTGAAACTGAGCAGACAAGTGAGACTGTGATGGTCAGTCCGCACAATAAATAACCGTCCTAGCAAGTACATACAGTACGGCCTAGTAAATGCTACCACAGCTAGTAACTCCTTGCATGTGACACAATATTTACGCTGATAAGCACCTCTTTCCCATTCTGAATTTGGGATAGCTCTGCACCAATAGCAGCCTCTGAAGCATCAGTATCCAGTATGAAGGTACTATCTGGTGTCAGATAACCTAGCACTGCAGGGTTGGCCATAGCACCCTGAGGTGGTTCAAAAGCTACCTGATGCTCTCGAGTCCAGTCACACTCTACTTTGGAACTGGTAAGTGCAGAGAGAGGATCAGAAATACCAGCAAAACCCTGTATGTGCTCTCGGTGGTAATTCTGAACCCTAGAAAAGATTCCAGCTCTTTCCTGGTCTTAGGAACAATTAGCGACGCTTTCCCTGCTGATTGTCTAAACAGCAATTCCATTATCACTCACCAACTTACCTAAGAAACAGAGTTCTGAATGGATCAAATTACACTTCTTAGGTTTTAATTTAAGGTTGTGTGACAGGAATCGGGAAAGGACAGCTTTCAAGTTGGTCATATAACTGTCAAAGTCAGTCCCTGTCACTACCACGCCATCTAAATACGCAAGACACTCGCACCAGTTAAGACCTTGCAACATCAGGTGAACGACCTTCTGAAAGGTAGCCGGGCTGTTGCACATACCAAATGGCATCCAGACAAATTCAAAGAGCCCATATCTTGTGATAAAAGCGAGCTTGTGGTGGTCCTCTGGGTCAACCACGACCTGCCAATACCCAGCTGCCATACCAAGTGTGCTGATGAATTTAGCACCACCAAGTGCATCCAGACATGTCTCAATGTTTGGTAGGGTGTAAAGATCTTTGCGAATTAGACTGTTCAGATCTCGAAAATCAACGTAATACCACATGGTACTGTCTTTCTTCCGAACTAATACTGGGGCTGATGACCACTCAGATTTTAACGGAACTACGATACATTTCTCTAACATTTCTGCAAGGTGTTTCTCTTCCTCATTCTCAAAACCAAGAGGACTTCATCTAAGTTTAAAACGAGCAGGTCGTGCATTACCTGTGTCAACCATATGCCTTATCCCCTTGAACAAACCTAAATCAAGATCATCTTTTGCAAATGCATCATGATACTCGATTAACATGGATTTAACTTGCAAAGACTGCGTCTCCAATAAACCTGATATTGACCTCTCATACAGATCCTGTAAGAACACAGGGATATCCACCTCAGTGGCTGTAGAAGTCTGTAAACTGTCCTGGTTTATGGGGATACCAGCAAGTTGAAATTCGGTTCCAGGGTCTAAAACCTCCTCAATTTTTGTGACAATACCAAGGTTGTGGGCTTGTTACAGAGTAATATATTAGGCCGACAGGTTCCTTAAGAAAATAGGAGTCTGCGAATCGTTGGCAGTGGCCACTGTATGAGGCATTACCAGAGCCTTTAGTGTAGACGTGGGCTGGAGCACAACATCATTCTGTATCTCCCGATCCAGAATGCCTGTGGTCTTCACGGCCTCAAAAGGACCAACGACCACATTCTGCTTCAATTTTACCTGAGCTACTTGGACTTCCTTCCCATGGGTTCTCAACATTGATGCGTGAACCGGTTCTCCATTAATTGGCAGACACAGTCTAGCAAGATCAATGGTGGCCTTGTGTGCCTTCAAGAAATCCAGGCCTAATATAATTGGATCATTAATATTGGCAAGAAGGACTGGCCAGTTGAACATCATAGAGCCTAATGCAATTGTGGCTGGCTTAACAGTTTCTGCAGGGATAATATTGTCTCTACCTGCGCCTTTCAATGAAATAGAGGCCACCTTTTTGAAAGGGTAAGGTAATTTCTTTGCAAAGCTCTTGTCAATTACAGTCACTTGTGCCAGAGTATCCACTACTGCATTAACGGAAACACCATTTACTTTAATGGGAATGACTAGTGTCATTGGGTCACGATTAAACTCATACATATGAACATCATATGATCGCACAGGTGAAGATCTCGGTGAAGCAGAAGGTGATGGCGACTGTGTACACCTCGGCTCCGGACACTCATGGGGAAAATGGCCCTCTAAATTACAATTAAAGCACTTTCCCAATCTGAGAGGAGGAGAAAGGGAATGCGATGGAACGACATTCCCTCTTGGAGGAGAACGACCTCGACGTAATTGACCAGATATAGGATTAAAAATCTTAGCAACATTCACCTTCATCTCCGCCATATCCTTCCTAAGTCCTTCGACATCCTTTGCTAATTTATCTAATTTGCTAGGAGCCGTTATGCCTCTCACCTGCTCAGGATTATCTGCCTCCATCAAACCAGAAGCATCATCTGGAAAACGGACCTTTCGAACCTCAGGTCTTCTGGAACCCATAATCAATCTTTGATTATGGATAGCTGCATTGACGATTTGCACAATCTCCTCCAGGGTGCTTGGATCTTTATCCATAGCTATGAGAGTGGCTCGTTTATGCTCAACACCCTGTGAGAATGCATCAAGGGCAATTGTCTCGCCCAATCTCATCAGGGTAGCCATCTAAAGTGAGCTACTGAATGGTATCTGCAAATTCTTCTAAAGAGTTAACCTCTTGTCCAATGTCTTGCGGGTTTTATCTGATGATGTGGGGTAGATCTTTCTTCCCGAATCGCGACGTTAATTTGTCGCATAAACTAATGTAATCATTCTGGACTTGCACAGAACAGATGCAGTAAAATTTTAAGGCTTTGTCCCTCAAAGCTGAGATGACCATGTCTAGTTTATATGTATCAGACCAACGGCACCTTGAAGCAGTGTGCTCAAAGTGTATGAAAAATTGTTTCCACTCACATTTTCCATCAAAAGTTGACATTTTAGGTGGCGGAGGACCATCAGAGTAGCTTCTACGGCATGGTGACGGCATTCTAGAGTAATTGTACGAAGAGCCATCCAAGTAGGCTCTACAAACTGGTGATGACATCCTAGTGTCATGGTGAGAAACTGATATCGACTCCATCTTAGGCTCTCTAGGGGTATATATCCCAATAGGAGCCAGGTTATCAACTAGGGTCTGATCACTCCTTAGTCGACTAGTTGAGCTAAGGAGTACCTTATATTTGATACCTTGAGCTAGCAGTTCCATGTTCAGTTTAGCTACGTGCTCTTCCAAGGATTCTTCCCTTGGGCGTGAGTCGACCCCACCAACAGCACCTTCATCATCGATGTCAAACACGATGTCCCCAGCCTGGCGCAACCGTTCAAGGACAGTAGCTGTGGCAGGCAGACCTGATCTGCCTTAATGTCGGCCAGAGATATGGAACCTCTTCTGGACTCATGGAAACTCACTATGCCAGCAGCTCGAATTTTACCTATATTATGGAGTGCAGTAAGTTCCTCCACGGTTGCAGTGTTAATACACAAAGATTTCGGCATTATGGGTCACTTGTTGATTTATACCAGGGGAGCGAAATTAATATTTGCTCAGAAAGTAATATCGCTTACTGAAATAAGTTGTGAGCATATGCTTACTGAAAAATATAACTCACTGAGTAGTGATGGTGGTGCATCTCCGGAGAACGTCTAAATGAATTTTTCGAAGCCAGACCAGATTCAGTAGCGTACCTGCATGCAAGCCGTCCTTCAGAAGCTCGAAAGTATAATGATAATGGCCGCGTTTACGTGTACTAAATTTTTTACAGTGTATTAACTCCACATTGCATTTGATGGTGTGTACACCAATATCTGCATTGATTTTCTCAATCCCATCATTGAGAAGAGAGAGTGGTCATGCAGTTGCAGCTCTTGGTCTTTGAATAAACAGGGATTCAAATGGTGCAGTTGCTCATTATATAGGACCAGAGAATATGCGGGATATTTATAAACTTCACCGTTTGTCCGTAACGCCTTACTATGTCTATTGTTCAGTGTTGGCAAATGCGGTCTACCATGAGTTCGTCATCGACCGTCCCTAAATAGACAAAACTGTCGCCTCGTTTCTCGGTAAGATAACGAAAACGATATGATGGAATTTCTGAATGGCATTGGCTATTCTCGACTGCAAAATATCAATATTTACACCAATACTCAACAAACCCAGTTTGATCAGCCCTTTTCAAAATGAAACCTTTACTTGTACCCAACAAAATTGCCTTGTGGGTAAAGGACTGATCCACAGAAAACTGGGTGCGAGCCAAAAACTCCTTAGATTTAACTTGAAAAGAAGGCATATGCTGAGTAGTGTTTTAACGGAGTAGATAGCAATGTGATAATGAATTTTTTTAAATAATAATAACAAGAAAAAACAAATAATGTTCAGCGTAATTAGTAAACTTAATACTACAATTGAAACATATGTGTTGTATAGACGGGAGATTACCCTCTAATGTTCAAAAAGTTAATAATAATAATAATAATAATAATAATAATAATAATAATAATAATAATAATAATAATAATAATAACAACAGTGATTTTTATCACTTCTTTATTTCAAATAACCCTGAAATAAACAACGAAATTAAACTGTAATTAAAGTATAAAGAAATGTCAAAAATCCGACGATTAAACTACAGCACAGAATAGCGGTTCCATACATATGGCACAGAAGACAACTACCAATAACAATCCAGAAACTATAGGGTTGTCATTCCACGGAATACTGACATAGAAACATAGCACGAAAATATACCTCGACTCGTCAGAGTTCAAATAAATAACATTGAATCTTGAATCTATGACATATGTATGTAAGGTATATTAATCTGGTGGGCTGTTTGCTGCGGTACAAATGGCGGGTGATTTTGCAAACCAGACCTTTCTTAGGCAGCTTCAACTCCTCATCTGTAACAGCACAACACATGTCTTAACCGGTTCAGAGAAAAGGCCGTTGAATCCTCCCCCTCTTCTCCACAACATCAGGTGTGCCATTCCTGACTAGATTAAGGAACCTCATCAATTCTCCAGGCAGCAGCTTGACGCACTGGACTTCCATATCGTCAGTTTTGGAGGCCATAGTAGGCCTTTGACTCCTTATATGCTTTCTGGATTAGTCCACATCAGCAAACTTGCCTGTGGAGGCAGGCCTGTATGCGAGTGACATGGCATCGGCAACAGTGATGCTGTTAGTATAAATGAGATTAAAGGAGGCATAGCCCTTGTCATTAGGGATGGCAAACTGATTTACTTACTGATTTCATAATTCTGCAGCCGCTGCAGCAGCTTTTCAGTCCGATATTGCGGGTTAGGACAGCCATTATCCTCCAGCTTATACATGTAGATGAGCCGCAGATATGTCAGCTTCATTACCCCATGCTGCTCAATGACATGCTAGTTTAGAATCTCAAACACTGATTTGGATGCCTATTTGCTCGCTCATTTGCCCTGATGTGACTGTAATACTCATATGGGCAGTATGGGTGCCACCGAGCCTGAAAAGCATGAAGATCCTGGTCCTGCACCTGTCGATGAAAAGAAGTCTTCCCTAGTGCAATGCGTGCGGCTCAATCTGTTGCCAAGCAGACTATTTGTTCTTCCATGAAGCTAATCTTACAGGTCGCTCGGGTTTCCCATATGCCCATGTTTCATGTTTCTCACAGAATATGCACTCGGTGGGAATTAATGCTGATGAGCGCAAACATACACCAACAGAAGATGGCCGTTTAAAAAGGAAATGATATCTCTCTGAAGTTGATGCCTCAGTTGATGTTTCAGAACTCTTCAAACGATTCAGCTTCACGTGAAATCGCTGGTAGCATTGTCGATGGTACCAATAGGAATCTATATCCATGTCATCAAGAGTTTCTACAATAAGATCACCTACTGCATCTATACGATGCATGGAACCAGGTGGTTCAGCAGGTCGCTGGTGACGGATTATATGGCGCTGTGCCAGTTTTTCAGTTGGTTCTCCTATGATGTTCCTAAATGTTGTGAAATTACCATAATAAATGCCAACCACATGTAAGACACATTTTTTTGTGTGTGGGGGGGGGGTGTAGTTTTGGGAATTCCAGCTCGGATGAATCGCTGTTCCTCTTTTTGTCAGACTTAGGCATGATTGAATGACTTATTATCCACCACCAGTTATTTTATATAACTAACTAGACTACTTGGATTGTTAGGATTGTACTCCTTATCACCACCATAATATACGCTTAATCATATAGGATATATTACCTGCAAAAAAGAAGACTTGAAGAATTAATGAGCTGGCAATTAGGTATCGTAATTGTTAGATAATGTAAAATGTGTTTAACAGAATGCAGAGGCCATAAGGAGCAGAAGCAGTATAAACACAGAGCTGTTGGACAGTTTCCATATAGCGAGTGACCAGACGCATGCCAGCAAGGTGTGTTAGTCTAGTCATCAGCTGGGGTCCCCATGCACCTACATTTTCTCACTCGATTTAGTGATTTTTTCTGATTTGTTTCAACTTGTCCTCGATTTGAGGCGTGAAAATTGTTACAATCACAAAAATAACTCTTCCATTCGATTTCTCATGGTCAAATTGTTTGGGAAAGTGGGGTCATTTGACTTTGTATGAGGTCTGGTTCGAAAGTTACGGAAATTACCGATTTTTACCGTCACGAGTGACGTAATCCAAGATGGCCGCTAATGAACCACGTGGGACAATATTTGACGCTGTTAGCACCATTTTTCCTTTATTAGACATATTTAGGAGTCTTAAATATGGGTTTCATAAACAACACCAAGGTGTGCATAGGAACCCCTTCTGGGGACTTGACTATTATAACCCTTCCGATTTGGCTATTTCTTCAAAAATCGTACCGTGATAGTACATTAGAACCATGTACATAATACGACCAGACTAAAATTGTGTCACGGTTTTCCTTACCGCGCCGGGCCGTGGTCGGACCTTAGCCAAAAATCGCAATACGTGTCTGCCTTTAGTCATTGTACGAGCCTAATTTGAGCATTTCAATGCCTTTGGCTACATCTCGTATAGCGTCACACATTTGGACAATGATAGCAAGCTGACTTCTTTTGTTTATTGGTCTTTCATATATGTGTTTAAGAAAAAGATATATAATGCAATGTTTTTTATTTATTTTAATAATAAATGGCAGCTAAACTGGTCCTGATGAAAGTGAATTAAATATGGCATCCCGGAGCGTCGGGGTGGTGTTATGGTATTAGTCAGATGGTGAAAAATATGATAGGACAGGGCCATGTTGCAACAATATTGTTTACCATTTAACCCTCATATCAGCCAAAAACGGCTTCTGCAGTGGTCTTGAGAAATGTCCATTTGCAGACAAAGAGAAGACTATTTTTGGAAATATTACCACTGAAATGACTGGCTCGATAACAGAGCCAGTCATTCCAGTGGTAAATTTCCAAAAACAACATTCTCTTGATCTGCAAATGGACATTTTCTATAAGAAAATTTAAATTTTCTTGAACAAATTTGAGCGTTAAAGGGTTAATGGAGGGATCTGATCTGCCACTCAAGTATACTCAATTAGGGCACACGTAGGGTGACATAACAATCATAAAGACATATTATAACTTTGTCTTTGCTGAATTTACAATCAAATATACATTTTGCTGAATATTTTGAAAATAATTTGACAAGGAGCTGGTGCTACTGTACGCAGCGACAGCCTCCATGCAAATTGGTTTTAAAATATTCAACAGCTTACCGATATAATTATCATGAAAATCTGATTCTGGAAATTCTTAATTCAAAGATAAATCGATCCTACCACGCGTAAAGCGTAGGCGGAGCTTAGCTAGAAATGGGCGGGACTTAGCGAGATATGGATCACTCCATTAGGGTTATTATGATAATAAGTACAATCATTTTAGTGGATTCCACGCACTATGTTTAAATTACAGCTTATGTCTCCAGCAAACCAATTATGGTCGGCCAATTCGCTTTACATTGAGTACAAGGCTGTGTCACCAGGCGTGGTGCATACCTATGGCAAGCGACTGGACAGAAAGATTCACGTAGGCGCGGACTTCGGACTGTTGTGTTCTGATGACGAAAACCTGGCCTTAGGGTTAGGAAAATGCAGACCATACAAAGTCCGATTTTACTGTCCTTAATATAACCTTGCAATGCTATTCGATTTGCGTAATTCTATATTTGGCTTCATAATTCATGAATATAAAAGAATGTGTATTTTATCTCGACCTGTACTTTAAGTTTTAATGAATGTTATCTATTGTGAACTTTAACACGTTGACCACTGCAATACCTGTGTATCAATGGACCTTTATATTTTAGCTATGCCCCGCCCATCTCTATCTAAGCTCCACCCACACCTCGCTCGTGTTGGGATAGATCGATCTCTGAACCTCCTGACTATCAATTTCCAGGTACGCTATTGAATATTTTGGAACTATTTTAACTGGGAGATGTGGCTGCCATATGCCAAAAATACATCAATGACAATGACTCCCAGTCAATTTCGTTTCAAAATATTCAACAGCTATTTATATTATAATATCTATATTCTGAAGTCGGTAATTCAGCTTTCAAACATTCAAACTGATCCCAATGCCCGTATTCAAACACCATATGCCGTATGATGTTTGGTTAAACTGATCTTAATTAAAATGGGCGGAGTATAGCTAGAAATTGATCACTTTAGTAAGGGTTTGTATTACACTTTCTAATTACTGTTCGTTCAAACAGCGACGCTTTAAGCCCTTGCTGTGCAAGACAGCAACAGCTCTCAGCCTCCCAGTTTTCAAAACAACCCACATCTTCAGTCGGGACGTTCCCGGCTGGTTCCGTAGTTTACAACCGTCACATCGGATGTATGACGTTTTGCAGAAATTTGACATACGACCGAATAAGAAATCCGAGTGGGTGGAGCAAGTTACGGAAACAGCCGAGGCGATCTCGACAAATTCTTGTCACTTACCAAGAATAATAAACATATTAAATTACGTTAACTGAAAATCATGTCTGCATTTCATACCTGCAATAAAATTTGCTCCGTGCGGCATATGATGTTTGAAATTATTGTTTGTTAATTAGTTCAAAGTGATGTATTTTGCCCTTATCAAAACATATTACAATTTTACCACGCGTAAGCCTAATTGTTCCGTTTTATGTGCAATCCCTTGTGCTATACGGGGAAGAGAGTATTGCATTCGGGTCTCACTCGCCTGCATGCGTGAGTGCACGCGAGTGTGAGTGTGCCCACACTGTCCGGAGATTGAGCTCAACAACCAGTGATCCGATTTGCCTCTGGTTTGAACGCAACAAATGACCCTAGTTCGCATGCATATAGCAAGATACCACCCCGCCAAGACCCCCCCCCCCCCACCCAACACCACCCCACCCCACCCCACCTGCCGGGTGCGGAGCGGATCTAATTCTGGATTTACAATATGCCCGATTTGGCTCAGCCTAAGACCTCGTTCTCATTGCCGCATCCTATTTAACTATTTCGTGTACTATGTAGGTTAATATATAGCCGATATATCGGTTTGCATTCACACTGCTGGAAGATAGTCCTGGACTGGACGGTGGCGCTATCTGGTGGAGAGCTATAGAAAATGCTGGCCGTAGCACTACCTGCCAGACGATGAGCGAAAATGCTGACGGTAACGCTACCCGGCAATTTTGAGGGAATAGGCTGCATTCACATAGGGAAGCAATAGCGATATATCGGACGATAAACCGCTGATTTTGTGGGATTAAATTTCGAAATAAATGACGTATTTATTCCGGTACAAGAGACAGTCCAATGAGAACGCTAGCCGATATACATGGTATTTACCGAACTAGTGGCTGTATGAGAACACGGCCTTACTACACAATTTTGTTCATTGTGCGACAATGGGAGGGAACGGGTTTGCAATCTCTGATTTCTCTCGTTCAATTTTATGGTCGGCTCGCCTATATATTATATTTTATATTCTCTTTTTCAGTTAGCCATTATCTCTAGATTTGCGTTTTGGTTTGCGTGTCGGTACCTTACATCCACGCTCTCACGTACGCGTGCGTAGGCCTACACTCATATGATTTTTTTGGTTTTGTTGAAAAAGGATAAAACCTTAGCACTCCGCAATGCCGAAAAAGAGCAATCGATCATAGATTGTAGACTAGAGCCGTGTTCTCGCTCGGGAGGTAATCTGGAATAACGCCATACTTCAGTATGGCGTTATTCCAGATTAAGTCTCTGGTGAGAACGCGGCCTACACTTCTTTCCTTTCTTTACAAGTTAATACTTATTATAAAATTGGTTAATATATATTCTGTTGAATATTTTGAAGATAATTTAACCGACGGGTGTTTCTTCCCAAGGCAGAAACGTGTTCCTGTCAAATTGGTTTGAAATTATTCCACAGCTTACCTGTATAGTTAGAGAAAGATGCATTTCTAGCTATGCCCGCCCATGCGCCGCTAATCTCCGCCGAAGATTTATCGACTTGAAACGTATAATCGTGAATTCATAAAATCGAAATTTCCAGGTAAGCAGTTCAATATTTTGAATACCTGCAATAAGATTTCCCAACAGCTCCCATTAAAATTAATTTCCAAATAACCAACATAATGTTTATTAAATTGTAAATTCTTCAGACATTCAATTGGTATACTATTGACTGAGATTTCGATTTTCAAGACGTCATTGTGAATGTAACGTAAGCTCTCTAACGAGTAGTGACGTATTTGATTATGACGTCGTATACTTGATGGACATATCGGATACATCAATTCCCTCGGTGGTTTCAGAGAATACCATTGATCTGTTAAAATGTTCCGAATCCAGAGAACAAGACGTTTTTTAAATCCGTATCACGACTAATGTCAGGAAATCTTAGGCTATGTTCCCACTAGAGACGCAATCAGGAATAACGCTGAAGAATGGCGTTATACCTGATTAACTCTCTAGTGAGAAGTGAGAACACGGCCCTAATTTACGGGAACAAAAATTTCTGGTGTTCATGCCATTCTTTGACTTAATTTTGTCTTCGCTCGTGGAGAATATGGCCAGAAACCCAGCAGCCAGTATGCAGTTCTGTTCTTTTATTATTACGAAGTAATATAAGGATCAGTTTCTATTCACGCCACACCCATTTTTAGCTATGCTCCGCCCATTGTGTATGTGTAGGCCCATCTGAGTCTATTTTAACACTGCTAACCCTGAATGGCGAGAATGTCAATTTCAAGCTAACTATACAACCTTTTAAACATATTGAAACTAATATGACCGGGAGCACTTAATCAAATTTGTTTCAAAATAATCAACATAATTTCAATCAAATTGTAAATTTAACGAAGGCATACAATTTAGACTATAACTGATTGACGTTTTCTACTTTTCTGACCGATCTGCCTCAGATATTCCTGACGTCCTGTAACTGCTAGGCAGCTCCAATGGAAGCTTTAACCTGTTCCATGCATGCAACCGCAAACACTTCAGCACCATCACGGATACCGATGGCCGAACAGAATATTTTCCAACAAGGCACTAAACAAGATGTGCAATGCACAACAGCTGCCAGTTAAAGTCGCCCAGCAACGGTGGGCCATGTTTGGCCATGGGCTAAGGATGCTAGAAGACACACCTGCCCAGGGAATTTTAGAATCCTATGGCAGCAACAGCGGCTTGGTTTCAAAATATTCAAATTCTTAGTCTTAGGTCCTTCCTTTAATTATCAACACTGAAATCAGTTACTAAATGTTCACTAAAGTTATTAAAGCTGCATATTCACGCCAGAATGTTTTTAAATAAAAAATTGTTATTGTATATTGTTAGAGCCTTAAATTATACGCTTAGATGTGATGAAAGGAAATAAAATTTAATATATGCTGATTTCATTTCATATAAGCTAATATAAATTTGGGGTCCCTAATTGAAATTCACAACTAAAAGATTATATTAATTTGAACGGAATGGGATCATCATATGCTAAGATTTATTTCGTTTCCTTACATCTATGATCTAGGCACACGATTTAAGCCTCTAAAAGTAAACAATTTTACTAATTTTATTTTCAGGAATTCTGGTGTGAATATAGACCTTTAAAGGAAAACACATAATAGTTTATACTAGCTGTTTAGGCGATATGGGATGACATAGATAAACTCTGTGTGTCATTTATAGACTATTATCACGCTCCGTAATCGGGCCACGGGTCTTGGACTACGCCACTAGTTTTGGATATATCAGAGATCGCTTTGCATTCAATGACCTGGATATACCCACGCGAAAACACGCCACCACTAAGTGTTGCATACTCAACGCATATGGCTCAACTACTGAAAAAGTCAAATAGAATCCAGCAATATTAGATTCCTTCTATGCATGACTGAACTCCGCCATTACAATCCAAGCTAGATGGCAAATGTCTGTGTGTGGAGATTTCAACTCCAAGCTGGGTAAACTTGGAATTGCGGACAAAGGTTCAGGATTTGGCTTATGCATGGGATCGTATGGATAGGGCACACGCAGTAGCAATGGATATGCACTGATGGCATTCCTTAGTTCCAACGGCATATTTGCCACAAATACGGCTTTAAAACATCAATGCCATCACTGGACAAGATGGACCGGACACATTGCTGATCGTGTAGCTCGCGGGGTAGCGTCGGGCCGTTCCGGTGGTGTCTGATGTCAACTCGCTGCGCCACATGTGCACAACAAGTGATGACGTTGGTTAGCTCCCGGTCTCATGGTTACGCATCCCATGCGACACTGCCCTATGGGTAACAAAGACCATCTCCTAAGGCTGGTGGAACGCAATCGTTCCGGTGGGGCCGTGCTACCATCGTCGCTAAAATTAAACACTACAGTCTCATCCCAAGAGTTTGTGTCACCAGTATGCCTGTCTATAGCAATTTTGAGATCTATGGACTTACAAGATTTGTTGGTGACCTAAACTAAATAAGCCTAAACAATTAATTTACTTAAAACAGACCGTCAAGTTTGCTAGACACAATGAGCATACGAAAATACAGGACATAGAGACAGCCTGATGAACTTTTAAACGTGGGACCACCGGAGGTAACACACAGACTCGCAGGTCCGCAGAGGTACCCCTGCAAAGGAGGATCCCGCATACGAGATCACTAATTAACTTAATATAAGTTATTATACATCTAAGCTGAAAAGGAAAAAGGAAGATATCCTTTATTTGTGGACAGAGGCTATGTACCTCGCGTGGGCATTACTTCTGATGCTGTATTTCTGAGTGAGAATTAGTCGCCTCGCGCGGGCCTCCATCACGGGAAATTTGCCGGCACCGCCTAGAGCGGGGGAAGAGTATTGGCCAGAAAGGGGCCACCCTTATATTCAACCAAAGTGCTGTAAAGAAAAGACCATCCTAGTGAAACTATAACTAAAATGTTGCGTGCTGTTTTACGTGAAGATGGGACGAGCGATTCCCGAGGGATTCCCACGTCACCATCTTATGTAGGGCCAAGATACTGAATTAGTTGGTGCCGCTTGTATTGCTGCGGGCCTTCTGCTATGCTTAACCTATCAGTTAGGTTTAAAAGACAAGAACTATTTTAGGCCGCAAATGGCAGGGTTTCCTACCTATCTTTGAACATGGCTGTCCGAGGGTGCAGAAGCCCCGCCTCCCATGAGAAGCCTTGGAAGGCATCCAACTCTGAGGACCGCGTGCGCACATGTTACTAGGTAAGACATCCGAGCTTGGTGAAATTCCGGATGCCCGACTTCGCAACCACATGAAACGTCACAGGCCAATGGCTATTTTTCACACAGGCAAATTTAAGTAACTGAGTCATTGTTACGGTGGGTGATGGAGAGACGAATATCCACCGTGAATGTCCTTCCCGAGAGGGCATGGCAGATTCCAACATCTTGCCCAGACATGTCTACAGAATTCGGTGGAGATGCGCATATCGCACATCACCAAGTCTTATGGAGCTAACTTTTGACCTGATGTTAGGTTTAAACACAAGTTGCCCAATATGCACTGCGTTGTGGGGAAGATCTTCTGAGGGATGTAAAAGATCAATAATTAAAATATGTTTTCGCAGTGCTTCCTACATTGGCAAGTGTAGCTCGCGTTGTAGTGTCGGGCCATTCCGGTGTGTCGTCTCGACTCACCGAATCGCATGTACACGACGAGTGATGGCGTTGGCTAGCTCCCGGTCTTGGGGTTATGGATCCCATGCGATACTGCCCTACGGGTAACAAAGACCGGCTCCTAAGGCGGTGGAACTCAATCATTCCGGTGTGGCCATGCGACCATTGTCGCGAACATTAAACACAACGGTCTCATCCCAAGAGTTTGTGTCACCGGTATGCCTGTCAATAGCAATTTCGTGATCTATGGATTTACAATATTTGATTTGGTGACCTAACTAAAATAAGTCTATACAATAGTTTTACCTAAACAGACCGTCAAGTATGCCAGATAATAAAATGAGCATTCGAAAATACAAGACATAGAGACAGCCTGATGAACTTTTAAATGCAGGACTCTCGGAGGTACCACAGAGACTCGCAGGTCCGCAGAGGTATCCCCGCATGGGAGGCTCCCATACACGAGATCACTATTTAACTTAATATAAGTTATTATACCCCTAAGCTGAAAAGGAAAGAAAGTTATCCTGTTGAAGTCGCGAAAGGTTATGTACCTCACGCGGGCACTACTCCTGATGCTTTTTTGGGTGAGAAGTAGTAACCTCGCGCGGGCCATCGTCACTGAATCCTTGCGAGAGGCAAGTGCCTTGCGTGGGCCTCCGTCACAGGAAAATGTCACCACCGCTTAAAGCGGGAGAAGAGGTTTGGCCAGCAAGGGGCCCACTCTAATATTCAACCAAAATGCTATAAAGAAAAGACCATACCTAGTGAAATTTTGACTATAATTTTGCGTGCTGTTTTACATGAAGATGGGACAATAGATTCCCGAGGGATTCCCACGCCACTGTCTTATGCAGTTTCAAGTATGCTGAATTAGTAGTGGCCGCTTTTATTTATGTGGGCCTTCTTCTATGCCTAACCTAACATTTAGTTTTTAGAAACAAGAAGTATTTTAGGCCGCAAATGGCGGGCGCCTACCTAGCTTTTAGATCTGACTGCCGTTGACAGTGGATGTCCTAAGACATCAACACTCAAGACAGCGTGCATACATGTTATTTCGCAAGACCTCCGAGCTTGGTGAGAATCCGGAGATATTGCTCCATAACCACATGAAGCGCCACAGGACAATGGTTACATTTCACAAAAGCAAGTTTAGGCAACTGATCTATCGTGATGGTGGGGGTAAGAGAGACGAATACCCACCGTGAATGTCCTTCCCGCGAGGGCGAGGCAGATCCTAACATCTTGCTGAGACATTCTTACATAATTCAGTGGGGATGCATATCTCGCCCGTCACAAGATCCTATGGAGCTAACCTTTTAACCTGATGTTAGGTTCAGACACAAGCTACCCAGTTATGCACTGCGGTGCGGGGAGCGGGGAGACTTTCTTAGAAGATGAACAAGAAATTAATAATTATAATATGTTTTCGCAGTGCTTCATACATTGGCAAGGATAAATAACTACTAGGTATCCAAAGATACATGGGAGATGTATGTGATACCACACCCTGGCCATCACCGCTCGGAAACCCCAATAGTTTCCCATGGTCGGATCAGTCCTTGGTGCGGATAGGGACATCCAAACAATTAAAAAGCCATAAGGCTTAGTGGAACATGAAGAGAGACAATAACTTATATATATATATATATATATATATATGTATATGTATATGTATATGTATATGTATATGTATATATATATATATATATATATATATATATATATATATATATATATATATATATATATATATATATATATATATATATATATATATATATATATATATATATATATATATATATATATATATATATATATATATATATATATATATATGCGGCCCAATAGGTATGTTGGCCAATTTTACACAGCCTTTCCAGATTATCACAACTACCGGAAAAGAGGGGTACACTATGTGTCTCTTAACGAAGAAATTGTCTCTAGTCATATTAAACCTATCCTATCGAGCTAAATAGAAAGGCTTTTTAGTCGGTAGCATGCCGGGCTAAACAGAGTTATAGCACAGAGAGCGACCTCAGTGAAAAATTGTTGGTGGCGGGAGAACGTGATGCATATATAAATGTTGCTGTATAGTGTTTCCTACGTGCACTGCAGTCCTGCGTTTTCTGCAAATAAACAAAACATATGAACGATTGGCTGCTTGCCGTATATAAAACTAACCAGTACACATAATACAATGTGAAATGATTAGAATAATACATATAGCACAGGTTGTTGGACCTACTACGGTGCGGTTAGTAAAAACACCTTACAGTAAAATAAGAATAACTATAAACAGATAAAGAAATTATAACTAGCGGTCCTAAGACCGTTACGGTTCCTTTTAGTCATCGGGACCGTTTACATACATAATGTATAATCATCAAAGTTGTAATTAACGGAATAATTAAAGATGTTAAGTATAGTTACTTGAATAGTCGGTAGCCAATCTTAAGGACGGGCTATCGTGTTACTGAAATTGATACGTCACTGTTAGCGTGACGTGAGTTGAAGCGTTCTCTGATAACTGGAAAGTTCCCGCATGTCGATTCTCGCAGACAGGATTCCCGCATGCAGTCCAGAACGGGAGCGGAGTGAACTCAGGACGGTAATCACAATATAAGAATATCTAATGATCAGTCAGTAAGTGATACAATAACATTACTGCTAGGAAGAAAATTCCCGTACACCGATGGTACGGATTGAAGTTAAGAACAACACGTTCATAAGTGGGGGTTGTTGAAGATGGATGAAAATACATAACTAAGCTTACGGTGCGGGGTACGTCAGTTAGCTCTTAAGACGTACCGGACAAAGTGTACTTGCTGTGGTCAGAAAGTTTAAATAAACCTGCACGACATCAGTGCTGGGGAGGTTGAATAACCACTTTTTGGCGTGGCTGGCAGATCCACCAAAGAACATCGCTGCCTCTACATCTGTAGAATCACATATTCAGGCCGGGAAAGGCCTCACCGCAAGTTTGTGTTCCGAGTTAATTCTTGATTTAGTCGTGAACAATATTCAAAAGTTCCAAAAATGCTCCCGAACAATCGGGAGATACAAAATTGCTTTAGGTGCCGTGGGTTGGGTTGCTGCTGTTGGCTACGGGAGAGAAACTGACTGAGACCGAAGTGATCTATTTAATACCCATCTCGCTGATAGTAGCTGTAACAGATCCAACTTATTCGGCCCCTGGCCGAGGACGCTCACAAGTTCTGGATTGCATCTCCTTTTATACTACTTTTGACGTCATAAGCGCAGGCTTCAACCAATCATCGGTCAAGCAATAGCCAATGAGAGCGCAGCAAATAATGACGCAGTCGAATTTTCTAGAACATTCTAGAATTTCTGTGTACACGTGGTTACGACGTCACGGCAATATTTTGAAGATAATCAAAGGGGTTTCCGTGGATAACTCGGCCATCTCTTAACCGATTTGGAAATGGTTTACAGATTCGGAAAGCACGTCGAATTGATGCCAGAGTCGACGGGAAGAAGTAATTATAAAGGATTACATAGTACCTACTCGGTACACTAAAAGCTCCATCCTATCTTGGTCGTGAAATATGCGCTCTGTCAAAGCAGTGTTAAGCGTGTGCATGCGCACTACGCGCTTCAACGAACATAGTTGTTTTTTACAACGCAATCTCTCTCATAGGCTCATATACGCTTATAGCTCTACCCAGGGGGGGGGCGTGTCCAGGGAACGAATCCAGGACAGGCGGCGCATACCCAGCTTAGCTGGTACGGCTGGCACCTTAGCGGTTGATCCGTACTACACAAGGATAATTAGCTACTAGGTATCAAAAGATACACGCAGGGGCGTAGCTATGGGGGTGTTTTTGGTGTTAGAACACCCCCCATGGGCCTGGCAAAAAATTTTAAAATCTAAGTCTAAGTCACAATAAAATCAGCCTATGTGCGCAAGTGAGATTCACTGCATATAGAAACAGTGAGAAACACGGCCAGTCAGGCTAGACAATTGACCTCATTGTCGACCAGCGGCCATGCGCATATCGCCGTAGTCACGTGCCTTGTAGCATTGATGCTGTCTCCGCATTAGCTGACCTACAAGTGCTGTCAGAAAGCAATGCGTGTTTCGTATTATCGTATGTATCAGTGTAACTGTTTAAAATGGGTGATAAAAAACGGCAGAAGGCAACAATTTATTCGTTTTTTTAAACCTTCTCATGACGCTGGTTGTACCTCCGTAATAAACAATGATATCAGAGCCAGTACGTCTAACAATTTACTGCCACAGCATATGAATACGGAAACTGTATTAGAGACTCCAGTCACTGTACAATGTGCTGCTGAAGTGCCAACGGAACAACCTGCTAACGACATTGGCCTCTTCTGTGGAGATGACTCAGATGAATCTAGGAAAGTGAGTTTCTAAGAGTATTTGTACAATAATGACAGTGACATAAATGCATGAATTTTAATTAGCCGCGACTGTCGAGCGGCTCCATAGGGCCTACGACTATAGGAGCCTTTAATTGTTAGTCTGTTACCTAATTCCACCCTCAAAATGTATTGTTTTTTAAATTGAAATATAAAGGATCAATGAGTTATCCGACCACATTGAAACAGGATGCTTCCATGCCATCATTGCATCCATCCTACACCATGCGAACCTTTGTTAGCCCGTCTGTCTGTCCCTCATTCCATTACTCCTTGAGGCTCACACATTCAACGTTAAGGTTTTCGTTCAAAATGTGTTTTTTCAAACGATACAGTATTTAATTCATTAATGGGTTATCCGATCACAATGAGACTTAACAGGCTGCTTCTCTACCATCATCACATCCATCCTACAGCAAAGGACCCTTTGTTCGTCCGTCCGTCCACCCGTCTGTCTGTCCATTACGCTAACTCCTCTCCAACTGTTTAGTGGAATTGAACCAACTTTGGTATGTGGGATACCCAGAGGATGCACTTTGCAAGGCGACATTTTGATTAGGCTCCGCCCTCAAGGCAGCGTGACAAGAGTCAAAAGGTCAAATTAATTGTCTAACTGTCCGTCACGCTAACTCCTCCCAAACTGATGGGTGAAATTCAACCAAATTAGCTATGTGGCTAACAGTGGGTTACTCCTAAGAATGTGCTTTGCAAGACGAGATTTAGTTTAGACCCCTTCCCCAATTTTCAATTGGTATTTAATTCATCAATCCTAAAAGGTCGCTGCTTCAACGGCATATGCTGTCTAGTTTTGGTATTACATTCGCAATACCCCCCAACAACCCCGATAGACAAGATTAACAAATAATACGAGAGATCCGCTATAATTAAGCAAGCAACTATGGCTACTAGCACTAGTAGAGTCTTACAGTTACCACATTAAAAATTAAATAACGCAATTTCGAAATATATTTGTATTACACCTCAATGAGTCTTGAATAGGCCTATAACGAATTGTGGGAGTTTCCAGTTAAATTAATTTCAAATTAACATAGCTCGTCTATTTGTATATAACGATTTTAAAATTGAGGTTCTGTGACGTAATGGACTAAACAGTTTAACCCTTTAGTGACTAAATTTGTTCCTGAAAATCAAAATATTTGCTTTTTGAATGTCTATTTGCAGGCCAAGAGAAGACTATCTTTTTAAGATTTACCACTGGAATGACTGGCGTGGATATCGGACCAGCTATGACTGACGTGGATATCGGAGCAGTTATTCCAATTGTAAATCTCCAAAATGAGTCTTTTCTCTGTCTGCAAATGGACATTCCTCTAGACCACTAAGGAGGCCGGTTTTATTATTAAATGCTTAATAAAATATGCTGGAAATTGGTTCAGGTCGCTGGGCTGATGACCTTTATACAGATCAATTATTAGGAGGTAATCGTGTGTGGCGGATGTACGCAATCTCTGAATGCCTTCTAATATTAGAATATCTTGCTAATCTGGTCATTCATCTGATTCTGGCCCCAGCTTTGAGTGAGAGGTTCTAATTTATTACTGTATTCCATATTGTTTGCTCATCTGGCCAGAATGTCCAATGAAGCGTATGGCATGGTGACTGGCGGGTGTCCGTCCATCCTCCGGCGTCTGTACAGCTAGTCACAGTGTCCCTTTAAAATGCTACTCATTAATTCAATGTAAATGATAATGGTCCAGGTGAGCATCACATGCCATTGTGCTTTCCAAAAACCCACACATCCAGTATTCGATCCTAATCTTAATCATACATTTTATTCAGAATTCAGATGTCTAGTAACAATTTAAAATCCTTGGTTTGAATGACAGCCTCGTCATTATAGAACAAGAGGCAGATCACCTAATACATTTATCTCGTACAGTTCAAGACCAACCAACCAACCAACCAACCAACCAACCAACCAACCAACCAACCAACCAACCAACAAACAAACAAACAGACGCATCGGTTATATGCGCCCTTTACTTTGGTCTATAAATGATAATAATGCACATGTAATGGTTATTGACTAGTCGGAAGTAAATAGAATAGATTTTTATTTTCTTAACAGTTAACCATGGAGAAGCGCTTGGACCTCCTTTGTAATGCGTGGGTTCCTGACGCAGACTATATATTTTCTTCCCGAGGCAAGCGTAATCTACGATTCCAGCACCAGTGGCTGCATCGGTGGAAGTGGCTCTTATACAGTCAGGTTCGGAGTGATGCATTTTGTAAGTACTGTGCACTATTCACGCCAGAAGGAGCGGGTATTGGAAGTCAGTCTCTGGGAAAGCTTGCGAGGATATCTTTTTCTAACTGGACAAAGGCTGTTGAGGTGTTTAATGATCACGAGAAGACCACTTATCACAAGGAGTGCATTGCGAGTGCTGGAAACCTTCAGTCTGTTGCTGGTCATAAAGTTGATTCAATTGACATCCAAATAGATAGTGCGTCCAAAACCATAATTCGTGAAAATCGTCTCAAAGTTATACCAGTTATTGATACTATTATTCTTTGTGGCCGGCATGGATTGTCACTTCGTGGCCACAGGGATTCCGGACCTCTGAGACTGAATTGTGCAGAAACATCCGCTAATGAGGGGAACTTTAGAGCTCTGCTACGGTATCGTGCAAACGGTGGTGATCAGGTCCTTAGCAAACACCTACAATCATGCTCATCATTTTCAGCATATGCCTCCTACATTAGTCCTCAAATTCAAAATGAAATAGTAGATTGTTGCAATATCTTGATCCATGATAAGCTAGTAAATAACATCAATGCTGCAAAATGCTTTTCAATACTCGCTGATGAAACAGCTGACATTTCGGGAATTGAGCAGTTTTCACTATGCGCACGCTACATAGATGAATCGGGACATCAGATTCGAGAAGACTTCATTCAGTTTGTACCTGTTTATGATGTCACTGGCCAGAACCTCGCTCAAGTGATCATAGATAGTCTGCGAAACTTCGGTGTAAATTTAGATTATATGCGTGGACAAGGTTATGATGGCGCAGCTTCCATGAGTGGACGATTCAACGGTGTACAAGCACACATTGTGAGACAGTTTCCACTTGCCCCGTATGTTCATTGCGGAGCACATAGTTTAAACCTTGCTGTGCCAGATGCGTGTACTGAGGTATCAGTACGGAACAGTATGGGCACTATCAGTAGTATATATAACTTTCTCAACACACCAAAACGACAAGCTGTCCATGCTAACGCTGTTGAGGACAATTTACCAGATGCCAGGCGAAAACACCTAAAGCAAATGTGTCCAACGCGATGGATTGAGAGGCACGATGCTGTCATAGGTTTTTTGGAGTTGTTTCCCGCTGTAATTGAGTCGCTAAATACTATTAGTGAATGGCAAGACAGAGACTCTGCCACAAATGCTAATCAACTATTGTGTGCCATTAAACATCCTGAATTCATTATCACTACGAATGTTGTTGCAATGGTGTTCTCTATTAGCCTTCCGCTTTGCAGATTCATGCAGAAGGAGAACTCAGACCTGGCTGCAGCAGTTAACTTTGCAACAGATGTTGAGGACTCCATCAAGGCTATGAGAGCCGACTCAACAAAAGTGTTTAATGATCTTTATGTTAAAGCTGAGAAGACATGTGAAGAGCTTGGCATTACTATACTTGTCCCACGTACTGCTAAAAGACAAACTAAGCGATGTAATGTTCAAACAGCTGATCCTGAAGAATACTTCCGCATCGCTGTATTTGTGCCATTCCTAGATCATTTTCTAAGTCAACTCCAGGACAGACTACTAGCTCACAAAAGCTTCTCAGCGGGTTTATGTGTCTTATCCCAGATGGAGGCGCGTCGAAACCTTCGATGGTCAGCAAGCACAGATTAAGGAACTCCTTGAGAAATATGCCTTCGACTTGAATTGTAATGACCTAACACTGCTGGGCGAAATGGACCTATGGTATCGATGTGTAGCTACAATGGACACTCCTCCAGCGAACGCTCTAGATGCTCTAGCTAAGTGTAACGTTGACATGTTCCCAGCTGTACGGAAACTAATTAAGATCATGGCAACGTTGCCTGTGTCAACCAGTTCAAGTGAAAGGTATGAATTGTGTTGCGTTGTACGAATGGATATTATAACAGTAGTAGTAGTAGTAGTAGTAGTAGTAGTAGTAGTAGTAGTAGTAGTAGTAGTAGTAGTAGTAGTAGTGGTAGTAGTAGTAGTAGCAGCAGCAGTAGTAGTAGTAGTAGTAGTAGTAGTAGTAGTAGTAGTAGTAGTAGTAGTAGTAGTAGTAGTAGTAGTAGTAGCAGCAGCAGCAGTAGCAGTAGTAGTTATACCAGCAGCATAAGCAGCAGCAGCTATTTTGGCGAATGTAACTATCACGTTGAGTTATATTAATGGTATATAGCACTAAATCCATCTCTCAAGCAGCAGCAAAAAGGAACGTTGTCAGCGAGGTCTGGGCAGTAGCAGCAGCAGCGGTGGTGGTTGTGGTGGTGGCCATGCTGCTGTGCTGCTGGTGGGGCTCGTGGAGGTGTTGTTGTTGGTGGTGGTGGTGGTAGATTGTGGGTGGTCGTAGCTGTTGTTTGAACTAATTAAATAACTTGCTGTTTGCAGATCTTTCTCTACACTTCGCCGACTTAAAACCTATCTTCGGAATACCATTGGTCAAGATCGCCTCAATGGCTTGGTGCTGATGAACATACATCGAACCATTGAGGTCAATGCTGAAGACGTCTTGTCACACCTCGCAAGAAAACCACGATGCCTTAACTTTATCCTATGATAAAGTTTACCAAATTATGAATAGCCCAATAGAGCATATATACGCGTGGGTAATGCGCCCATTATTGAACTGTATAAAGTTTTGCTTGAATAAATGACTTTTCGCTCGAGTCAGGTGGATTAACGTTCAACTTTGCTTTATGTGTTATATTTATGCCGAAGTTTTGAAACCTTTAAGCATTTGACTTTTGAATTGCATACCAGTATTGCAGTTTAGCTAGGCCTGTATAACATTGGCAAGCATTCTTTTGTCTATGGCGCCTTAGATATACACTTTACAAATTATCAAATACAAACTGAAACGTTTAACGTGTTGAGCGAACAGAATTAGTAGATCTTTTCAGGGTATGATGCATCGCAATGGTGCAGTGTATTTTGGTGCCATTGTCGGTGTCTATGTATATTCAAAGAGCTTAAGATGCATACTGCAATATGCAAACGTTCTGCAATTATTACATAAGTGATGTAGCTGTTAGGTTTAGTGGGGGTGTGATGGCAACGGGCAAGACTTTCAAACCAGGGAATGTTTTGTAGAAAGATATATTTGACCAGATTGATAGTCCAAGATTCTATCAACCTGAATGCAAGAAATTACTCCCAATACATCAAATTTATGAAAAGAATTCTGGAAATACTCATTTCAATACACTTGTATAGCAAATTACCAAAACTGGGGTACATTTTCTCCAAAAAGTATGTAATATCTCGGTAGAATCCAAGTTTGTTTTATCATTAAAATTGCTGGAAATGACGTCTCAGAGCATCTACTTTTCATAATTTTCTGGGGGAGGTCCCCCAGACCCCCCGCTTTAGGGTCGTAACACCCCCCATGAATAGCCTGTAGCTACGCGCCTGGATACACGGGAGGTGTGTGTGACACCACACCTTAGCCATCACCTCCAATAGTTTCCCAGTTTCGGATCAGTCCATGGTGCGGATAGGGATAGCCAAACAATTAAGAAGCCATAAGGCTTAGTGGAACATGAAGAGAGACAATAACTGTATAAGTATGAGGCCTTATAGGTACATTGGCCAATTCTACACGACCTTGCCGGAGTGCGGGGCTAGATTACCGAAACAACCGGAAAAGAGGCGTACACTATGTGTCGCCTAACGAAGAAATTGTCTCTAATCATATTAAACCTATCCTATCGAGCCGAATAGTCAGGTTTATTAGGTAGCATGCCGGGCCAAACAGAGTTATAGCGCGGGCAGCGACCTTAGTGAAAACGTGTTGGTGCTTAGAGAAAATAATGCATATATAATGTTGCTGTATAGTATTTCCTAAATGCACTGCGGTCCTAAGTTTTCTACAAATAAACAAAACATATCACCGGATGGCTACTAGCCATATACTAAACTAACAAAATACAAGTAATAACAGTGTGAAATGATCAGAATAATAATAGTAATACAGGTTGATAGACCTATTACGGTGCGGTTAGTGAAAACACATTACAGTAAAATAAAAGTAACTATGAACAGATAAAGAAATTATAACTAGAGGTCCTAAGACCGTTACGGTGTCTTTTAGTCATCGGAACCGTTTACAAAGATAAAATACAATCATTAATGTTGTAATTAAAGGATGAATTGAGAATGTTACATAAAGTTACTTGAATACTCGGTAGCCATTCTTAAGGACGGGCTATCGTGTTACTGAAATTGATACATCACCGTTGGAGTGACATGAGATGACACGTTCTCTGGAAGCTGTAAAGTTTCCGCATGTAGATTCCCGCAGACAGGATTCCCGTATGCTGATGAGGATGGGAGCGGTGCGAACTCAGGACGGTAATCACAATATAAGGATGTCTAGCGAACGGTTAGTAAGTTCTACGACGACATTACTGCGGTGAGAAAGGTTCCGTTCAATAGCGGTACGATGAAAGTTAAGAACAGCCCTTTATCAGGGGTGTTGTTGAATACTGTTGCAGATACATAACTAAGCTTAACGGTGCGGAGTACGTCAGGTAGCTCTTAAGATATACCGGGCAAAGTTTACTTGCTGCGGTCACAAAGTTAAAAGGAACACACACGACATGCAGTGTAGTGGTTGAATATCCACTTTTTGGCGTGGCTGGCAGATCCGGTGAATCGGTCCCTGGCCGAGGAGGCTCCTGATTTACTGAAATCGTCCCTTTTTATACTGGCTGAAACGTCAGGACTGGCTGCCTCAACCAATCAAAATTAGCTGAACCAACCAATCAGCGGGCTAGAAACTCGTGACGTGTACACGATTATCTAATTATTGCAATATATATATATATATATATATATATATATATATATATATATATATATATATATATATATATATATATAGATGCGTACCATGACGTCAGGGGTCACGTGTACACAAATCACTTATAATTTAGATACGTATATATACGTTTTTACGATGTTATTTCTATATTACGAGTATATTTTGAACGGGGCAAACGGCTATAACTCAGCCATTTCTGAACCGATTTTAAAACGGTTTACATATTTAGAAAGCTCGTCGAATTAATGCCAGATTCAATGAGAACGTTTAATTATTAAAAATTACAACGCACCAGCTCGTTACACTAAAAGCGCTACTCGCTCTTGGTCGTGCTATGAGCGCTCTGCTTACACAGCGGCGTGCTACGAACTTATTCGTTTTGACAACGAAATCTCTCTCATAGGCTTATACACGCGTATTGCTGTACCCAGGGGGCGTGCTTATAGGAACGAATCCAGGACGGGCGGCCCGTACCTAGCTTGGCTGGGACGGCCAGTACCCGACCGGTCGATCCGCGCTACACCCGCAAAGCCCCAAAAGGTTCTAAGGCTACAACAGCTGTCTTCAACCAAATAGACTTCATACTAGTCAAGATAGAATCAAACCCCATACTTCGAGAAGCTTGTTCCTATGGAGGCACATACCTCAATTCTAACTACAAAACAGTCATTACACGCCTTCAGATGAACGATCTCTTCCCAATATATAAACGCCCTAACAGGTACGAGGGTAGAGTCACCTACAACCTACTCAAGCTACTCAGTGACACAACCACACAAATGTCATACAAATAGGTTCTCGGGAAGCAGATAGCTAACATCGACGTCAGCTCCGATCCAAACGAAGCCCTACCCAAAATACTGAAATCTATGGAATCATCGGCTACCAGCACCATGGGTGTTCTTAAAAACAACCAAACTGGGTATACTGACGACCCTCTTGTAGTAAAACTGTCAGCAGAGCAGAAAGCATTATGGATGCATGTCTATCAAAGTGGCTAAAGTGAAGACCGCACAAAACAATGCCAGGAGCGTAATAACATTTTGCTCCACATTCGTGAATGCTTAAAAGATCTTGCTATTCAACAAGCAGACTCCATCGTAAGTGAAATCACTGCCACGCATGGCGGTCACAAATTATTTCGGGCAGCCTGAGCCCTCCGAGTTACTAACTACACACCACCACTCATGGTACACAACTCTGAAGGGCACTTTATCGGGACAGACCAAGGCAAAGCCGAGGCGACTCGAGGATGATTCAAGAAGCAGTTCACTGACCACGATGATGAGCCCTTGTACCTGTTCTCAGAAAACCCACTCCATTACTAACACCAATTAAACATCAGAAGTTGAAAAGGCACGTGGAAAACGGACGTGCATCTGGACTTGATGGCATGAACAATGAACTATTCAAATATGCAAGTGACATTATCTCAAAACGGATCATCCACCTAATCAAGTAAGCATTTATGCACCACCTTCCCGTCGATGCTGTAGGCCAAGGCACCCTTATTGCGCTACCCAAGCCCAAGAAGCCAGCTGTCCCTTCAGCCAATCTATGGGCCATTGTGCTCCTCAACAGCATACATAAATTCCTATCCAATGTTACACTATGCCGCATCAGAAACAAGATCGATGACTTCACCGGACCAAGTCAAATTAACTTCAAATGTGGACGCAGCTGCACAGACATTGTATGGGCTCAACGAATGCTTGTGTCGGTAGTCATATCCAAACACTGGGATTTCCACAAAATTGGCATTGATAGGTCACGAGCCTTCGACACAATTAAACACTCAAGGATCCCTGATGTACCACGTCAGGCTAGTTGTAATGAAGATGAGCTACGACTAGTGAGACTACTGCTTGCAGACACCAAGCTGAGAGTACGAGTCAAGTCACTGAAGTTTGGAACATCAATCGTCTCCCCACGGGGAGATGATCTGTCTCCTGTGAATTTCACCTGTTACCTTGCTGCGCATTGCAATCTGTGCCAGAAAGTTCCACAAGACCAAACCCCCAGTCTCAATACTGGGTATGCCGCTAAAGATGGAATATGTCGACGATGTGGGCATCAGAGACGAGGAAAAGAAACCCCTTGACGAAGTTCTCCCAATATCTGCAAGCAAACTAAAAATTGAGAATCTCTTTATGACCAAAACAGAGTTCACTCACATATACCTATCGACAAAACATGAAACTAAATAAAATGACGATCAACTTCGTGGCGGCGAACCATGGAGGAAGACTAAATTCCTGGGCTCACTGCTTTTCAGTACTGCTGACATTGCTGCAGGCTGCGTCATGGGGAGCATAGCTTTCGAGTCATTTTTGGACCCTATGGATTCGTAGATCAAAGATGTCCTTGATTAAAAGACTACGTTTATGCAATGCAATCTACGTATCCTTGATGCTATATAACAGCTGGGCAGCTCCAAAGGTGGCTCTAGACAAACTCGATGCCTGCCACCTCAAACACCTACGTGCCATCACTGGACACCGATGACCAGACAGCATAATTTCCAATGGTGCACTATACAAGATATGTAATGCGTCGCCGCTGTCTGTAAAAATCGCTCAGCAAAGCTGCCCATGTGCTAAGGATGCCAGAAGACACACAAGCACAGCGAGCATTAGAATTCGCCAAAGGCGGGAGAGGACGTCATTGCATACATATACTAAGACTGTTACGAGGTGACCTCACGAATGCAAAACTCGGTACACTCAAGTCAAGAATGGACCTGACGATTTCGGCTGGCAACCAGACACAATGTTCAATGGCGAAGAAGGACTGATTGCAACTGTAAGATGTGTCTACTACTACAGCCGCAGAATACAGTAATCATACATATCACGCCATTCAAGAAAGAAATTCGATTTCAATAGGTAAATGTTGACACACTTCTGCATTCAATTTACTGTTCAACGAATCAGAGAAAACATCGACAGTCTCGATATATACGAGCATAGTTACAATCTAGGTTGTCAATGTGGGGCAAACAACGCAAATATACAGGTCAGCTATTGAGTATTTTGAAACTCAATGGACTAAAATTTTTTGCTGCCAAATTAGTTTCTACAGGCTAGATTATAGGTGAGGGAGGTGGCATGCATACCACCGCGGTCTATCCCACAAGGAAAGAAAATGGCAAAGGCCATCGACCAACATTATCTTGATATCAAAAAAGCATTTATATATGCATTGAGTTGTTATTCAAAATATTCAGCAGAATGATTATTAGATGGTAAAAAGTACAATCCATACACATGATGGAATATTCAATGTACATGGCGGACCTAGCTACGTTATACATACGCATTTCGATCGTGACGTGACATAATTGAATATGACGTGATATGATTGAGTGACGTCCATTCCAAATTCTATCATGAAACTATTAAGATTAGATTAGTATCCCTTTAATATAATGGTCATATCGGATCCCTCTATTGCACACAAGATTGACCTTTCCAGTTTATCCACCTACCATCTGATGTCATATGACGTTATAATCAACAAAATGATGTACAGGATGACCTCATGAGTAATTATGGCATGCATGACTCGATTTAGTCCGTCCTTAATGCTTAATAGTCAGACACGTAGTACGTCCTTACGATTTAATAAACATTCTGTTGAATATTTTGAAACTAATTTGCCTAGTGAAATTAGTTTCAAAATATTCAACAGGTAACCTTAAAGTTTCTGGAAATTGATAGGCAGGGAGTTCAGGGATCAATGAATCCCAACACGAGCGATGGGCGGGTGGAGCTTATCTAGAGATGGGCGGGGTATACCTAAAACAGGAAAAGTCCATTCAAAGCAGCACTACAGAATCCGCCTTTATTTTTTCAAAACTGCATGGCCCTCGGCCCCCTCTGGTAATTAGATCAAAAGTGGCGGATGTAGTTAAGCAACAGCAGACAGCTTTCCTTTGCGCAGTTGTTCACCAGTTAACGGAGATTTCAAAATGTGATGGACAACAAGGTGCGTACTTTCGAGTGCATTTGTCGGATACATTTCTTAATAACCTTCGGTGTGGTTAATTCACCGGGTGTCTGAAACATCATTAAAGCGAGCGACTTCAATGTAACTACACCCAATTTACGTTTTTATATTTCTTGCAATTCTTGAATGCCGTGTCCTCGTCATGGCACTGGCTGCAAACCTCGGGCCATATTACCCGGTTGCATAACATTTCTAAAAAAATAACTGACGATCTATTTGGAACGGCCTTCTTTGCGGAGACAGCTCAGGGGGGAAATGTGGGACAGCTGAATAATGCATTGGCGGATCTAGATGCGTGCGTTGGGATGGATTGGAGCCATTGGACGCTGTCGCGACCTACCCCTTGAAAACACACAATAGGCAGTGCACTGTGTAGTCGTGTTGCAAACACGTCCGAATGGCGAAACTAAACAAAAAAAATAATCAGCAGACCAAATAAAGGCTGTCCAAGATATTATATGGAGTAAATAAATATCAGTTCTATTTGTAACAATTCTCAGCTGTCAATGTTACCTTCCCGGCAGTTATAATTGATGATATAATTGCAAGATCACCAAGTAGAAAGCTGCTAAAACAATCGTTAACGGCATGTCCCCAGGAAACAGTCAATATTATAAAAGGAACATAGCTATCGCATTTATTGGCAATGGACCTTTCCAGTTTTAGCCATGCCCCGCCCATCACTGGCTAAGCTCCACCCACACCGTGCTCATGTTGGAATCGATCGATCTCTGAACTCCCTGAGTATCAATTTACAAAAAATTAAACAGGTAAGCTGTTGAATATTTTGAAACAATTTGACTGGGTGCTGTTGCTGCTTAAGGCAGCGACAGCGCCCAGTCTAATTTGTTTCAAAATGTTCAGCGGCATGTTTATTAAATTGCAAAGAATTACAAAGACATACAATTCATACACCATGTCGGAGTATTTGAGAATTGATGACGGTCTATATTGAACCCTTTGTGACGTAATGATTGTGGCGTCATCGTACACGCGCTGAGCTGATTATGACGTCATACAGGGTCAGATGATGGATAGATATTCCGGAAAGGTGAATTGCCTTATGAACTGTTTCATTTGGACAACCTGAATATCAACGTACTATAATCTATCATGCAACTGGTACCAGAGATATGCCATCACCATCGACGTATAGGACGCAGAAGAATTAAGTAAGCTGACAGATAATCTGTTTTGTGAGGAGGACATGCCCTCCCAATATGGTCTGAAAAATTATCTCAGACGATTGCCGCGATATTGCAACAACCAGACGATACTACCAACAAGACTTTTGGATTGTCTAGCACACGCAATTTTCCCAAACATCTACCAATTATGTATTACAATAAGCACTGCAGAAGCAGAAAAGGCCATTCTCAACACTGAAGTGTAATCAGGCGTTCATGTCCCTCAAGTCTACTATTGGGTGAAAAGCAGATCACAGGGTTAACAACAATGTCTATGAACTGTGCGTAATCCTTGCAGCTAGATGCAGGAGCTTAGCTGAACGCTTCATTCAGATGCATTTAAGGCGGATTTTCAGTTTGATTACTGATATAAACACAAATGGTTTTCAAGCAACACTGTGGTTTACTCAGCTGTATTATAATATTCACGTAGAAATTATTAGACAGAAATAACCAGCTTTTATGGCACAAGCTTATACAGTGGTATTGCCCCGCCCACGTGTTGCGTGTGTTAGGATTGGTTTATATACTTTGAAGTCTGAGTTCCCAGAATTCCAATTTCAAGGTAATAATGCATGTAAGCTGTTGAATATTTTGAACCGATTTAAAATATGGCATCAACCGTTCCATGTTAAATTAGTTTCAAAATATTAAACAGAATGTTTATTAAATTGTAACTTCATCAAAAACATACATTTCACGTAACGGATTTTTCGGCTTCATTAATTATGATAATGCGTACTGGAGTGAGATATCCGAGTACTCTATTGTATACAAGTAATTCAAAACGGCACTGCAGAATCCGCCATTTTGTTTGTAAAACTGTATAGCCATCCATCTTCCGGGTGGGATCCAAAACAATACGGCACACCCTGACTGCCACTTCACCGACCAGCCGAGGACGCGAGAAGATAGTTAGCCTCTTCCTTTAGCTGAACTGTTCAACCAGACTAACTGTGTCAATTATTATGAAACTTTATTTTAATTAAGTAATGTATGAATGTTTCACGTAATTAATGAAAGAAGTCGTTTAATAGATTTTGGTTTAACGGCATGCAAGCATTAGTCTAACACTAGTACTTAACGTTAAAGTAAAATATAGCTTCATTGAAAAGTAACGCATGCGTTATATTAAAATTTGTAAAGAAAAAATAGAGAAATTTTACAGCCATCTCTTCAATCTTAGCCCGAGAATATGAAGTCTATGACATGTGCACCAACCCCACCCCACCCCCTCCACCCACCTCACGCCCCTCCCCCCACCCCCCACCACCACCACCCCACCGCAACCCCAAACCGTCCGTGTTATTAAATTGTCAGAGGGTTCCAGAACAAGACAGGAACGCCGTTTAACCCTTTAACCCTCGAATTTGTTCAAAAATCTTAAATTGTTCATATAAAATGTCCATTTGCAGACCAAGAGAAGACTATTTTTTTAATTTTACCACGAGCCAGTCATTCCAGTGATAAATTTTCAAAAGTAAGCTTCTCTTGGTCGGCAAATGGATATCTTTCAAGACTACTTCAGAAACCGTTTTTGGCTGTTAAAGTTTTAAGTACTGCACCTAAAAGTGCCACTGCGTGTCAGATGTGTATATGGATCGTAGTAGCGTAGCGTAACGTAGCGTAGTGCGGTGGTAGAGCTATGTGGTAACCTCATGTCAACCATGGTTTAGCTAGCAATAAATGTAGCTGACGTGCATATATAACCATATTTTAATTCATTCTCAGTTTAAATATGCTGTTGTAAAAATGGTTGCATGCATACTTAGGGAGCGACACGCATCTCGTACCTGCAAGGATCATTTCTATGCAAACGGGACGTTACATTAATACACATTTCCCGCATTGACGTCATTACACCGGGATTCCCCTAAATCAACGCTTGGCGCAAAACTGCTGGCTGACCAGTACTGCCGCCAACAAGCCGCTGACCCGCGTTGAGTTACTTTCGCACTAAAATACACCGCAATCTAAACCCGTTCCTATGATAAACTAAAATCATTGTATTATTTAAATCATATATCATTTGAAGGCGCATTCAATTGCCGAAACATTGATGCATTATTTTTATATTTTTGTAACGTTTTGACTGAGTTATTTGCGTATAAAAATACACTATTCGACATGGATTCATTAAATCAAGTTGACAATAGGGGATATTTTAAAATTGCAATCAATTGTATTAAATTCTCTAAAACTATTAAAACTAATACAGACATGTATAGAAAATTGGCTTAGCTTTCCGATGATGTATGACTTCAAATATATTATGAACATAGTTTTCCATAAGAGTAACTTGGGTTTGGTTTAAATATGCATTAATCTACTTGGACATATGTAACAACATTTATTACGCAACATTTAAAATAATACTTTATGAATTGGTCCCAAAAATGTCAGTTTAGAAAGGAACCTCAGCCAATTTCATCTTATCAAAGGGCATTATTACTGTCGCATTTATCACTGATATGTCTTTACGCAACGCAAGGAGCAGCCAAATTCTCTGAACATCTTTTCGAATTCATGGTGTTTGGCCTCCAGTCAAAAGAACTGTCCAATTTGAAGGGATATAATATGCGTACTTGCAAGTACATCAGTCGGCTACATGCATCACACGCCTGTTTGTGTCGTATTCATCTGACTTCTAAGACGCTATGAAAACCCGGGATTCGTTAGCCTAATATTCACCCTAATGAAATCCAATCTAATTCTTGTTTTTTCTAGCTGTATCAGTTTTGATGTACGGTCCATAGCGATGTCGAGTATCATCGGGCCATATAACTCGATTGCATAAGATTTCCAGAAATCATAGACTGTCTAGTAAGATTTGTTATCTTTGATGGCAGAGACCAGCCGATGCTCTGGTTATTCAAAGATGACTGACCATGTTAATAAATGTCGGCATTACAATATGCAAAATCAAATTCTACCACAAATACATATGGCAGTTAATTTTGCGTATTTCCGTTGTAAGGAATAGTTACATGTGGTATACACGTGTGGTTTTAGATGATTTTAGATTGCGGTTCCATTTACCACCTTTCTATATGTGGTCCGCTAACCACCACTAGATGTGCGATTCTTTGACCTGTTTTAGATGTGTCACTCTTTGGTCACGTTTACATGTGTGTGGTAAGTTGACCACCTTTAGATATATCAACAGGTATGGTGACGCTAAATACTTATATATTTTATATTTATATATTATGCCTCATCTTATCTTATACTTCTCATTCTGGTTTTACGACTAATCCAACAAAAGTTGTTCCTATACATTCATTACATCAAATTACATGACATTCATCACCACCCATGTCGTTGTCAGCACTACCATCCTCGCCACCAACACCATACCAAACATCAGTATCGTAATTCGGACGACGACGGCGGCGACGACGATGTCAATAAATGTAGACGAACAAAACAGGGACCACCCACAAATTCTAAAGAATATTTTATTTGTAATAGAGATTCACACGACAGTTCTCCTCTTATAATTTCTGTAACACATCCTAGAGTTCGCCATTGAACATGCTCAATGGAGTAATCCCTAAATTGTGTCAGATGCATTATTG
>CM067372.1:160069576-160212076 GCA_034401795.1 Chaetoderma sp. LZ-2023a | reverse complement strand
TCTCACTTTCTCTTCCCCCCCCGCACTCTCTCTCTCTCCCTCTCTCTCGCCCACCCCTTCTCTCGCTCACTATGTTGTGCGTCCGACACGTGTTTCTATATTCTATGTACAATAATTGTATTACTTGGGAGACACGGACATAAGGACGTATGTCTTATCGTACTCCCATTTGAACTAAATAAACTTTGTTTAAACCAAATTATATACACATATTCCAATAAACGTAAGACGTGGGCGGAGCTTATCTAGAAATGGGCGGGGGGGGGGCATAGCTGGAGATGGATCGTTCCAGATCCTCTGTGTTAACGGTCTGGACATATTACACAAATTTAGTTTAATACACTTCTTTCATCCATTTTAGATCCAAAAAAATTTTTTTCGGAATAACTGCTATGCAATATGTATTCTTGAATACAAATGCCAGAATTATCCTATCTAATGAATATTCATGAGGGTGAATAGCAATACGGATCGAGTCACATGTGGTCATCGACAACGCGATGGCATTCTCTCTCATCCCATGACAATAACATCTCGTATGGAGGTCCCATAATACTTTTAAAAAAACAGCAATATTATGTTGTTTATTACTAACGCGGCAGCTTTCCAGAATGGAAATCGATTTCTCATTACACTACATTCATATTTCATATTGAATAAGTGCTTCTTTATATCTCGTGAAAAATTACACACTATTACGTTAATTGTTGATCCCATACTTGTGTTGCATCTCAGAATTCTCTACATGCTATTACAGAATAAACTCTTCACTTGGGAGCTGAGATATTAATTGCATCCACACCAAGAGAGGGATACATCTCTATAGCTATGCTCCGCCCATGCATTGCGCGTGTAGAGATCGATTTATGTACTCTGGACCCTGACTTCCCAGAATCTAGTTTAAGGTAACTACTTAGGTAAGCTGTTGAATGTTTTGAAACAAATTTGCCTCGGTGCTGTCACTGCCTATGGCAGCAATAGCGTCCAGTCATATTAGTTTGAAAATTGTAAACAAAATGTTGATTAAATAGTAACATACAATGCGTGCACTCGACGGGCTATTTAATGTTCATGACGGGGCTAGCTAGATACGTCATTCAATACACATTTTAATTGTGACGTCAGCCTACATGTGTAGTAATGGATTACGACGTCATATTATTGAGTGACAGATCGGAACTATCCAAATGTTTTATGCATGAGCAGGGCTGGGTCTGGAGGGTGAGAGATTCGTGTGTTGCTTAATGAGAATTGTTTTCATTCGTTTTGAAATATTTCAGTCAAGTCTGTGTTTGAACACTAATGCTTGAAATGTAAATGTTTCCATTGTATGAGATCTATACAGGTAGGCTTGCATCAGGAGTGGGCCTATCCAGGTTATCCATAATTCCAATAACGCCATAATCAACTATGTGACGTGTAGGAAGACGTCATAATAAGCCATGTCATGAATAACGTAGCTAAGTTCGTCACGAACGTTTACGGTACATGATGAAGGACTAAGCATTGTTGTACCAATTGCATGGCTTAAATATTTAATAAACATTCTGTTGAATATTCTAAAACTAATTTGTCTTTGCGTTGTTGCTGCCATAGGCAGCAACATCTCCCAGTCAAATTAGTTTGAAAATATCCAACAGCTTACCCGTATAGTTTTCTGAAAATTGAGATTCAGAGATTGCAGGGATATATTGATCCCAACACCGGCAACGCGTGGGTGAAGCTTAGCTAAAATGGGCGTGGCTAAAACTGGATTCTTCGATAGGACATCAGATTCCAGACATAGTTCTAGTCCTGCACCACACATATCTCATTTCAATACCGGTATCATTCGAGATGGATGTTGCCACATCAGGTACACATGTAAGTGACTGAACTTTATGAACTTTATGACATGTGTACCAAAAACGAGATACTCGTATTGTAGACGCAGCGATATCGAATCCGATACGCATGCCCGTAAAGTTGAGCTACTGTTTCGCTACATAAATTCAGTCCAGAAATGTACCACACGGAAAGCCATGACTCCTGAAGACGTAATCTGGAAGCCGCTCGTTCGATCACATGACCATTAGTTATAGTAACTATGGGCCCAAAACACTCATCTTCATAATAAGGATCGGGTAGAAGGTTTGAACCGTTACTCACGGGCAGCCTAGCAGTAACTCGTAAGATGAATTTCGAGGACAATTATGACATTGGCGTCATAGAACTCTCAATGGCCGAAGTGAAGAGTGGCGTAAATCGCCATAAACAATATAACAGGGGTGCGTTCAGGAGATTGAATATTTTCAGTTCGCCGAACAATTTGTTCGGTCACATGGTAGATAGATATTATAATAATAATAATAATAATAATAATAATAATAATAATAATAATAATAATAATAATAATAAGCGTATGATCATGTCGATAGTCACTTACAGGACTGGCGGTATGATCAGCGAACGAAAAGAAGAAGAAGATAATAATAATAATAATAATAATAATAATAATAATAATAATAATTGTGTTATTGTTATTATTATGATGATAATATGTAGTCGTTGTGGTTGTGGTACTGTATTATGTTCGTGTTATGTCTGGTCACGTGTACATATGTTTATACGTTCCCCCCACATACTTGTAAAAGTTTGGGTTAATAAAAATGAAATGAAATGAAGAGAGAACTCGCAATGGCCGAAGTGAAAAGCGACGTAAACAATATAACAGGGGTGCGTTCAGGAGATTGAATTTTTTCAGTTCGCCGAACATTTTGTTCGGTCACGTGGTAGATAGATATATGTGGCCGAAACCACCACGTGACCGAACAAAATGTTCAGCGAGCTGAAAATATCCAAGCTCCTGAACGCGCCCCAGTATAAGAAATACAAATTTCTTGGTATGTTGTCCAGATAATAATGAAGATTTTTTCAAAATCTGAGAAAGAATGTAATGCACCAGATGAATCTCCCATCGCGGTGTCACCCAGGAAGGTATATGTACTGGTGAGTGAGTAACTCGGTTTTGGTGGTGGTGGTTGTGGTGGTGGTGGTGGTGGTGGTGGTGGTGGTGGTGGTAGGTGATGATGGCGGTTGATGATGATGATGATGCCAATGATGATGATGATGATGATGATGATGATGTTGATGATGATGATACAACACGCCTGCTTTGGAAACGTGCCATCCTGACAACCGTGCCATCATCAGCCAATGCAAGCGAGTAGCGCGTGATCAGCATTAAATTAACAGCGATAGTGTAGCGTAACAACGGTTAAAATGGCACCAGTTTATAAACTAATGGCCATCATTGTGATAATAGAATTGACTCCGGCTACGTAAATTAAACGTGTATACATAATGATCTTACACCGCATCAGTCTTCAGTTTTTGATTTAAACATAATTTATTGTCAATTAACAACAATGGGATTGAGTCACAAGTTTTAACTCACTTAGATTCGACACTTTCCCTAAAAGACTATAAAAGGCGATATGTTACAATTCTACATAATACTTTTACAACAAAATTCAATTTAATATTTACATATTATTTACATAACATTATTTACGCTTGCAATTTTTCAATTGTAATTTTACTAAGAATAGTGAGACTAATAATTGGAAATTGAAACTGAAACGTCCGTCAAGTTTATCAATTGTATGTCTTTGATAGATTTACAATTTAGTAAACATGCTGTTAAATATTTTGAAACTAACCCGACCGGGAGCCATGGCTGTAAAACGGAGCAGCGACACCCCATCAAAACCCCGAAGCAATTGCACGATCAGCGGTCGACACTACAGAGGCACTGAAAACAGAAATCTGCCAGTTGAGAAGTGAAAATGAAGCCCTCAGATCGCAATCAAACGAAATGATGGACAGAATAATTGAT
This sequence comes from Chaetoderma sp. LZ-2023a, assembly GCA_034401795.1. Taxonomy (NCBI): domain Eukaryota; kingdom Metazoa; phylum Mollusca; class Caudofoveata; order Chaetodermatida; family Chaetodermatidae; genus Chaetoderma; species Chaetoderma sp. LZ-2023a. The sequence goes on along the minus strand of CM067372.1, from coordinate 160,208,199 downwards.
CATGAAAACCACTCGATGAAGTACAATTTAATATTTCTGGGTTTAAAAGAAAACGAAAGCGAAGATGTATACAGTGTTCTGAACCAATTTCTTAAAAATGAGTTGAAAATTGACGATTGCATTAATTTTCAGAACGCCCATCGACTCGGCAGAGCAAAAAGTAATTCTGATCAGCATCGACCAATAATCGCGAGATTTACGTACTATAAAGATCACGAGCGAGTACGTTCTGCCGGTTATGAACAAGTACGCGGTTCTCCATACAGGATAGTGCAGCAATACCCACTAGAGATACGCGAACAGCGTAAAGTGCTCATACCAACAATGATGCAAGCGCGAAGACAAAACCGGACAGCCAAACTCGTATACAACCGGCTCTATATTGACGGACAAATATATGATCCACGAGCAAATGTAGGACACGGTGAGATACGACCAGACATGTACAACCAGCATCGCAACTCCTTAAACATCAGCTGGCGGCCCACAGGTGACGTCCCAGGCGAAGCATGGCCACATTTGCGACAGTTTCATAATTCCACAGCACGCCATCAAGATATGATTCGGCCGCAGATGAATGCATAGGATGAACGCAGGGATACCCATCACCGACTGGAACTCACGCAAACATTTGAACTTGTCAATTTACGTGTGAGTCACGACAGACTAGTTATCCCAGCGCGGTTAGAGAGACTAAATCCGCTATTCACCGCGCAGATAAGTGAACCACGCAATATAAATAAATCTTTTCCATAAGTATCACCACCACCACCACAACCACCACCACCAGAACCACCACCACCAAAAACAACAACATCAACAACAACAACAACAACAACAATATTGCACGTACGCATGCTGATATAAACAAGAAACATGATAACCGTAACCATTGTACATATTTATGTAAAAATATTGTCTATAACGTACCTACTCTGACGATCGCCACCTCTACCACTGCTACCACCAGCACTGAAACTACTGCTACTGCTGCTACTGATGTTAATGCTGCTGCTGCTGCTGCTGCTGCTGCTGCTGCTGCTGCTGCTGCTGCTGCTGCTGCTGCTGCTACTACTACTACTACTACTACTACTACTACTCCTATTGTTGATGCTGCTACTGCCACTACTGCTACAGCTATTATTACTGCCGAAACCGGCGCTTCTGCTTCTGCTCCTACCACAACCTCTGCTCCTGTTTCTACTGCTAATACCACTACTGCTGCTGTTGCTGCTGTTACCACTACTGCTGCTACTAATATTATTACTGCTGTTGCTGCTGCCGCTATTGCTGCTGCTGCTGGGACAACTGCTGCTAATGTTAATGCTAGTGCTGATACAACTGTTGCTACTGCAACAACTACTGATGCTGCTGTTAATTTAACTAATGCAATGTCTATTTACCCGGAAAATGTTCCTGATACCCTCCACCCCGATGTAAATACGTTTATCGACCCAAATAGCGACCAATATAATGTCCCTATAAGGAATACGTTGCCCAGTTTATTGCATATTGCATGCCTAAATGTTTGCGGTATTAGATCGAAAAAACAATTCCCGGAATTTCACAGCTTTGTAAATGCGCATGATATTATCTGTTTGAACGAATTAAAAATAAATCAAACAGACCACGTGTCTATAGTAAACTACGATTTGCTAGTCAAACTAAGAAAAGGGACTGGCTCCTCTGGTGGACTAGGTTTATTGGTCAAAAGCAGTCTTGCAAAATATATTCATATCACAGATACAGATACAGATAATGATTTCGTCATGTGGATACATATAAAAAAGGACATCGTTTGTAATAACAAAGACATACTAATAGGCATTGTATATATACCACCAGAATCGTCCAAATATTACTCAAACGAAGCGTTTGACAAAATTGAACAAGATTATCTAATTCTTAGCAGTAAGTATGAATTAATCTGCTTAGTTGGAGATTTTAATGCAAAAACTGAATCACATCGTGATTATGAAATGTATGATAAGTTTACTATCCAACAGTTTAGAGTAGACGATTGGGCAAATGAAGAACTCCAAAAATTGTCATTCAATGGGTTTCCTATTGAAAGACACAGCCAATGTCAAGCACTACTGAACGGCAATGGTCGAAAGTTATTGCAGCTGTGCAAAAATCTCTGCGTCTTCATTATAAATGGCAGACTAGGTAAAGATGCGGACAATGGGCAAAGCGACCTGTAGCCATGGAACTGTATTAGATTATATGATAGCAAATAGGAAATTTATTGAAATAATACAAGAATTTGAGGTATACGACTATGACCCGCTAATTTCAGACATACACTGCGCACTTCACATAGGTATACACCGCAGCAACGACGACGACGACAACAACAACAACAACAACAACAACAACAACAACAACAACAACAACAACAACAACAACAACAACAACAACAACAACAATAACAACAACAACAATAATAATAATGATAATAATAAAAATAATAATAATAATAAACACCAGGCGAACACCAACAAACGAATCCACTGTGTTCCACATAAAAAAGAAATGTTTGTGCAAAACCTAAGCTCTGATACGCTTAAACAAATTAAGACAAAATTAAGCCAGATAGAATTAGCTGACCAGGAAGATATCAACGTAATAATGAATATGATAAGCGATATGTTTATTGACAGTGCGCAAAAGACATTCGGCAAGAAAAACGTCTACCAAGGTAGACGTAAAATTAATAACCAACCGTGGTTCGGCAAAGAATGCTCCCAGAAACGCCAATTATACCACACAGCACGAAAAGGATATAATCTTAACAAAACTGAAAACAACTATCAAAGACTTAAAGAGGCTAGCAACCAGTACAAACGAGCAGTTAGGCGGTACTCGCAAGACATGCGCCAACAACTACACACAAAGCTGCGCAACCTACACAAAACGGACACAAAATCCTTCTGGAAGTTAGTTAACAGTAAACACAAGAAGACTGACGATACACGAATCGAGATAGATAAGCTCTTCGAATACTATAAGTCAGTCAATGAATCCACGGAAACAGACGGCATAAGCCCTGAAATTGAAATTCCCGACTGTAGGGAACTCGATGTACCTATTACGCAAAACGAAATAGCTGAAGAAATCAAACGTTTGAAACAAGGGAAGGCAAGGGGAGTTGACCAATTAAGTAATGAATATATTAAAGCTACTGTAGACCTAATGATTCATATCTATGAGAAACTCTTTAACTTAATCTTAGACAGCGGTTGTACGCCTGAAGTGTGGTTAATAGGAAAAATAATCCCTATATATAAAAATAAGGGAAGCCCAGCAGAACCGGGAAATTATCGCCCAATAACATTGCTTAGCTGTATGGGAAAGCTGTTCACCTCGATATTAAACAAAAGACTAAATAAATATTCAGAAAAGTATGAAATTATCTCTGAATCACAAACCGGTTTTAGAAAAGGAAAGTCTACACTAGATAATATTTTTTCTCTGTATTTAATAAAAGAACTGTTATTTGCGCAAAGGAAGAAACTCTATTGTTGCTTCATCGACTTTCGACAGGCATTTGATACAGTGTGGAGGCAGGGCCTTTGGAATAAGCTTATTAAAACTAACATAACTGGAAAATGCCTTACTGTTATATATAGCATGTACAAGTCAATTAAGTCATTCGTCGCATACAATAATACTGACTCAGACTACTTTGTGTGCAACACTGGTGTAAGACAAGGAGAAAATGTATCTCCCTTTTTATTTTCAATCTTTTTGAACGATCTAGAAGAATATTTAACAGAACACGGAATATCCGGTCTTAGCTCATTAACCCAACAGGCAGAATCCTACTTAAATCTATTTCTTTACCTTGCAATACTGCTATATGCAGACGACACAATACTCATGGCGGATTCTCCTACGGCACTGCAACGCGCCTTAAATGTCTTTTACGACTATTGTACTGCCTGGAAACTGCATGTTAACACAGCAAAAACTAAAGTCATGATAATTTCCAAACGTAAGCAGCGGACAGAATTACATTTTAAAATTGGAGAGCACCCTATCGAGATTGTGGATGAATTTATTTATTTAGGTGTCTGTCTCAGACAAATCGGAAGCTTTGTTAGCTGTAGGGCTCGGAACGTTAAACAGGCAACCAAAGCCACTTTCTCTTTACTAAGTAAAATAAAAGAGCATGACATCCCAATAGACTTACAAAATTATTTATTCGACACAATGATAACACCTATCTTACTGTATGCCTCGGAAGTGTGGGGATTCGAAAATGATCGCCAGATAGAACCTTGCCAAACAAAATTCGTTAAAACGCATTACACCTTAAGAAATCCAAACCAAATGTCATGATATATGGCGAATTGGGCCGACTGCCACTCAATATAACTATAAAATGTAATATGGTCAGGTTCTGGGCGGGGTTGGTAAACGCTGGGTATGGGAAACTGTCATCAACGCTGTACTACTTAGCATTAGAATTCTCAAGAGAACGAAATATTGAAATCAAATGGATTAAAACCATCAAATTCATTCTAGAAATAACTGGTCAGGCAGACTTGTTCTACCAGGAGGAAATAAACACCGCACAAGTAATCACCAAAACAAAAAGAGTCCTCGAACAACAATATACCGCTGAGTGGAAAGCAACCATAAACCAATCGTCACGTCTGACATTCTATAAACAGATCAAAGAGAATATAGTTTTTGAGAAATATTTAAAAATCCTACCGTACCGAGAAGCCCTTATCTTATGTCATTTCCGAACACTCAACCACAAACTAGCGATTGAATCCAAAAGATGGCTAGGTATTGACAGATCAGAAAGATTGTGTTCTGAATGCAACTGCATAGAAGATGAGATGCATTTTCTTTTCTCATGCTCTAAATTCAATAGACAAAGGCAGAAATTCATACCACGATTCTATACAGAAAACCCTAATACCGAGAAAACTAAAGGATTGTTTGCAATATGCAATAAACCGCTCCTTATCAAACTCTCCAAATACTTGTTAGCATCAAAAAAATTAAACAGCTAGACGAATTCATCCATCTTCTCACCCAATCATACACCCGAGTTATCTATCAACCCAAGTATACATCGCCATCATTGTTAAAGCGATGCTAATCTCATCTCAAATGCGATAGACTGTACGATAGATTATAGTTTATGGATTCCATATCATTCACATCCTGTTACATTCCCTTACATGTATCACAATCATTTGCTTTGTAACATGGTGTAAACATTGAACAGTGAGCACCGTGATTTTGTTTACTCAAGCGATAGTGTATGGTGACATGTAAGTGCCAATGCATTACATTCTTTATTATGCAAATCATTTTGGTGAATATTTTGGGGATAATTTGATTGGAAGTTGTCATTGCATATGGCAGTAACGGCTTCCGGTCAAATTGGTCTCAGAATAGTCATCAGCTTACTTGTATGATTGTTTTCATATCATATTGCCAAATTATATGTGACACCGCTATGCCTGAGCGTATTGACCAAGGCAGATACGCTAGTTTTTCCTTCTGATTTGTTGAAAAGTAAGGCATGACAGCCACCATAGGCTTTGGAAATGTACCAACGTTTAAACTACTCAAGCATGAATAGCTTTCTTTAGCGGCATGATAATAAGCTTAATATTATAGTATAGTTTACGAATGACGTGTTAGATCAGCTGAACAACTATTATATGAAGTTAGTTCTCCTTTAATACTGCCTGAAACACTGCAGGGGCAAGTGGCCCAAAAAAGTTAATAAATTGATTATTGTTGTTATCATTATTATGTAAGCGATCGCACTGTCGTAGCCCTCGTCGGCAGCGCGGCGGAGATGGTATGATAATAATAATAATAATAATAATAATAATAATAATAATAATAATAATAATATTGTATTTCTACCGCCATTGTCAATGTACAAATAATCCTCATATGCCGTATTCACGACCTGAGTGTAATAAAGAAAATACGAAATACAAACTAGCCTCACCATATTCAATAACACTCATGGATAGTTACCTCGAAATTGGAATTCTGGGAATTCATGATTCCGATTCCAACACGCGGATATGCGAGCTGCGCTTAGAGTCAGTCAAACCTATGTGTATTCTTAATGTAATTCTGGACTTTCTTCAAAGCCTAGGTCGGGGTTGCCATATAGTAAGATATGTCCTCTGAAATAGCAAAATGTAATAGATCTCTAGATAGCTGTTGTCGGTGTTCTGTATATTTGGCACACTCGGGTAAATAATGTTGGGTGTCTTCTCCAATGCCACACAATGGTGGTGGGGGTGGGGCGGGGGGGGGGGGGGCAATCTTCAGTGACGTATGGCCATGACAACATATCCTGTGTTTTACAGTTATACATTCCACGAGGCAGAACTTCGTGACAATATCTCTATGGCAATCTTCAAATATAACATGTTTTAACAGTTTCAGGTCACAGGTTAACCTTTTAGCACTCGTAGCCTACCAGCCAAAAACGGCCTCTGCAATGGTCTAGCGAAATGTCCATTTGCAGTCCAAGACAGGACTATTTTTTTTAATTTTACCACAGGAATGACAGGGTCGGTAATCGGGCCGGTCATTCCATTAGTAAATTTTCAAAGATTTGAAGATTTCTTGGTCTGCAAATAGACATTTTCTATGAAAATATTTAATTTAAAAAAAAAAAATCAATGGTTAAAGAGGTAAATCGTATTTAGAGCGGCTCGCGTACTAGATATTATCAGTTAGGGATTAAGGCAATGCAAGCCACTGTTATTTTAGTTGATATTTAGTCCTTACGTTCATGTATTCAAATCATTGTCAATAGAAAACTATGCCATATAGTACCCGAAATCAAATCCAATCATCAAAGATAACTAATTCTTAGAAACTATGCTCGATTATTACAAAGATCCTTGAAAGAGCTTCCTTTCACCCAAGACATGCTAGAGTATGTATGTGTGATGACTGTATTCCGCGGCCGTAGTAGTAGAAACATCCTACAGCTGCAATCCGTCCTTCTTCGCTTTTAATAATAATAATAATAATAATAATAATAATAATAATAATAATAATAATATGATTAAAATAAAAAGAAGTAGGCCTACATATTAAGACTAACTATATTTTTGACGAGCATAAATAAGGTGTGTCTTAAAATATAGGCCTACTATTTTTTATTCATGTTGTTTTATTGAGTACCTCTGGTTGAACTGTTCAAGGGCATCGTATTTCGTATTTTCGTATTTTCTTTATTACACTCAGGCCGTGACAACGGCATATGAGGATTATTTGTACATTGACAATGGCGGTAGAAATACAATATTATTATTATTATTATTATTATTATTATTATTATTATTATCATACCATCTCCGCCGCGCTGCCGACGAGGGCTACGACAGTGGGATCGCTTACATAACAATGATAACAACAATAATCAATTTATTAACTTTTTTGGGCCACTTGCCCCTGCAGTGTTTCAGGCAGTATTAAAGGAGAACTAACTTCATATAATAGTTGTTCAGCTGATCTAACACGTCATTCGTAAACTATACTATAATATTAAGCTTATTATCATGCCGCTAAAGAAAGCTATTCATGCTTGAGTAGTTTAAACGTTGGTACATTTCCAAAGCCTATGGTGGCTGTCATGCCTTACTTTTCAACAAATCAGAAGGAAAAACTAGCGTATCTGCCTTGGTCAATACGCTCAGGCATAGCGGTGTCACATATAATTTGGCAATATGATATGAAAACAATCATACAAGTAAGCTGATGACTATTCTGAGACCAATTTGACCGGAAGCCGTTACTGCCATAGGCAATGACAACTTCCAATCAAATTATCCCCAAAATATTCACCAAAATGATTTGCATAATAAAGAATGTAATGCATTGGCACTTACATGTCACCATACACTATCGCTTGAGTAAACAAAATCACGGTGCTCACTGTTCAATGTTTACACCATGTTACAAAGCAAATGATTGTGATACATGTAAGGGAATGTAACAGGATGTGAATGATATGGAATCCATAAACTATAATCTATCGTACAATCTATCGCATTTGAGATGAGATTAGCATCGCTTTAACAATGATGGCGATGGATACTTGGGTTGATAGATAACTCGGGTGTATGATTGGGTGAGAAGATGGATGAATTCGTCTAGCTGTTTAATTTTTTTGATGCTAACAAGTATTTGGAGAGTTTGATAAGGAGCGGTTTATTGCATATTGCAAACAATCCTTTAGTTTTCTCGGTATTAGGGTTTTCTGTATAGAATCGTGGTATGAATTTCTGCCTTTGTCTATTGAATTTAGAGCATGAGAAAAGAAAATGCATCTCATCTTCGATGCAGTTGCATTCAGAACACAATCGTTCTGATCTGTCAATACCTAGCCATATTTTGGATTCAATCGCTAGTTTGTGGTTGAGTGTTCGGAAATGACATAAGATAAGGGCTTCTCGGTACGGTAGGATTTTTAAATATTTCTCAAAAACTATATTCTCTTTGATCTGTTTATAGAATGTCAGACGTGACGATTGGTTTATGGTTGCTTTCCACTCAGCGGTATATTGTTGTTCGAGGACTCTTTTTGTTTTGGTGATTACTTGTGCGGTGTTTATTTCCTCCTGGTAGAACAAGTCTGCCTGACCAGTTATTTCTAGAATGAATTTGATGGTTTTAATCCATTTGATTTCAATATTTCGTTCTCTTGAGAATTCTAATGCTAAGTAGTACAGTGTTGATGACAGTTTCCCATACCCAGCGTTTACCAACCCCGCCCAGAACCTGACCATATTACATTTTATAGTTATATTGAGTGGCAGTCGGCCCAATTCGCCATATATCATGACATTTGGTGTGGATTTCTTAAGGTGTAATGCGTTTTTAAAGAATTTTGTTTGGCAAGGTTCTATCTGGCGATCATTTTCGAATCCCCACACTTCCGAGGCATACAGTAAGATAGGTGTTATCATTGTGTCGAATAAATAATTTTGTAAGTCTATTGGGATGTCATGCTCTTTTATTTTACTTAGTAAAGAGAAAGTGGCTTTGGTTGCCTGTTTAACGTTCCGAGTCATACAGCTAACAAAGCTTCCGTTTTGTCTGAGACAGACACCTAAATAAATAAATTCATCCACAATCTCGATAGGGTGCTCTCCAATTTTAAAATGTAATTCTGTCCGCTGCTTACGTTTGGAAATTATCATGACTTTAGTTTTTGCTGTGTCAACATGCAGTTTCCAGGCAGTACAATAGTCGTAAAAGACATTTAAGGCGCGTTGGAGTGCCGTAGGAGTATCCGCCATGAGTATTGTGTCGTCTGCATATAGCAGTATTGCAAGGTAAAGAAGTAGATTTAAGTAGAATTCTGCCTGTTGGGTTAATGAGCTAAGACCGGATATTCCGTGTTCTGTTAAATATTCTTCTAGATCGTTCAAAAAGATTGAAAATAAAAAGGGAGATAAATTTTCTCCTTGTCTTACACCAGTGTTGCACACAAAGTAGTCTGAGTCAGTATTATTGTATGCGACGAATGACTTAATTGACTTGTACATGCTATATATAACAGTAAGGCATTTTCCAGTTATGTTAGTTTTAATAAGCTTATTCCAAAGGCCCTGCCTCCACACTGTATCAAATGCCTGTCGAAAGTCGATGAAGCAACAATAGAGTTTCTTCCTTTGCGCAAATAACAGTTCTTTTATTAAATACAGAGAAAAAATATTATCTAGTGTAGACTTTCCTTTTCTAAAACCGGTTTGTGATTCAGAGATAATTTCATACTTTTCTGAATATTTATTTAGTCTTTTGTTTAATATCGAGGTGAACAGCTTTCCCATACAGCTAAGCAATGTTATTGGGCGATAATTTCCCGGTTCTGCTGGGCTTCCCTTATTTTTATATATAGGGATTATTTTTCCTATTAACCACACTTCAGGCATACAACCGCTGTCTAAGATTAAGTTAAAGAGTTTCTCATAGATATGAATCATTAGGTCTACAGTAGCTTTAATATATTCATTACTTAATTGGTCAACTCCCCCTGCCTTCCCTTGTTTCAAACGTTTGATTTCTTCAGCTATTTCGTTTTGCGTAATAGGTACATCGAGTTCCCTACAGTCGGGAATTTCAATTTCAGGGCTTATGCCGTCTGTTTCCGTGGATTCATTGACTGACTTAAAGTATTCGAAGAGCTTATCTATCTCGATTCGTGTATCGTCAGTTTTCTTGTGTTTACTGTTAACTAACTTCCAGAAGGATTTTGTGTCCGTTTTGTGTAGGTTGCGCAGCTTTGTGTGTAGTTGTTGGCGCATGTCTTGCGAGTACCGCCTAACTGCTCGTTTGTACTGGTTGCTAGCCTCTTTAAGTCTTTGATAGTTGTTTTCAGTTTTGTTAAGATTATATCCTTTTCGTGCTGTGTGGTATAATTGGCGTTTCTGGGAGCATTCTTTGCCGAACCACGGTTGGTTATTAATTTTGCGTCTACCTTGGTAGACGTTTTTCTTGCCGAATGTCTTTTGCGCACTGTCAATAAACATATCGCTTATCATATTCATTATTACGTTAATATCTTCCTGGTCAGCTAATTCTATCTGGCTTAATTTTGTCTTAATTTGCTTAAGCGTATCAGAGCTTAGGTTTTGCACAAACATTTCTTTTTTATGTGGAACCCAGTGGATTCGTTTGTTGGTGTTCGCCTGGTGTTTATTATTATTATTATTATTATTATTATTGTTGTTGTTGTTGTTGTTGTTGTTGTTGTTGTCGCTGTTGTCGCTGTTGTCGTTGTTGTTGTTGTTGTTGTCGTCGTCGTTGCTGCGGTGTATACCTATGTGAAGTGCGCAGTGTATGTCTGAAATTAGCGGGTCATAGTCGTATACCTCAAATTCTTGTATTATTTCAATAAATTTCCTATTTGCTATCATATAATCTAATACAGTTCCATGGCTACAGGTCGCTTTGCCCATTGTCGCATCTTTACCTAGTCTGCCATTTATAATGAAGACGCAGAGATTTTTGCACAGCTGCAATAACTTTCGACCATTGCCGTTCAGTAGTGCTTGACATTGGCTGTCTCTTTCTATAGGGAACCCATTGAATGACAATTTTTGGAGTTCTTCATTTGCCCAATCGTCTACTCTAAACTGTTGGATTGTAAACTTATCATACATTTCATAATCACGATGTGATTCAGTTTTTGCATTAAAATCTCCAACTAAGCAGATTAATTCATACTTACTGCTAAGAATTAGATAATCTTGTTCAATTTTGTCAAACGCTTCGTTTGAGTAATATTTGGACGATTCTGGTGGTATATATACAATGCCTATTAGTATGTCTTTGTTATTACAAACGATGTCCTTTTTTATATGTATCCACATGACGAAATCATTATCTGTATCTGTATCTGTGATATGAATATATTTTGCAAGACTGCTTTTGACCAATAAACCTAGTCCACCAGAGGAGCCAGTCCCTTTTCTTAGTTTGACTAGCAAATCGTAGTTTACTATAGACACGTGGTCTGTTTGATTTATTTTTAATTCGTTCAAACAGATAATATCATGCGCATTTACAAAGCTGTGAAATTCCGGGAATTGTTTTTTCGATCTAATACGCAAACATTTAGGCATGCAATATGCAATAAACTGGGCAACGTATTCCTTATAGGGACATTATATTGGTCGCTATTTGGGTCGACAAACGTATTTACATCGGGGTGGAGGGTATCAGGAACATTTTCCGGGTAAATAGACATTGCAATAGTTAAATTAACTGCAGCATCAGTAGTTGTTGCAGTAGCAACAGTTGTATCAGCACTAGCATTAACATTAGCAGCAGTTGTCCCAGCAGCAGCAATAGCGGCAGCAGCAACAGCAGTAATAATATTAGTAGCAGCAGTAGTGGTAACAGCAGCAACAGCAGCAGTAGTGGTATTAGCAGTAGAAACAGGAGCAGAGGTTGTGGTAGGAGCAGAAGTAGAAGCGCCAGTTCGGCAGTAATAATAGCTGTAGCAGTAGTGGCAGTAGCAGCATCAACAATAGGAGTAGTAGTAGTAGTAGTAGTAGTAGTAGTAGTAGTAGTAGTAGTAGTAGTAGTAGTAGTAGTAGTAGCAGCAGCAGCAGCAGCAGCAGCAGCATTAACATCAGTAGCAGCAGTAGCAGTAGTTTCAGTGCTGGTGGTAGCAGTGGTAGAGGTGGCGATCGTCAGAGTAGGTACGTTATAGACAATATTTTTACATAAATATGTACAATGGTTACGGTTATCATGTTTCTTGTTTATATCAGCATGCGTACGTGCAATATTGTTGTTGTTGTTGTTGTTGTTGTTGTTGATGTTGTTGTTTTTGGTGGTGGTGGTTCTGGTGGTGGTGGTTCTGGTGGTGGTGGTTGTGGTGGTGGTGGTGATACTTATGGAAAAAGATTTATTTATATTGCGTGGTTCACTTATCTGCGCGGTGAATAGCGGATTTAGTCTCTCTAACCGCGCTGGGATAACTAGTCTGTCGTGACTCACACGTAAATTGACATGTTCAAATGTTTGCGTGAGTTCCAGTCGGTGATGGGTATCCCTGCGTTCATCCTATGCATTCATCTGCGGCCGAATCATATCTTGATGGCGTGCTGTGGAATTATGAAACTGTCGCAAATGTGGCCATGCTTCGCCTGGGACGTCACCTGTGGGCCGCCAACTGATGTTTGAGGAGTTGCGATGCTGGTTGTACATGTCTGGTCGTATCTCACCGTGTCCTACATTTGCTCGTGGATCATATATTTGTCCGTCAATATAGAGCCGGTTGTATACGAGTTTGGCTGTCCGGTTTTGTCTTCGCGCTTGCATCATTGTTGGTATGAGCACTTTACGCTGTTCGCGTATCTCTAGTGGGTATTGCTGCACTATCCTGTATGGAGAACCGCGTAATTGTTCATAACCGGCAGAACGTACTCGCTCGTGATCTTTATAGTACGTAAATCTAGCGATTATTGGTCGGTGCTGATCAGAATTACTTTTTGCTCTGCCGAGTCGATGGGCGTTCTGAAAATTAATGCAATCGTCAATTTTCAACTCATTTTTAAGAAATTGGTTCAGAACACTGTATACATCTTCGCTTTCGTTTTCTTTTAAACCCAGAAATATTAAATTGTACTTCATCGAGTGGTTTTCATGATCAATTATTCTGTCCATCATTTCGTTTGATTGCGATCTGAGGGCTTCATTTTCACTTCTCAACTGGCAGATTTCTGTTTTCAGTGCCTCTGTAGTGTCGACCGCTGATCGTGCAATTGCTTCGGTCTCCACAGTCCTGAGCTCAAGACCACAGACCCGTTGGTCCATCTTCTGTATCGAATCACTATAGCTTTGCATGTGCATTTCTATATTTTGTAATCTCCCCAGGGTATGAAAGATTTTGTCTTGGGCACTGCTGACGTCATTTAATTTAGATGTCACCATTTGTAGTTGTCCAAGAACGTTATCAATAGCCACTTGCCATTGTCCTGGAGCCGGCACGTTGTGTACTGCCGTTTGGTGCGCCACTTGACTACCAATGATGCTTGGGTCTCGCAACACATTTAGAAAATTTAAGTTTGTAGGTCTTAGCATTGGCATAGGCCATTAGCGACTTAGAACAGGTCCGGCAATTCCAGTTAAATAACTGATTTTTATCGAGGAAGGGGGCGTTGATATGTATCCTGACGCTCGATCTTATTAGACGCATTTAAGGGAGCGATGAACATTTCCAGTTTATTCATCCATGATATGACGTCATACACAAATATGCGGCGTGTATGACGACGCCATAATCAACGACGTCATGAATGACGTAGATAAGTATGTCACGAACGCTTAATTGAAGGTGGACTAGGCGTTGTTGTACTAATTGTGTACGTCTTTACTATTTAATAAACATGCTGTTGAATATTTTGAAACTAATTTGGCTGCAAATAGGCAGCAATAGCGCCCAGTTAAATTAGTTTCAAAATATTTAATAGCTTAACTGTATAATTTTCTGGAAATTAATAGGGCGTTCAGGGATCGATAATAATAATAATAATAATAATAATAATAATAATAATAATAATAATAATAATAATAATAATAATAATAATAATCTGTATTTAAGGAGGGCATACATCATCAGTAAACTGATCTTCCCGAGGCCCTCACACACACACACACACACACACACACACACACACGCACGCACGCACGCGCGCATGCGCGCGCATGCGCGCGCACACGCGCACATATATATATATATATATATATATATATATATATATATATATATATATATATATATATATATATATATATATATATATATATATATATATATATATATATATAACTATATACAAAATATACAATATTATAACACAAGTAAAATAACTGTTAAATTAGATAATTAACATATTTGTTCATTTTTGATAGATATTACTAAAACAGGATTGCAGAATAATTACCTCGTTGAATATCGATGTTCGAATCACCGTTCACGCATACATACGCGCAAGGTCGTACACATTCATTCACACATACACACATATATAGCTATTTAGAAATAAACAAAATATGCAATATTAGAACACAAGTAAAAAGGTGAAATCACATTGCCCATATATCACTATTATTTAGTTATATATTCATGTATTAATTTTTGTAATAGGATGTCATGATTGACAAGATCAAAGGCCTTTTTAAAGTCAATCATAAAAGAGCCAATAAGGTCGCCATTATCTATCGAAAAGCGCCATCTTTCTACTAGATTTAACAAAGCAGTTTCACATGAATGGTTAGGTCTGAAGCCTGATTGATTGTGAATAAATTATACTTGGTTATAAATTTATAAATATGATCATGTATGCGTCGTTCAATAACCTTAGAGATAATGGGTAATATAGAGATAGGCCTATAATTGCTAACATTGGTTTTTTAATCAGATTTTTGTAGAGGCTTTACTTTTGCACATTTCCACATTTTGGGGAATTCTCCCGTAGCTATGCTTTTGTTTATAATAAGTGTAATTGAGGGTGCAATTATTGATGCGGAAGCTTTGAGGAAGTGTGCGTTCAATTCATCATAACCAGATGACTTATTTGTTTTTAAGTTGCTAAGTTCTCTGGAGATATAGTCAACGGTTATATATGGAATTCAAAACTCTATATTTTCTGGAACTTTATTAAAACATGATCTGATAGCTTATCAAATGCCATTGGCCTTTGTTTTATCATGGAGTGTGTCAGTTTTGACGCGATTGTACTGAAATATATATTGAAATGTTCAGATTGCATTTGCGGGTTTTGAATTTCACTTCCATTATCATCACAGATTATTGAAGGTAATTTGTTTGCCTTGGGATTTATTTCTTTTAGAATTTTCCATATATTAGCCGGATTATTTTTGCTTGCTTCCAATTTATTTGCAAAATAATCTCGTTTAGATGCTTTAATAAAATACGCAACTCTTTGCTTTAACATTTTAAAATTCAACATGTTTCCAACGTTTTTATGATAATCCCCTTCTTTCATTGTTTTTAAAATAACTCTGTTCATCCATCCCGGTTGACATACACGTTTAACTCTGCGTTCAATGACAGGAGCGTGTTTATTTATAATGTTGATGAATTTTGCATACCATTGATCAAGCGCTTGATCAGGACTACCTAAATAACCTATAGAACGCCAATCACATACAGACAGGTCACTAAGAAACTTAGCTTCATTAAATCTTTTGATGCTCCTGTATTTAATAAGTTGGTGCGAATTTTGAGTTTTGAATGGTTTACATTTGCGTACAGCGAATATTGGATAATGGTCACTTAGTGCCAGAGCCGACATGTGACGATTGAATTTTGTCTTTATCTGTGACATACACATGGTCAATCAGTTTAGATGTTTTGTCAGTAACTCTGGTTGGATTACGTATAAGTTGCTCTAAATGAAAAAGTTCAATTAAAGACTGCCATTTATGAGTATCTGCTTTAATAAGGTCGAAATTAAAATCTCCTACAAGTATAATATCTGAGTTTTCGGAATATACCGTTTCTAACATAGCTTCAAATTCATCAATCCCGATAGCGGGTGAATCAGACACAAATAGACACAGCCCAATAGGAAAGGCTTGGTCTTAAAGAGTCTAATTTCAATCCATAGAGTTTCCAGATCATCGGTTTCAAAATTTAGTTTCCTCACATATGAATAGTTATCAGCTATATATAGTACAATTCCACCACCGTTCTTTTCTGTCCTTTCTTTCATTAACATAGCCTTCAATTTCAATGGAGTTATTTGGGAGTGTTGATGAGAGAAATGTTTCAGTGGTACAGACAACTTCAAGTTCTTTTTCACACTTCTCCATAATCAGTTGTAACTGGTCAATCTTAGGAACCAGGTGCTGTACATTTAAATGACCAATCCTAATTCCTTTAGAATTAATATTGAAAGACGGCAGATCAATGGATTTATTATTATTATTATTATTATTATTATTATTATTATTATTATTATTATTATTATTAATTGTACGACCACCGCCCCCGCCACCACCACCACCAACGCCACCATAACAACCACCGCCGCCACCACCACCACCGCTACTACCACTACCAACACCAACACCATCATCACCACCGCCACTAACATCATCATCATCATCATCATCATCACCATCATCATCAACAGCAGCAGCAGCAGCACCGCCAATTACGCCATCATCATCATCATCATCATCACCATTGGCATGAACATTATCATTGCCATGATCGTCATCATTATCATGATCATCATCATCATCATCATCATTGTCATGATGG
Source organism: Chaetoderma sp. LZ-2023a (assembly GCA_034401795.1). Classification (NCBI taxonomy): domain Eukaryota; kingdom Metazoa; phylum Mollusca; class Caudofoveata; order Chaetodermatida; family Chaetodermatidae; genus Chaetoderma; species Chaetoderma sp. LZ-2023a. The sequence continues at coordinate 160,191,383 of CM067372.1, read as the reverse complement.
TCATCATTGCCATGATTATCACCATTGTCATGATCATCATCATTATCGTCATCGTCATCATTGTCACGATCGTCAGCATTGTCATGATCGTCATCATCGTCGTTGTCTTCATCATATAGTATATTATTAGCGCGTATGCCGCATTTTGGCAAGATACCACTATTACTCGTATTGTTACTGTGTAGTTGATATCTATTGCTGAGCAACAGATTAGAATAATTATGATACGCAATACAATGTTTGGACTCATCACTACATACCATACATACTGAATTGACATCACGTTTACTCGAGAAGCTTACTGCGGGAAGACCAGACAGTTTTACATTTATATCAATGTCATTAGCCATAGTCCCGTTAGTAACTGCATCCAAACTGTTCAAACACTTAGTTTTGCTTATATTGTATTTAAAATGTTTGTTTGGCTCTACTTCTTGGCCACGTTCCTAATATAATGGACACGAGTTTAATTTGTGACCGGATCCCATACAACTCCAGTAACTGACAGGCTGACCATGCCGACACTTGGTATACCTGTGGTTGGGTTCCCCGCAAAATTTACACAACGGCGACCTGACGATTGGAACATAGTCATTCAGACACTTAACAAGAACTGATGATCCACTACTCTTTATGTGCAGCTTATCTGCGTGATATAACGCGTTGTCTACGGAACCAGGCCTATATGATGAATAAAAGTAATCTGCGGACCTGACCATTGAGAAGTTTAGAAAATGTTCTCTCACCTCAAGATGCTTATTGAATGAGCGGATGAAGTCCTGTCGATACGGGGACATAGCTCGCATATACGTATTTTGCATTCTGGTACTAGCGTTTGTAGATCCATAATTAAATTGTCCATGGATATAAGGGCATCAGCTAATGATCTATCAGAATTATTTGTACCTGCCATAATAATTATGTCTTTGTACGTATGTAAGTCGGAACTAAGTAGCTTGGAGTGAATATCCTCTATCTTCGCTCCTCTGAGGCACATAACCGTAACCGAATCTTGAAGGTCATTGGTGTTCACGCCTTTTATTATAGAACTCCCAATTATCAATGTCTTTTTAGGAAGTGTTTTGCTTACTAGCGGGACGCGTGTTGTAGTAGAGTTCTCATTTACCTGCGGGATACGTTCATGTAACTGATCTGGTGCAGGTCCATTAACCACTCGCGCGTAGCTTATTTGTTTGGAAGTCTTTGGTTTAGGAAGCCTCGGCGCTGGCATAAGTTGGTACGCGATAGATTGTGGATATGATGATGAAGGTTTATTATTAACTTTAGATTCATCAAGAGTTCCACTCACGGTAGCTTCCATGGCAGCATGTTGGGTGGTACATTGCAAAACAATATCAGCAACGGCCATCTCAGTCATAACCCCGACTTCTGTCATTGTTTTTGTCTCTGGGTATGTCATCACACCAATTTTATTTTTCATTTTAATACATTTAGATTGTAAGTCACTGGCAAGCCGCTTAGTTTCTTCATGTAGCTCCTTGATTATGGCTTCCTTGCTCAGAAGCAGTTCATTAAGCATAAAGATTTGCTTAAATAGGTCTTGCTGACTGGGTTGGCTATAACTGAACAAATCTTGCTGCGTGAGCTGGTTAAGGCTAGATCTTCGTTGATTACGCGCAGCAGGTGTGCTGGCATATACTGGACTGAAGAGCTGCTTAGGAAACGTAGTAGTTTCCGGTGAAAAATACAGTTCAATTTCGCGTAAGGTCAGACCAGAACAGTTTTCATTTAAAATGTCGAATTGTCCATTTTGATTTTGAGCGACATCTGCAATACGGGTGTCATTATTATCATTATTACTTTCGTCACCATTATCATCATCACGCTTATCGAATTTATTTTCATCAAATATCATGCGCGACAAATGCAAAAGATATGGTGTAATCCAGTAGCGACAAATCTCCCCTTGTACATGTATGACGGATGTGATTGGGTAGACTGGAACTGTTACATTACACTCGACATTTGCAGAAACAAGACGCTTAACACGGAATATTAATTCATTGTCCTCCTTATTAGTTGACTCACCATAGAATTGTTCAAATGTAGAAATCCATTTGGTTATTGAATTTGAATTCTTCACTTTTACAGTTACTGAGTATATGTTGTACTTAATTAAGTAGTTTTCAGTTTCTTCATAGCGAACTGTTTCTATCTCCGCACTTCTGTTTAGGCTGTCCACACTTGAACCTCCAGCTATTAGAGGCATTGCATAAAATGTAGCATCACCAGGTATGACACAGTAGCATTACGGATTATATAAGAAAAGATGGCGGCGATGATATTATGTATGATTCCAACACGGGCGAAGTGTGTGTGGATCTTAACTAGGGATTGGCGTGCATCGCTAAAACTGAACAGATCCATTGCTTTGAACTTCTAGCTAAAGTGTCATAGTTAACTATGTCATAAGACGAATCCCTTTTCAACAAACGTAGGACGCGCCCTGACGTCAGAGATAGATATCTTCTGAGAGAAAAACACGGGCGAATTTTTTGTACGTTTCAACTCGAGTTAGTCCGCTTTGTCTTGTAAATACGCCAGCCTGCTTATCACTAAAGGGCACGTGACTTAAACGCCAAGATAAGCGCCAGTGCGTGTGTGATCTAAAAGGTACAATAAATTGTGTGATGATCCAGTATCGTGAGCTGGAATCCAAGAGAATTCCTCAATATGCTCAAACACGTTGCTGTTCTTATTCTCGCGCTCCGCCTGGTAAGTTGTGCATAATTTATATTGAAGCTAATCCCCATTTTGGACGCGAACCGGGGTCCTTTAACCCCTTAACACTCATATCAGCCAAAATGGCTTCTGCAGTGGTCTTGAGAAATGTCCACTTGCAGACCAAGAGAAAACTATTTTTGAAAATTTACCACTGGAATGACTGGCTCGATAAACGAGCCAGTCATTCCAGTGGTCAATTTTCAAAAATTGTATTCTCTTGTTCTGCGAATGGACATTTTATGAGAAAATTTTAACTTTCTTGAACAAATTCGATGGCGAAACGGTTAAGAAACCCAAACTATAAAATTAATTTGACCAATTAATTTTTATAGAAAATGTACTTAACATGATTCTACATGATTGACAACGAGATAAAGATAAACACTGAAAACGTATTTGCCTTGAATTTTATTTTAGTAATATAATTACAATTGTAGCATTCCACTACATGTGCATCGTTCTGGTATCTTTTATGACCCCAAAATAATAAAATGAAATTACCTTAATTTCAAGAGAATATCCTGACCCGATTTTAAGTGATTATTGTTTTATTGACAGAGAGACAAATAAAGGTCAATAACACTATGGACAACCTTAATACAGGAATCCATTTCTAGCTATGCACCGATCATTTTTTGCTATGCGTCGCCCATTTCTAGCTATGCGCCGGCCATTTTTAGCTATGCGTCGCCCATTTCTAACTATGCGTCGCCCATTTCTAGCTATGCGTCGCCCATTTCTAGCTATGCGCCGCTCATTTTCAGCTAAGCTCTAACTATACTTTTTACGCGTGTTGCAATCGATTTGAGACTTTTTCCAGCTGTATTCCCATTTTCCAAATTCAAGATAAGTATGCAGCGAAGCTGTTGAATATTTTGATACTCATTTGACAGGAGGTGGGTGTGCTGTTGATGCATATGGCAGCGACAGCTCCCAGTCAAATTAGTTTCAAAATATTCAACAGATTGTGTAGTAATGTGTACATTAGTCAAAGACAAATTTCAGATGCATTCCTTGCGGACTATTGCCACCTTTGTGACCGCCTTGTGCGATTTTAATCAAAACGTCAGCAAACAAATGACGTGTTTGATCGTGACGCTAGTTGCGTAAGCGGCAGATACACTTTACTAGTGCAATGGACCTTTCCAGTTTACCCATCCATCATATGACGTCATAATCAACAACGTGACGTGTAGGATGACGTCATAATCATAATCAAATACAGCATAATTGTCTCGATTTAGTCCGTGTTAAACGCTTAAAATGTCCGACACATTGTACGAATTGTTTGTCTTTACTATTTAATAAACATAGACAGTAACAGCACCCCGTCAAATTAGTTTCAAAATATTCAACAGCTTACCTGTATAGTTTTCTGGAAATTGATAGTCAGGGAGTCCATGGATCGATCGATCCCGACACAAACTTGGTGTAGGTGGAGATTAGTTAGAGATGGGCGGGGCATAGCTAAAACTGGAAGTGTCCATTACGTGGTCACTATAATCATAATTTCTGGGGATTTTTAGAGTTCATTTGTCTTCTACATCGCCCACGATGTACCATGCTCGAAAAAATGATATTAACTATTTAATTGGCATATGTAGATAGAGAAATACATGAAATCGCTGGTCAATGTACATATGATATAAGGAGAGGGCGTCTCTAAGTTGACAGAACGTGTGCCCAATCCCATTGTACATATATGTTACGATAAAATACGTTTAAAAAAGGAAATAGACACGACGACGACGACCGTATTAATCAATTACGTAATGAATGACGCGATTTAGTCCGTCATAAACGCTTAATAATCCGTCAAGTTGTTCGAATTGCATGGCTTTAATATTTAATAAATGTTCTGTTTAAAATAGTCACCAGAATGTTTATTAAATGGTAAAGACATACAATACGTACAACGTGTCGGACAATTAAGCGTTATTTCGAATCATTCATGACGTCATAATTATGACGTCATCATGCACGTCACATAGTTTATGATGACGTCATGTGGTGGATAGACAAATTGGAAGGGTCTATTGACACATGATAAATTTAGTACGTTGTTTCTTTTCTAACTTTTTTAATGTGTTGCCTTTTTATTTCAGGTTGTTTGCCAGTTCTCAGAATCACCAGGTCAACGTAAGTGTCTCTTTAAATCTATAATCCCCGTGTAGAATCCCGAGAAAATGTCAAACATATTCAGGGTTTTTTTAACAGGCGACTTTAGAAATGGCATTTTAAATTTATATTTAAACTAAATTTCCTCCATCCGATAATACAACGTGTGTGAGTAACTCAGGACAACATTACGGAAATCAAACATCCCTTTACCCGCAATACATATGAATGTCGTAGCATAGTTTAAGCTGGCGCGAGGCCCTCAGCTGGAGCCACTAAGGTGGAGCTTGACAGTGGGCCCGGGGACCCTCTCGCCAGCGGGGATACGGCGGTTCTCACACGGAAATTTTTGCCAAAAGAAGACAATTTTTGTAAATTTGCTATTGAAATACTATATACGAAAACAGTATTCTCTCGTTAGGCCAAGAGAAAAATATTTTTGTAAATTTATGACTGGAATGACTGGCTCGGTTACCGAGCCGGTCATTCCAGTGGTAAATTTTCAAAAATACTTCGCTTGGACTGCAAATCGACATTAATCAAGACGGCGGCAGTACTGTAGTGTAGATGGTACCGAGTCTGGGTCTTCGTTGCGTTACGTAGTCAATAGAAAAAAACTTAAAAGGTTTTTAAAGCGCGAGTCACGGCGAGTAACCTATATATAATCATTAGCACAAATTCAAGGCAATTTTCCAATAGGTGTATATTTTTTTAATAGCTCAAGGGGAGTAATTCCTCTTAGTCCTATGTCAAAGCATATCCTGATTGATCAGAGTTCTCTCCTTTGCAAAATAATAACACGAACACTCTCTATGACATTTTCCAGATCTTTCTGATTTTCCGGGGGTTTCTTTAACTCAATACCAAAGTTGTGGCATCCAGTCATATTGTTTTTTATGATACGATTTGAGCAAAATATACGTTTTCGAGATATCCCTAGATCCAGAATTTGATCCGATATGGGTCCGTTTATTTATCTGGATCATGGTCAACGTCTTGAAAGTCTCTTGTACGGTAAAATCCTTTGTTGTGATAAGGTTTGAACCAAATCGGATACGTATTTTTAAGACCGTGTTCTCACTAGTGACTTAATCCGGTAGAGCGCCATATGACGTTCTACCCGATTAAGTCTCTAGTGAGAAGACGGCCTTAGATACAACTGCACGCACGCGCGCACACGCGGCCGCACACACGCACACACGCGCACGCTTGCTCGCATGCACGCTCGCACTCACGGACGCACTGATTTTCTCACAATCCAAACGTCAAGGTATTTATACACATTTTCAAATATGCATTTTCTGGGACCCTTAGGCCTACATATTTTGAAACTAATTTGACCGAGATCCGGTGCTGCCTGGCCTATATCGTATTAGTTTCAGTGTTCAAAAGAATGTAGAGATATACCAAATACATATAATTACGACTTTTACTGGAGGACATTTGCCACTTGTGACGTTAGTCAAGGGTGTAGAGACAAAGTCTGAAATTTCTGGGTGGTGGTGCTAGACCCGCATGACGGGTGGGGGGGCGGGGGTCCTCCCCCACAAAATCTTAAAATCTACTTGCTCCCAGATGGGTTGTGGTTGGGGTGGGGTGCGGAAGGCTGAAGCACACACACCCCACCCCACCCCACCCCTTGTCTACACCCTTGTTAGCTAACATGCTACGTATATTGATTATGGCATCAGATACTTGAGTGACAGATTTGCTCCCTACATCGTGTGCGCCATATCTATGTTGCGCATGTCCTGTCTGGGGCACGACCATGGAACTTTCCAGTTTATCTAACAATCATATGAGGTCATAATCAACTACGCGATAGGTAGGATGATGTCATAATCAATGACGCCATGAATGGCGTAGATAAGTTCGTCAAGAACGCCTAACTGATGACGGACTAAGCGTTGTTGCACAAATTGTATGTCTGCTATTTAATAAACATGCTAGTTGGATATTTTCAATCTAATTTGACTGGGCGCTGTTGCTGCTCTAGGACGCAACAGCACTCAGTCAAATTAGTTTCAAAATATTTAACAGCTTACTTGTAAAGTTTTCTGGAAATTGATAGTCATGGAGTGCAGCGATCGATCGATCCCAACATGTTCAAAGCGTGGGTGGAGCTTAGTTAGAGATGGGCCAGATGGGCGCGGCATAGCTAAAACAGAATTCCTCCATTCTAGGCGTGGATTCACTCCGGAGTGATGTAACTTCCTTAACTAGAAGGACGGTGTATTCACCCTTTTGGTCGGTATGCGGTATATCCAATAGTCTAGAGCTCATACACGTTTTGCAATCTCGGGCTGCTCTTGTTGATATTTTCTTCATTTCCGACTTTTAGCGCTGACAGAAGTGATCGCAGTAAGATTGGTTGGGGGCGACAGTTCGAGAGAAGGTCGTCTTGAAGTGATGGCAAATGGCATTTGGGGAACCGTTTGTGACGACTCCTTTGATGGCAATGCTGCCAGAGTTGTCTGCCGCTCTCTGGGATACCCGTAAGAATTGCTGCTAGAGTTGGTTGCCGCTCCCTCAGGACCCTGACCTTTCCGTACGTATGGAGAGATCCGAGCTGTCACTCAAGTAGACATATATTACGTTATAATCAACTACGTCACGTGTAGGCTAACGTCACGATCAAAATACATACTGAATGACATATCTATCTCCGTCATGAACATTTAAATATTCGCCAAGTGTATGAAATGTACGTCTTTCGGGGATTTGCTATTTAATACCAATTAATAATGATGATGAATATTTTGAAACTAACTTGACTTAGTAGTAACATCATCTAGTCAAATTAGTTTCAAATTAGTCAACAGTTTAGCCGTATAGTTACATTGAATAGGGGACTTTGAGAAGTCATGGGGGTCAAAGTATATAAATCGATCCCAACACGCGAAGTGTGGGCGGAGCGTACCTAGAAATGGGCAGGGCCTAGTTTGAAATTGATCTCGGTATTGTCTGCCACTCCTTGGCGTCCCGTACATATTGTTGCTAGCCTTGTTCTTCTCACTTCTCAGAGTTACTGCTGCTACAGATGTTTAGCGGTCGCTACACTTCGTATAGCTACCGCTGTTAGAGTTTTCTGCCTTTATTTGCTAAAGTCGTAAGCCGTTCTCCATCAATAACATGGCGTCTAAGCAACGTCGCGTCGATTATTCAATCGCTTATAACTATTCAGTAAGATGTTTCAAGTATTCGATATATAATGGTAAATGTCGGCTGAATATATTATGTCAATTCGGCGGTCATTTTGAGCAGAATCGCTGCCTTGATGAATCCATTTCACATCGACATTTTCACGACCTTTTTGTCAAAATTGTTCTGATAAAAAACAACATATTGTTTACAGATGAATATGTTTGCTTTGTATTGAAATCTACATCCCGTTGCTGGCTAATTGAATTAATGTCTCGGACCGTGCATTATTTCGATAAACTAGCATTTACTAGGGTGTGCATACGCAAACAATTTATTTCCCCCATTGTGATCTGCATGTTGCACATTGCATTACTCTCGTTAAATCCTACAAGCGTTACGTCCAACAAGGTGCCTGCCTATCTAATACTCATATAGTTGCCGTTTATTCTAATCAGTTTGTAAGTACAGTTCAAATGTTCAATCACGATAGCTCACAAGTCGGCCATTTTCAGACTGTCCTCTCTAAAATAGCGTTTTGTTCAATCAAAAATTATGATGACGTATTTTATTTGACGCTCCACAATAATGTACTCTCACCCCCCCCCCCCCCTCCCCCGCCCCACCCCTCTATCTCGCTAACCCTCTCACACTCAGCTCAGCTTCTCTCTCTCCTTCCCTACCCCTCCCTCCCACCTCTCTCTCTCTCCTCTCTCGCTCTCTCCCCAGCTCTACCTCGCTCTCCCTCTCACACTCAGCTCAGCCTCTCTCTCTCTCTCGCGCGCTCTCTCTCTCTCTCTCTCTCTCTCTCTCTCTCCTATCTATCTGGCCTTCCCTCTCATACTCCTCTTCTCTCGTTCTCTCTCTCTCCCTTCCCCTCCTCCCTCCGTCCAACCAACACCATCCCCCACCCACACACCTCTATCTCTCTTTCCCTCTCACGCTCAGCTCATTCCCCCCCCTCCCCCCCCCTCTCTCTCTATCTCGTGTGCGTGCGTGCTGACGTGTATTTGACTCCCTATCTCATTTCCTTTATAGATAGCTTCATATCGCGTTCTTCTTAAACGATTTTTATAGACCTACAAGGCGTTTCAATGCAGTAGCTGTTAGCAACGGTGCTTTTGCCGAGGGTACAAGTCATATTCTTCTCGATGATGTTGAATGTAATGGTGATGAAGCGGCACTTAATGAGTGCATGGGTGCTCAGATTGGCACCAATAACTGCGAACACTATGAAGATGTAGGCGTTATTTGTGGTAAGGACATACCAATTTTCCTTAAGAAAAATAATGCTGGAATTATGGTCAAGCTACTCAAATGTCTTGGAAATGGTCATGTGAAAACTCCATTTGCAGGCCAAGACAAGACTATTTTTGAAAATGTACCACTGGAATCCCTGGCTCGTTTAACGAGCCAGGCATTCCAGTGGTAAATTTTCAAAAAATAGTCTTCTCTTTGCCTGCAAATGGATACTCTTCTGCGCTTGAAATTGTTCATTATATATTTTTCTCCCATCTCCGAGCTTGTATTCTGGGTGAGAATTTTCGTAAAACAAAATATTAAATTGGTCTGGCCTAAGTTCTCCTCTGAATATACTTATTAACACATCACTCAGAATATGAGCTAAATCATTTCAATCTTGTTCATGGATTTGGTAAAATGCAAGTTCCTAAAACCGAATTTATACCGTTTACTGACTTTTATTTTTATTCTCCCTAAAAGGAGTAAACGGTCATGAACTATTTTGAGGAACTAATATATGATCATGTGGGATAGATTTGTATAAATACGATCATTCATCAATCAGCCAGAAATGTATTTTTCTGTATCTCAAAACAGCAATATATTGTACCCATCCGTAGGTCCGCGGGCAATTGAAAGTATTCGCTTAGTAAATGGTGACACATCGCTGGAAGTTCGTGTCGAGGTTCAGATCGCTAACGTCTAGGGGACAGTATGCGATGATGGCTGGGACGCTACACAGGCTCGAATCGTGTGTAGGTCACTTGGATTACCGTGAGTATGGAATATCCCGTGAGTATGATATATCCCGTGAGTATGAAATATCCCGTGAGTATGGTATATTCCATGAGTATGTAATATCCCATGAGTATCGAATATCCCGTGAGTATGGTATATCCAGTGAGTATAATATATCACATGAGTATGGTATATCCAGTGAGTATGGTATATCCCGTGAGTATGGTATATCCCGTGAGCATGGTATATCCAGTGATTATAATATATCCCGTGAGCATGGTATATCCAGTGATTATAATATATCACGTGAGTATGGTATATCATGTGAGCATAGTATATCCTGTGAGTATGGTATATCCCGTGCGCATGGAGTGTCTCGTGAGGATGGTATATCCCGTGAGTATGGAGTATTCCGTGAGTATAGTATCTCCCGTGAGTATGGTATGTATAATCCATGAGTATAGTATATCCCGTGAGTATGGTATATCCCGTGAGTATGGTATATTCCATGAGTATGGTATATCCCGTGAGTATGGAGTATCCCGTGAGCATGGTATATCCCGTGAGCATGGAGTATCCAGTGAGTATGGTATATCCCGTGAATATGGAATATCCCGTGAGTATGGTATATCCCGTGAGTATGGAATATCCCGTGAGTATGGTATATCCCATGAGTATGGTATATCCCGTGCGCATGGAGTATCTCGTGAGTATGGTATATACCCTGAGTATGGAATATCCCGTGAGTATGGTATATCCTGTGCGCATGGAGTATCTCGTGAGTATGGTATATCCCACGAGTATGGAATATGCCGTGAGTATGGTATATCCCATGAGAATAGTATATCCCGTGAGCATAGTATATCCCGTGAGTGTGGGGTATCCCGTGAGTATGGTATATCCCATGAGTATGAAGTTCCCGTGAGTATGAAGTATCCAGTGAGTATGGTATATCCAGTGAGTGTGGAATATCCCGTGAGTATGGTATGTTCCGTGAGTATGGAATATTTTGTGGGTATGGTATATTCTATGAGTATGGTATATCCCGTGAGTATGGTATATTCCATGAGTATGGTATATCCCGTGAGTATGGAATATCCGGTTAGTATGGTATATCCCGTGCTCATGGAGTATCTCGTGAGTATGGTATATTCCATGAGTATGGTATATCCCGTGCGCATGGAGTATCTCGTGAGTATGGTATATCCCATGAGTATGGAATATCCCGTGAGTATGGTATATCCTGTGCGTATGGAGTATCTCGTGAGTATGGTATATCCCATAAGTATGGAATATGCCGTGAGTATGGTATATCCCGTGAGAATAGTATATCCCGTGAGCATAGTATATCCCGTGAGTGTGGGGTATCCCGTGAGTATGGTATATCCCATGAGTATGAAGTTCCCGTGACTATGAAGTATCCAGTGAGTATGGTATATCCAGTGAGTATGGAATATCCCGTGAGTATGGTATGTTCCGTGAGTATGGAATATTCTGTGGGTATGGTATATTCTATGAGTATGGTATATCCCGTGAGTATGGTATGTTCCATGAGTATGGTATATCCCGTGAGTATGGAATATCCGGTGAGTATGGTATATCCCGTGCTCATGGAGTATCTCGTGAGTATGGTATATTCCATGAGTATGGAATATCCCGTGAGTATGGTATATCTCATGAGAATAGTATATCCCGTGAGTATGGTATATCCCATGAGTATGAAGTATCCCGTGAGTATGGAATATCCTGTGAGTATGGTATATCCCGTGAGTATGGAATATCCCGTGAGTATGGTATATTCCATGAGTATGGTATATCCCGTGAGTATGGTATATTCTATGACTATGGTATATCCCGTGAGTATGGAATATCCCGTGAGTATGGTATATTCCATGAGTATGGTATATCCCGTGAGTATGGTATATTCTATTACTATGGTATATCCCGTGAGTATGGAATATCCCGTGAGTATGGTATATTCCATGAGTATGGTATATCCCGTGAGTATGGAATATCCGGTGAGTATGGTATATCCCGTGCTCATGGAGTATCTCGTGAGTATGGTATATTCCATGAGTATGGTATATCCCGTGCCCATGGAGTATCTCGTGAGTATGGTATATCCCATGAGTATGGAATATCCCGTGAGTATGGTATATCCTGTGCGTATGGAGTATCTCGTGAGTATGGTATATCCCATGAGTATGGTATATCCCGTGAGAATAGTATATCCCGTGAGCATAGTATATCCCGTGAGTGTGGGGTATCCCGTGAGTATGGTATATCCCATGAGTATGAAGTTCCCGTGACTATGAAGTATCCAGTGAGTATGGTATATCCAGTGAGTATGGAATATCCCGTGAGTATGGTATGTTCCGTGAGTATGGAATATTCTGTGGGTATGATATATTCTATGAGTATGGTATATCCCGTGAGTATGGTATGTTCCATGAGTATGGTATATCCCGTGAGTATGGAATATCCGGTGAGTATGGTATATCCCGTGCTCATGGAGTATCTCGTGAGTATGGTATATTCCATGAGTATGGAATATCCCGTGAGTATGGTATATCCCATGAGAATAGTATATCCCGTGAGTATGGTATATCCCATGAGTATGAAGTATCCAGTGAGTATGGAATATCCTGTGAGTATGGTATATCCCGTGAGTATGGAGTATCCCGTGAGCATGGTATATCCCGTGAGCATGGAGTATCCAGTGAGTATGGTATATCCCGTGAATATGGAATATCCCGTGAGTATGGTATATCCCGTGAGTATGGAATATCCCGTGAGTATGGTATATCCTGTGCGCATGGAGTATCTCGTGAGTATGGTATATCCCACGAGTATGGAATATGCCGTGAGTATGGTATATCCCATGAGAATAGTATATCCCGTGAGCATAGTATATCCCGTGAGTGTGGGGTATCCCGTGAGTATGGTATATCCCATGAGTATGAAGTTCCCGTGAGTATGAAGTATCCAGTGAGTATGGTATATCCAGTGAGTGTGGAATATCCCGTGAGTATGGTATGTTCCGTGAGTATGGAATATTATGTGGGTATGGTATATTCTATGAGTATGGTATATCCCGTGAGTATGGTATATTCCATGAGTATGGTATATCCCGTGAGTATGGAATATCCGGTTAGTATGGTATATCCCGTGCTCATGGAGTATCTCGTGAGTATGGTATATTCCATGAGTATGGTATATCCCGTGCGCATGGAGTATCTCGTGAGTATGGTATATCCCATGAGTATGGAATATCCCGTGAGTATGGTATATCCTGTGCGTATGGAGTATCTCGTGAGTATGGTATATCCCATGAGTATGGAATATGCCGTGAGTATGGTATATCCCGTGAGAATAGTATATCCCGTGAGCATAGTATATCCCGTGAGTGTGGGGTATCCCGTGAGTATGGTATATCCCATGAGTATGAAGTTCCCGTGACTATGAAGTATCCAGTGAGTATGGTATATCCAGTGAGTATGGAATATCCCGTGAGTATGGTATGTTCCGTGAGTATGGAATATTCTGTGGGTATGGTATATTCTATGAGTATGGTATATCCCGTGAGTATGGTATGTTCCATGAGTATGGTATATCCCGTGAGTATGGAATATCCGGTGAGTATGGTATATCCCGTGCTCATGGAGTATCTCGTGAGTATGGTATATTCCATGAGTATGGAATATCCCGTGAGTATGGTATATACCATGAGAATAGTATATCCCGTGAGTATGGTATATCCCATGAGTATGAAGTATCCCGTGAGTATGGAATATCCTGTGAGTATGGTATATCCCGTGAGTATGGAATATCCCGTGAGTATGGTATATTCCATGAGTATGGTATATCCCGTGAGTATGGTATATTCTATGAGTATGGTATATCCCGTGAGTATGGTATATTCTATGACTATGGTATATCCCGTGAGTATGGAATATCCCGTGAGTATGGTATATTCCATGAGTATGGTATATCCCGTGAGTATGGAATATCCGGTGAGTATGGTATATCCCGTGCTCATGGAGTATCTCGTGAGTATGGTATATTCCATGAGTATGGTATATCCCGTGCCCATGGAGTATCTCGTGAGTATGGTATATCCCATGAGTATGGAATATCCCGTGAGTATGGTATATCCTGTGCGTATGGAGTATCTCGTGAGTATGGTATATCCCATGAGTATGGTATATCCCATGAGAATAGTATATCCCGTGAGCATAGTATATCCCGTGAGTGTGGGGTATCCCGTGAGTATGGTATATCCCATGAGTATGAAGTTCCCGTGACTATGAAGTATCCAGTGAGTATGGTATATCCAGTGAGTATGGAATATCCCGTGAGTATGGTATGTTCCGTGAGTATGGAATATTCTGTGGGTATGATATATTCTATGAGTATGGTATATCCCGTGAGTATGGTATGTTCCATGACTATGGTATATCCCGTGAGTATGGAATATCCGGTGAGTATGGTATATCCCGTGCTCATGGAGTATCTCGTGAGTATGGTATATTCCATGAGTATGGAATATCCCGTGAGTATGGTATATCCCATGAGAATAGTATATCCCGTGAGTATGGTATATCCCATGAGTATGAAGTATCCAGTGAGTATGGAATATCCTGTGAGTATGGTATATCCCGTGAGTATGGAATATCCCGTGAGTATGGTATATTCCATGAGTATGGTATATCCCGTGAGTATGGTATATTCTATGAGTATGGTATATCCCGTGAGTATGGAATATCACGTGAGTATGGTATATCCCGTGCGCATGGAGTATCTCGTGAGTATGGTTTATCCCATGAGTATGGTATATCCCGTGAGAATAGTATATCCCGTGAGCATAGTATATCCCGTGAGCATAGTATATCCCGTGAGTATGGGGTATCTCGTGAGTATGGTATATCCCGTGAGTATGAAGTATGGAATATTCTGTGGGTATGATATATTCTATGAGTATGGTATATCCCGTGAGTATGGTATGTTCCATGACTATGGTATATCCCGTGAGTATGGAATATCCGGTGAGTATGGTATATCCCGTGCTCATGGAGTATCTCGTGAGTATGGTATATCCCATGAGTATGAAGTTCCCGTGAGTATGAAGTATCCGGTGAGTATGGTATATCCAGTGAGTATGGAATATCCCGTGAGTATGGTATGTTCCGTGAGCATGGAATATTCTGTGGGTATGGTATATTCTATGAGTATGGTATACCCCGTGAGTATGGTATATTCCATGAGTATGGTATATCCCGTGAGTATGGAATATCCGGTGAGTATGGTATATCCCGTGAGTATGGAATATCCGGTGAGTATGGTATATCCCGTGCTCATGGAGTATCTCGTGAGTATGGTATATTCCATGAGTATGGAATATCCCGTGAGTATGGTATATCCCATGAGAATAGTATATCCCGTGAGCATAGTATATCCCGTGAGTATGGGGTATCTCGTGAGTATGGTATATCCCGTGAGTATGAAGTATCCCGCGAGTATGAAGTATCCAGTGAGCATGGTATATCCAGTGAGTATGGAATATCCCGTGAGTATGGAATATCCCGTGAGTATGGTATATTCCATGAGTATGTTGTATCCCGTGAGTATGGTATATTCCATGAGTATGGTATATCCCGTGAGTATGGAATATCACGTGAGTATGGTATATCCCGTGCGCATGGAGTATCTCGTGAGTATGGCATATCCCATGAGTATGGAATATCCCGTGAGTATGGTATATCCCATGAGAATAGTATATCCCGTGAGCATAGTATATCCCGTTAGTATGGGGTATCCCGTGAGTATGGTATATCGCGTGAGTATGAAGTATCCCGTGAGTATGAAGTATCCAGTGAGCATGGTATATCCAGTGAGTATGGAATATCCTGTGAGTATGGTATATCCCGCGAGTATGGAATATCCCGTGAGTATGGTATATTCCATGAGTATGGTATATCCCGTGAGTATGGTATATTCCATGAGTATGGTATATCCCGTGAGTATGGAATATCCCGTGAGTATGGTATATCCTGTGCGCATGGAGTATCTCGTGAGTATGGTATATCCCATGAGTATGGAATATCCCGTGAGTATGGTATATCTCATGAGAATAGTATATCCCGTGGGCATAGTATATCCCGTGAGTATGGGGTATCCCGTGAGTATGGTATATCCCGTGAGTATGAAGTATCCAGTGAGTATGAAGTATCCAGTGAGTATGGAATATCCCGTGTGTATGGTATATCCCCTCAGCATGGTATATAACAGGTACGTATTTATTATTCCCTAGAGCTATCGTAAACCAATAAAACCACACAATTAGGCTAAGATTAGGCTAAGAAAAACGCTCAGAATTCTGCTGCTAAAAGCCTCTCTGCAATCTTGTATTGAGTTGTGACGTAACAATTCCCTTTATATACCGGACTAGCCAGGTAATACATTTTAGTCAAGCTATGCTCAGGTCGATATTTTGTAACGTACTAGGCTAATTCACCTTGCCAGAGTATCCATCCATTATCTGACCTCGTAGGACGTCATAATCAGTTCAGCGCGTATATGATGACGTCACAATTATTACATAACAAAGAGTTCCATATAGACCGTCATTAAATCTCAAAGAGTCCGACACGTTGTATAAATTGTTTGTCTTTGTAATACTTCGCTTTACAACAGCACCCAGTAAAATTAGTTTCAAAATATTCAACAGCTTACCTGTGTACTTTTTGGAAATTGATAGTCAGGGTGTTCAGAGATCGATCAATCCCAACACGAGCCAGGTGTGGGTGGAGCTTAGATAGAGATGGGCGGGGCATAGCTAAAACCGGAAAGGTCCATTATCTTTAGAGAAAGTTATAGTAGCAAGAACATTCGGTCAAATTATTCTCAAAATAATCTAGCAGATAATACAGTTTTCACCAAGCTAATGTTTTGATAACGATTTGACTGAAAATCATTGTGGCAACAACTTTCAATCAAATGGTTCTCAAAATAAGCAACATTGTAGTAACACTTACTGTAGATATTTCGAGCAATTTTATTGCCAGTCGTTGCTGACTAAGGCGGCAACAACTTTGTCAAATTATTCTAGTAATACTCATTTCCTGGCTTTCAGTATTAGCTAACAGATGTCGGTACAATTAGCATTTGCCATATATACACCTGTGCAAAAGTTAAGCACCACCCTATTTTTACGCACATGCGAGGGTATATTCATGTGCTATGAAGAAAGAAATAGCATAAACATTTATGTACCCATCCATCTTAGTGCAAGAGGTAATAATGCAACTAGAGGAATGCTGATTATGATGGTGGGGAAACACTGTATGTTTTTGTTTGAACTTGAAAACGAGGCCTGAATATGGTTACGTTGACACAACTGACAACTATTGCCCTACAGTTGATACACGTGGCTAGATTGTCATTAATGGTGTCTGAAAACGAAGTTTAACATCTGTGCACGAGTTTGAGACTGTCATTATTAATACCGGGTATATCCACCTTATGCCTGGATGACGGCCTGGACACGACGTCTCATGCTGGTCACCAACCGACTGATCCGCCATTGTGGTATTCGTTGCCATTCAAGATGGAGTGCGTCTGTTAATTCCTGTAGGTTCTGCACAGGAGGATCCCTCCTTCTCACCATGTTTCCCAGAATGTCCCAGATATGCTCAATAGGGTTCATGTCAGGGCTCCTTGCTGGCCATGGTAGGGTTTCGATGGCATTTTGGCGGAGGTATTCATGCACAGCTCTAGCACGATGTGGTCGGGCGTTGTCATCCATGAATATAGGGTGGGTTCCAGGTGCATGATTTACAAAATGAGGGACCACAACTCTATCCAGTATGGAATCTTGATATCTTTGTCCATTTAGTGTTCAAGGTACAGTCAACAGATCCAGCTTACAATCAAATGAGATGCACCCCCATATCATAACGGAACCTCCACCAAATGGAACTTCTTCCATGATGTTACGTTGGTCGTACGCCGTGCGTCTGGACCTCCATACACGAGTTCGACCATCTGTGGCATGAAGCAGGAACCGACTTTCATCGGACCAGTGTACCCGTCTCCAGGATCTCATGTTCCAGTGTCTTCTTTCGTTGCACCACCTCAGACGCTCCTCTTTGTGGTGTGCAGTGAGGAGAGGACGTCTGACAGGTCTCCTAGCTTTCATGCCAGCAGCATACAGTCTCCTTTTGACGGTAGACATTGACACTCTATTGCGCGTTTCCCATTGCTGGCTGAGCACTCTGCTGTTGGTGAATGGAGATCTCCTAACAAGGCGTACTAGGACTCGATCATCACGGGCAGTAGTCTTCTTCGGTCTTCCAGATCTAGGCCTGTCGTTCACCTCATTAGTTTGCCCATGTTTTGCAATCAAACGACTGATTACAGTATGGTTAATGTTCAGCTGTCTGCCAATCTCTCTGCATGACATACCAGTGGTATGCATGCCTATGATTTGCCATTTCGTACGATCACTTAACCTTCGTCTTGCCATAGCGGTTCACAATCAAGAGATAATTCTCTCTGTACAAATAAACCACGGTCATGAACACAAAATTCCTAATCTTGTCGCCTAAATCTGTATGTAATGTTCTACACCTCAAACTGGACTTTTACATAACTGAACACGTGTGCTGTTTCCCGCCACGCACGGACATCAAGCGGCGTGAAGTCATGCATGCATGTGCATTTCGTACTTGGAATTATGTCAGCTAACGCGGGGACAAAATGTATGGCAGCCTAGTTGTACCATCATGTTTCTACGTTCTATTGTTTTTGCTGGTGCTTAACTTTTGCACAGGTGTATACATTATAGAAACCCAGCGTGATGTGTTAGCAAATGCGGTAGCGGTGTTCATTTCATTGTTAATCAGTTGGTAGTCATGTCATTTCTAATCACTACATGTCAGATCGTGCGTGTGCCCGGCAGATCTACTATATTTCACATTGAACCTCGCTAACGTATATGGTATTGACGTAACTATTTTATACATAAATGTTAGCTAAAATATTGATTATTCTGAGAACAGTCTAACAAAGTTGTTGAAGCCTTAGACAGCAACGACTGGCAAAGAAATTGCTTGAAATATCTACAGTAAGTGCTCTTACATTGCTGCTTCTTTTAAGAACAATCTGATTTGAAAGTTGTTGCCGTAGTGATGTCCATACAAATCGTTGTCAAAACATTTGCTGGTCAAAACTGTATTATTTGCTCGATTATTTTGAGCACAATTTGACCGAATGTTCTTACCGCAATAGGCAGCAATAATTGTCAGCCAAATTGCTCTAACGTTAAAGCTCTCGTGTTCCATTAAATAGACACTTTTGCACGAGATATGAGATGCCTGTTCAATTTACCCAGCAGGCAATGCTACTCGGCGTGCAATGCTACCCAGCATGCAATGCCCTGACTCCATCATCTTTGGAACTTTTGGACGCCATATTCGTTTAGTCTATTGTCTGCACAAACCAGGACGTGCAAATAGTCATTTGTCCTCCAACTCTGGAAACGTAAGCAAGCGCGTAGGGCGTATTCGCAGCAGTACATTCGACAGTCTGTATTTCAATACTGTTCAGAGAACGTGTGTCCAGGAGTAAATAGGAGAACACTTTTATATACATTGACAATAATTTGCGTGAAAGTTGTTGCTATCAATGACAGCACCAAGATTCAGTCAAATTGTTGTCAAAATAAGTAGTGTGTAACGCAATTACTACCTGCTATATATATGATACACATTTTATTGAAGTGTTGCTGCAACAGCTTTCAGTCTATGCATTCTAAAATAATTATCATAAATTTCAGTCAACACTTTCTACGGATTTGAAGAGAAATAAAAAAAATAGCTGTTAAGTGGATCACTATATATTAAGGCGCCAACTAAATAGAGACGTACATATTAAAGGATAACTAATCTGAACTCTTGATAGCTATTCAGGTGGTCTAATATGCCACTCATAAACTATGCGGGTAGTTTTAAGCTTTTCACCATGGTGATAAAGAAAGATATTCAGGCGTTAGTAGCTAAATGTTGCCACATTTCTACACCCTATGATGGATGTCATGATTTACTTTTCAACCAATCAGAAAAATCCTAGCGTGCCTGCCTTGGTATATAGCTCAGTCATAGAGGCGCCAGCTATAGTTTGGCAGTGTGGTATAAAAGTAATCACACAGGTAAGCAGTTGGATATTTTGAAACTAATTTGACTGACCATAGGCAGCAACAACTTCCAGCGAAATTAGTTTCATAATATTCAACGAGATGAATATTACATAATAATGAATGTAATGCATTGGCACTTACATGACATCACGCACTATCGCTTGAGGAGACAAAATGGTGGCGATCGCCGTTCAACATCTCCGCGATATTACAAAGCAGCTAATTGTGATACAGATACGGGAATGTGACAGGATATAAACGATCTGGAATCTATAAACCATAATCTATCGGTGCAGTATAACATTTAAGATGAGATTAGCATCCCTTTAATATACCATAGATGGCACAAAGAAAGTGCTATGGATTAAGTATTAGGCATTCTGAAGCCATGGAACTTCAAATAAATAGGTCGTAATCCCATTTCACCGGTTAGCCATCTGTCCACAATCCTCTGCGAGGCCCAGCACTATAAAGACGACGCACATAATAAGAATGTATACCCGCTGACCCGTATCTTTGCAGATTAGAACTCTCAGACATTAATATTTATCTGAAGAGAAAATCCGAAATAGAAAGAAACCCGGAAGTGGTGATGTTCTGTATTCGCTGATTGGCCAACTATTTAACGTCATGGTTAACTTACCTTTCCAGGTTTAGCTATGCCCCGCCCATCTCTAGCTAAACTCCACCGACACCTCGCTCGTGTTGAGATCCCTGAACTCATTGACTATCATTTTCCAGAAAATTATACAGGTAAGCTATGGCGGCAACAGCGCCCCGTCAAATCAATTTCAAAATAGCCAGTCTAAAACAGGCTAAATCGAGTCATTCATGCTTAATTGATTATGATGGCATCCTATTCGTCACGTATTTAATTATGACGTCATATGATGGATGGATAAACTGAAAAGGTCCATTACATCACTTTGACGTCACAATGACAAATGACAGAGAATACTCCATCATGAAGCTGAAATAGAGCGCCATGTGTATGACTTGCATGTTGCTGGTGGATTTACATTTTAATAAACATTCTGTTGAACATTTTGAACTAATTTGACCGGCCGCTATCGCTGTAACAGCACCCAGTCGAATTATCCCAACACGAGATATGTGGGCGGAGATTATCTAGGAATGGGCGGGGCATGGCTAGAAATTGATCCCTATATTATTTAACTGTTTTGATTTTTCTTAAAATTTTGTGCACGAACTCAAAAACAAATCGTCATTACATGCATTTTCTGTAAGATCAATAAATATGTAAGTGCTGCTATAGAGACCATTGAAAGCACATTGTGACACCTCATTTATACACCCTCTTTCGAAAAATATCACAATTTGTATTGCACTAACGTGTTGTTTATGCTTACTGTTACAGTTGTTTGTGTTTCTTGTTACAGAAGTCAAAACTCTGAAGCGTTCAGAGACGCACATTTTGGTCAGGGTCAAGGACCAATACTCCTGGATAATGTGGTGTGCAGGGGCGAGGAGACAACTCTAAATGATTGCCGAGCACAGTATTTGAGCAACTGTGGTCACGAGGAAGATGTTGGTATAAGATGTGGTAAGCGCCCACTGCTGCTGCTGCTACTACTACTACTGCTGCTGCTGCTGCTGCTGCTGCTGCTACCACCACTACTACTGCTGCTGCTACTACTGCTGCTGCTGCTGCAGCTTCTACTACTACTGCCGCTGCTACTGCTACTGCTACTACTGATACCGCTACTGCTACTGCTACTACTACTGCTACTGCTACTACTACTACTACTACTACTACTACTACTACTACTACTACGACGACGACGACGACGACGACGACGACGACGACGACGACTACTACTACTACTACTACTACTACTACTACTACCACAACCAGCACCACGACCACCACTACCACTAAATAATAATAATAATAATAATAATAATAATAATAATAATAATAATAATAAATGAATAAATACTAATTTGATTAAGTGTTTGTGAATATGTTTTATATTATATCTGTGATGTTTCTTTCTTGCAGCCTGAACCCCGAACTCGCCTACATATCCAATTTGTAAAGCTGTATTTGTCCTATTGCACAATACATCTCAAATTCATGTATTTTGTTTTGTGAGAAAATTACGTAATGCAGGTGTTCTATCCATAGATATATAATTCGACCATTCCATTTTAGCTATGCCCCGCACATTGCTTGCTAAGCTCCACCCACACCTCGCTCGTGTTAGGATCGATCGATCCCTGACCTTCTTGGCTATCAACTTCCAGAAAACTGTAAAAAAACCAACCTGATCTTGTCAATAAAAAAAGATTCTGACCATCCATTAATTTACATACCATTGGGGGATTTTTTTGGAAACTTTATCCTGGAATATTTGGCTCGAGACAGACATTCTAGTGATAAATCGTCAGTAGTCTTCTCTTGACATGCGAATGAGTATTCCACGGGATCTTTGCAGAACAGATTAGTCATATTAAAATACATTTGCTGATACATATATAGAAATCTTAACCTGCAAATAAACATTCATTCTTCATGAGTTCTGCAGCCCTGATCAGTCATATTAAGATCCAGTCTGTAAATCAGTTGATGGTGTCCGACGAGACAAGGCTCGATGTGTTCCAATGATAGCATCGTGGTTTCATTAGTGGGACTATCATAAATGTATGGCTTCTCAATCTAATACGTCCTACTTCCATAATATACTGATCCTATCTGCCGCTCAAATATTTGATGGCATAATCAAATGCGCCACACACTACCTGACGTACGTAGAGCTATCGAGAAGATGTGAAAGGTGTATACGATGTTACAAAAAGGTAGGGCACAGGTGTGTAATCTCCGATTGCGATTATTAAGCTTCATCTGCTTCAGTAAACTATTTTGTCTCTATATTTGTGTTGCCATTTTCATACCCTGCTTTCACGCTCTCGCATTATATGCATACCCACATCCAAAAGGATCCATTTGTTTTGTTTAATGCAATAAATAATATACTTTACCTTTCCATTTTATCCAATACAGTGCTGATAAAGAGCAATAAGAGATCGTAGACCAAACTTCTTTCTATTCTTTCAGAATGTATGCAATTAATTTTCCGAAAAAATCGTCAATCCATTAATGATCCGAATCCAAGCCAATGTTTGATCTTCGGAGCATGACGAATCAGGGCCATAGCATTTACCTATGGCAAATGGTCAGATGGGTGTCTCAGAGAGTCCTCGCCAAAAATAACGTGGATGTCTAGATTCTCTCAGAGACCCTCCCACGCCTTTTCGGAGGAAAAATATGCAAATTCAACTGTCTAGAAAGCTATCTGTTTGACTCACGATTGCTTTATAGACAGTTGTTCGGACCTTAATTCCAACAACTTAATTCCAACAACAAACAAAAGATTACTCGATTATGGATTGATCATTCAAACCCAAGGTTAACCATGATTTCACAAACCTAACTAACGACACCATCATCCATGTATCGCATAGGAAAACTATAATTGACCACATGGCCATGGCTGAGCGCAACGGTAAACTAAACAAAGACCCAAGGAAAGTCCTAAAATTCGTGAAGACATCAGCTGCTAAAAACATCTGTTTAGCAAGGAATACCAACCAAAAGACATCCTATGTTGGTGATCCACTTGTTACAGAACTGTCTGAACAACAGAAAACACTGTGATTACAAATATATCGAAAGTTGAAATTAACACCAAGCTCAACTAAGACAGAATCGTAATAAGATCCTGCACCAAATTAGTGAGCTATTGAAAACACGCGCCATCAAAAGAGAGCAGATGACTTGGTAAACAAGATCACGTCCACCGACGAAAGATCTTCCGAACAGCAAAGCATTAGAAATTAGCCCTCCGCAACAACCACCTGCTGTACATAACACTGATCAGGAAACAGTTCAAAGATCAGTTCACAGATGCAGAAAACGACCCTTTACACACGTTTGAAGGTCCGCCACGGCGCCTGCAAAAATCAATTGCCCATAACTGAAGCAGACGTTAGAAAAGCTTTAATATATCTAACGGATGGCCGCATTAACAAGGAACTCCTTAAATGTGCAGATAATACAATCTCAACACATCATCAATTGTGCCTTTGAACAACACCTATCTGTCAATGTTGTGGAAGAAGACACACTCATCGCGCTCCCAGTATCCGGACCTCTTTCCAACCTGACACCAATGGTGATTTTTAAGATCCGAGAAATTATATCAAATGTGACATGGTCTGGGGACAGCGAATGTTGAGATCAGTTATACTACCAAAGCATTTGGGCATTCTACAAAATGGGAATCGACATGCCAAGTGCATTTGATGACATTAAGAGATAACAGATTCTTCAATTTCTACATCAAGCTGGCTGCGATAATAACGATCTGGTTAGAGACTTATATGGCAAATACAAAACTGTTGGTCGGCTAAGATCTTGTGTTGATTGACGTGGTCCATAATCTAGCTGTGAATATTATATGCTAAAGTAGTTTGCGAATGATTGATATTGGAGATACCAGCAGATAGTTGAATGACACATGTTGGTCTCCCTTCTTAAACAATGTTGGCTTCTCTCCAAACACCTGGTATCATACTATTCTCTAAAGAGTACTGGAAAACGTTGGTTAGGGCAGGAGAAAATTCAACAGCATATTCTTTGAGTAACCTGGCTGGGATGCTTCCTGGCCCTGGAACCTTCTGGTTTAAATCCAGTTAGAAGTTTATTAACGCTCTTCAAAGTGACAGTTATTGCTGGCATACTAGCATAAGGAATATGGCCTTTATTTGATATGTTCCGTGGTCCTCTTGGGTGTAGGCAGAGTGGAATTGGTTATTCAGTATCTCTGCTTTGGCATATGAATCACTGTATGTGAAGCAAGCTTGATGTTTGAGTGGTGCCACTCCATTTTTACACTTGCGATAAGACCAGAACTGTTTGGGATCCTGCGTGATGTCACCGCAGATAAAGTTGTTGATGTAGGAATCATGACAATTTCGTATTTCTCTCTGTAGTGCTGCCTATAGCATTTTGTATGTCTTCCAGTAGCGATGGTATTTTGAAAGAAGTGGCCTTAGCATGGCCCGCTGCTTTCTGTGAATAATGCTAGTGATGTTACGGTTTATCCAATGATTGGAGTGCTGGTTCGTGGTTGTTTTTAGGGCATATGGTATTCAATGATATCATGACAGAACTGCTTGGAGGATGACCAGATGCTAGCCATGTCATTGAAGTCTGCTTGGGTATACTCTTCAACAAACTGATTGTCATAGACTTTGATGTTCTTTCTGTTAGCTTTGTTCCAGAGAAAGGTTTTCCGCTATGTAGGCATGGTCTGTAGTGGAGTTGCGACTGTGACAATATCGTGGTCACTTATCCCAAGACTTTGTTATGGCTTGTATCGCTCTACTAGTGTAGCATGTGAAGTAAACACCAGCTTGAGTGTGTTGTTGAATCTAGTGGTGAAGTTATCTAGTTGATCAATGTGCTTGTCATCAGCTGTATTTTAAAGTTACTCAAATAAGTGTCCTGGATATTGATAACCAGTAACCTGTCTCTTCTTATGCTTAACATTGAACATACGTAGTTCATCATGTACTGCTTCGATATGAGACTGGTTACGTGTGGGTTTACTGAAGGGGAAAATGATGATGCTATGACCCCGCTGGTAGATCTGCCTTAAGACTGAGTTATTCAAGGTTCTTGCTTCTATATATTTCAGATGTGATAAGGTGCTTAGTCGCTATCAGTATTTCACCATGGTCACCATTTGGTCGATCTGTACGCCTGACTTCATAATCAGGCCGGAATAATTCAGATGAGAAGATCCCATGATTCGGCCATGTTTCTATGCCCAGTATGACGCCAGGGCGAGATGAGTCGATCAACGTTTGGAGTTCAAGTACTTTATTGTTGATACTTTGGAGGTTTATCAAAAGCATGATGTTACCACTCTTATCTTTCACTCCGATAATACCACCTTTAATAAATCTGTGAAAACTACACACTAGTATTACAAGAAAATAATTGCATACTTTTGCTTCATTTAGAATTCACTGCAGCATTTATGTAAAAAAAATTAACTTTTCATTTGGGATTTGAGATAATAACATCCATATCAATTGTCTAGGGTTCCTACAGCCAGGTTTTTATTCAAGGACTTTGTTGGCCACAATTTCAAAGTTTTCAATGGCCTGATACTAGGCTGGACATGAGGTGGGAAATGAATGGAGATGGCTAGGATAGGGAATCTGACAACACTACTTATCAGGGGCTCCAAGTCTGTTAATGCAAAATTTTTAATGTTAGACTGCCTCATTCATTTTGATTGATTGTTCATGACAACACTTTTGTACTCAATGAAAATAATTTGGGCGAAATGGTTAAGCTATAGCTATGTGAACCATCTCCCTCATCTGCATCAAAAATTATAACAAAGCACGTTAAATTTAATAAGAATTATATTTATTTTCAACATATTCATTAACATTCATTAAAAATATTAAAACTTGTTTCTCAAAATCGAAAATTTCTTGAAGAAACACAGCCTGAAAATCAGCAGTTGAGTTTAAAATACTTCACCGAAATATCGTAATATATTACAACTTTGTACAGAACATGAAGATGTAATGAAGTAATATTCATTCGGGTATAATTCATATATACTAAATATGTGCCAGAAATTTTAATAATAACAACAATAGATTCAAGGGGACAGTGTCTATAAGATATATCGGCACCATGAATGAACTAAAGTTATAGGACTGATGTAATTTTGATGTGATGAGATGCGACGAATGTAACAGTTGATACTTTAGCCTGCACCTATACTCTTCGGGGTGGGTGAGGAATGGGTGTGAAGGGGGGGGGGGGGGGGGGGACTTCTAAAACAGACATGCAAATAGTTCATTTTTGTCATACTACAAAGTGACCAAAGCTTCGATTAATGACTAACCAGATTGCGAGAAGGATTGATGTCACCCTAAAGCACCCATTTTTAAAACTAGTTTTTCGTGCCAAATTTATTGGCATGGACTCATTTACTTAAGTTCAGTCCAGTCAGAGTCTGCAGTTATATGGATTGGAATGGTGACATTTGGAAGAAATCGCCAAATTTGGCACATGTTACCTTTGATAGGTCCTAAACAAATGCAAATATAGGAAACAACATTTTAGGATTTGTTAACACCCGCCCCCACCCCCAAATTAGAATAAATCCAGAGATTACAGCTCTAGGAATAATCTAAAGGAATAATCTAATGCCCAATATGGTCATAACTCCTAACCTGCAATTAGTGACCAATCAAATTGCGAGACTGATCGACATCACATTAAAATCGGGGATTTTTTTAATCCTTTCATAACAAAACCGGACCTTGCAGTTGTCTTGAGGAATCAAAAAAGCATCCGCTTTTGTTTCTACGAGAATTCTTAATACTTACCAGATGTACTATTATGATAATGTCTATTATCTAGTCTAGCTCAAAATAAACAATTAAAACTCCGCACTCTCCTGGTCCTGCCCCTACTGTGTCCGGGAATACCATAGCCGCAGGTACCGAGTCAATTCCCAATCACAGTCAGATTCGTCTTATGTTTGCCTTGGCAAACAGCGAAAGCAGCTCAGCCTCACCTCAGCGGGGCGGCTGAGGCAGGGCCATAGTACATCTGGTAAGTATTAAGAATTCTCGTAGAAACAAAAGCGGATGCTTTTTTGATTCTACTTCGAATAATACTTACCAGATGTACTATTATGATAAACTCCGGATTTCGACAGCCAGAAAATGCCGGTGGGAGGAGGTGAGGCTCGAACCAGCACTCAACTACCATCCAACAGAGAAGGTTGTGAAGAGACTAGAACCCTGGCATACGCTTGGGTTCTGCTATCTGACTCATAGAGTGCTAAACTTCCATGGTCTAGACCGCGCTCCCCTCCCCCCTCTTTTGTCCGCACAAAATTCAGAGGGCTGTCACTGGGGATGCAACACCCACCAGACCCGTGTCAGCCCCAAGTCTCAGCTAGGGCAGTCCAGTAAAGTGCAAAGAAGCTACTACAACTTCTAACTTTGAAAAAATATCAGTATATCGACTAGATTTTCAAATTGGAATGAGTCTAATGTCTGGTTGACAGGATAAGAATACTCTTGTACCAGACTATTTACCTAAGCAGTCTGGTATTTCGACTGTAAGTAAATATATTTATAGTCACTTAATTAATGTAAACACTCACCATTTTTGAGTGCTTGATCTTTTCTTGATCATCACAGGAGCTTGGCCCAATCCACGGTCGTACTCAGTCATGTGCATAGCGTTTGTTCAGTGTAGGCGGAAGACTTTAGTGATGTGTGCGAAGTAGTGGTCGGACGTGGCTTAGTTTAGGTTTGACAGATTGGCGACGGCTACCGGATTAAGTGAGCTGGAGATGTCGCGAAGGTAGAAATCAGTGAATGACGACTCGGCATGCCATTGTGCTACAGGCATCACCTCCTCTAATGAGACACCCTTATAAAGGGCCGATGATGCTGCTAGTGCTCGGACCTGATGGGCATTCGCATGATCAATTTGCTTTACTGTAGCGATTTTGTGTGACATCACAACTTTTGTTGTTTCTAACTTTAATTCCTAATTCTAATTCCTTAGAAACTATCCAACGAGAAATAGTATCTTTCGAGGCACGTAAATGGGGAGCTTTGAGACATAACCACAGAGATTTCGGGTCGTCCCTCCACTCATTAGTACGTTTCTTATACATTTTAAGACATCTGACAGGACACCAAACAGAAGAGTTTGGGTCATGTCTAGTTAAACTTGGCAAATTGATCGTCTGTCCTGGATATTTAAGTGACTGATTCTTTGACAGGAAACAAAGACGTGGAAGTAGTCGTAAACCTTCACCAGTGATGACAAAACGGTCTTGTTCGGCAGAAAGCGCATGAATTTCGCTTCTCCTTCTCGCCGACGCTGCTGCAACCAAGAAAACTGGTTTAATAGTTAACAGTTTAATATCAATAGATCTAATCGGTTCAAAAGGAGCTTGTCCTAAAACCTGTGGAACAAGATATAGATTCCATGATGGGATAGGAATTGGCTGTCTAGGTCGCAGATTGCTCATTCCTTTGATAACTTCATTCAAGGTGTCATTCTCCACTCCTTCAACAGTGAGACTGGGAATGACTGAAGCTAATGCAGACTTATATGCTGCTAGGGTAGAAGGTACAAGTTTGTCAACTTCGTATAAATGACAGATAAAATCCGCTACGTGTTGAACAGATGCAGAAAAGGGATTAATATCTCCTCTCTCACACCACTGTGCAAATTTGTTGATTCTATAATTATATGTCTTTGTGGTTGAAACTCTTCTGGCTGAAGCAACAAACTTCGCTGCTTGCTCAGAAAAGCCACCCTCAATTGCACGCTGCTTGACAACATCCATGCAGTCAGTTTGAACATTTCCGGTCTGTCGTGGAGGTACAGACCCTTGTTCTGAGAAATTAGATCTCTGGCGTCTGGCAGAGAGACTGGATTGCAGACCAGATGGTCCAGCAGATCCGTAAACCATGATCGGCCTGGCCAATACGGGGCGATCAGTAGTACCTGGCACTCCCCATCTCTTACTTTTGCCAGAACTTTCGGGATGAGAATTGTTGGAGGGTACGCATACGCGTACATGCCCTGCCAACTTATTGCCAGTGCGTCTACCGCTAAGGCTAACGGGTCCGGGATCGGTGACACGTAAGTGACCATCTTTGCGTTTTGCTTCATCGCAAACAGGTCGACATTTGGCTTGCCCCATTGTTTGAATAGAACCTCCACTACCGATTGGTTGAGCTGCCATTCCGTCGGACGACAAACCGTCCTTCGACTGAGAGCATCCGCTAGGATGTTCAATCTTCCTGGAATGTGTGCTGCCCGAAGAATAATATTCTTCTCTTGGCACCACAGCAGAAGGTTCCAAACCATCATACACAACTCTGGTGATCTCGTGACGCCCTGGCGGTTCAAATAAGACACCACTGTCGAGTTGTCTGTCCTTATTAGGACAACTTTGCCTTGAATCAGGCTCTCGAACTTTCGAAGTGCTAATACCACCGCTAATAGTTCGAGCACATTGATATGTTTCTGCCCATTGGTCCGATCCCATTCCCCTGACACTGACTGATTGTCCAATACAGCTCCCCAACCCGTCAACGATGCATCCGTAAAGATGGACATCTGAGGTTGAGGAGGTTGTAGCAGAACACCTCGCAGGAGATTCTGTTCGGATAACCACCACTGAAGGTGGAATATCAATGGTTCTTTGACTGGAATCTTCAGAGATAACGGATCCGTTTTCTGAGACCAGAATGACATTAGATACATCTGAATTGGCCTGCGCCTGAGTGCCGCATATGGAACCACCCTCTCCAGAGATACTAGTAACCCCAGTATCCTGAGAAACTGGCGCGCCGTCAGATAGGCTCCTAGAGAAACCGACTCCAGAACTGCAATCAGGCTTTTGACTCTGCTCTCCGCCGGAAAAGCTACGCCGTCCCTGAGATTGAAAAAAATTCCCAGATAGACAAACTCCTGGGATGGAGTCAGTTCTGACTTCTCTAGATTTACAATCCACCCTAGATCCTTTAATAAGGCTAGGACTACCTGCAGATTGCTGCGCAGTGACTGGATTCCCCGCCTTCAGCAGCCAGTCGTCTATGTACGTGTGAACAGCTATGTTTCTCCGGCGAAGTAAAGAAGTCATGGCGAGAACCACCTTGGTGAAGACCCTCGGAGCTGTGGTCAGGCCGAACGGGAGAGCATTGAATTCCCAAACATTGTCTTGGAACGCAAAGCGAAGGTACTTCTGAAAAGGAATTGACATTGGAATATGAAAATATGCATCCTTCAGATCTATCGACACTCCCCACATGCCTTTCCTCAGCCCTGTCATTACTGCTGCAACCGTCTCCATCTGAAATTTGGGAGAAAGAATAAACTTCTTCAACGGTTTGAGATTGAGAATTGGTCTCCATCCTCCGGTACGCTTCGGAACGAGGAACATGATCGAATAAAAGCCCGGAGAAGACTGATCCTTGACTAAATGAATGGCCTTCTTCTGATGAAGAGATTGTATTTCTAACTGAATGGCGTCTAGACGATCTGATTCCCTTGGAACAGGAGTCCATATTGCAGTCGAGGTTAACGGAACTAACGATTGATGGATGAGCCAGTCCGGATTGTAGCCGTTTCTTATCCACTGACAAACTAAACAGTCGCGCACGACCTGTTCCCATTGGTTTAGGAATAGCTGAAGTCTGCCTCCGACGGAAGGAATCTGCACACAATTGTCGGTCAAGATTAGCCGATAAGACGCTAAATCGCTTGGGTGAAGATTCTCGACTCCATCTGTCTCCGAAGCCATCGGTAGTGGTTCCGCCGGAAACCCGTCAGGAACGAGCCCCACGGCCGCCCCGCGGCTTCTTGTGGTACGACGGTCCGGAACCGCCGCCACGGCTATCCTTACGGTAGCCGCCTCGGCCCGAACCGCCACCCTTCCTGTCTTCCTCATACGGCCTCTTACTAGAGGACTTGTATGAGGACGAACGGCCAGGTCCTTGCGATCCGGATGACCTATGGGCATCATGGCCAGAAGGACGGAAGGGCGATCTAGGACGCTGCCTCTGCTGCTCCTGTCTATGCTGACGGTAGGACTGTTGCGGCTGAGTCCTCTTAGTCGACTTCCACGACTTGCCAACCACTTCTTGCTCCGCCACCATTGCCGCAACCTTGGAGAGCGCTTGTCGTGCCGAGCAGCCGAACAAGCCTGGACCAATGAAGGGCGCAGAAGATAATGCAGCCCTCATTCCCGGTCCTGGTTCTACACAATCGAGAACCATTCTCCGTCGCTCTGCCAACGTTCTAGTGATTACCCTGGCCAGGCAATCCTGAGACAGGCGCATGGTATCCCGAATAACTCCGGGAGCAGCCTCTGGCACCTGTCCGCCTTCCGCCGTGCAGTCCAGCATACCCTGCAAGACGGTACACCCGTGCGACAGCGCAGCCATGGCTGCCCTGGCCGCATCCTCAATGAGCGTAAGCTCATTGAACGGGTCTTTGTTGGTCTGCGAAACCAAGGGATGTGACCGCCCCTTAGCCTTCCCAGCCAATGCCTATTCAGCGCCTCTCGTTCCGCAACGGAAAGCCGTGGAACCCGGGCGTACTGATGATAGGCCAGCTCCGGAAAACGGACCCTGCTCCTTATCCCCTTCGGGGCCTTTGGTAATGCATAGTCTGGCTGAACCAGACGGTATGCCGCAACCTCCAACATGTCAGAAGTCTGCGTATCCAATGGGAGTGTCGGCATGGCAGAAGAGCCACTTGACAGAGCGCTAGCCGCACGCTCTGACATCCGTTCCATCGCCGGATCTCGCTGAGATCCTAGATCAGATGCCAACCCGAGACGATTGGTCATCCATCTAAGGACCTGCACCCATTCAGCTTCGGTGCAGAAAACGGACTCATCCATCAAAGAACTGCCGTTCTCATCCTCCCTCTCTCCCTTAGATGAGAGGGCCACCGACGATCCATGCTGGGCGTTACGATACGCGTCTCTGCCAGGACAGAGCGCATCCATAACGCGACTACCGGCGGCACCGGTGTCTAGCGAATCGCCAGACACGGACTCTCCGCAATCCATCGGCTCCCCCACGGGATCCGGGACTACGACCGCCTTAACTACGGCTGGTACCGTCACTCCGATAGGAGCCGCACATAACACTGCCGGGATACCAGCAGGAACCGCAAAACACGGCTCCGCCGGCATTGCCGGTTGCACAAATAGCGGATGGAATATGCCCGACGGAACGTCGACATCACCATCCGCCTGGCAAACCCGTACAAATCCTGAGGGCGACCCCCGGGACGTACTAGGCATTGCCGTCATCGAAAGATCCGGCATGCCGGAATCCTCCATTAGCAGCAGATCTTCCTCCTCTACCGTCGGCTCTTGAGCCAAGGACAGAGAAGGGGCAGGTGCATGCCCCTCAGCAGAACTAGCCGGACCACCTAACGGTTGTCCTGCACCAGCTTGCCTCACCGGGACCGTGGACTGCAACGAGTCAAACATCGCCTTGAACTGGGCCGCCCATACGCCCAGCGCTGGATCCATTCGTTCATTCAGACGACCTTCAAGTCCCATAAGAGACGCCTGCTGCAATTTCGCTGCCTTGTCCTTCGCGATCCTCTCCAGCCTCGCACGTCGATCCCTGTCAAACTCTGCCACCATTGCCGACGACCACTTCACGCACACATCACAAGGGCTGCCGACTTTACACTGAGCGCACGCCACACAGTGATGTCCCAAGTACTTCCGCTTCATGAACCTGTTGCACTTCTGGCACAACGTGTCCGGATTCTTAGGTTTCTGCGAACACAGAGAAAAATTAAAATGCTGCACATGACAAGCGATGACGAGCCCACGCACAATCGACTTGATAGTTAAGATTTCTTAAACACATTAACTTTCTCTTAAATTAATGATAACCAAGTTCTTAGGCAGGAAATATTTGAAACTTTTTTGAGTGAAAATTTTTTAAAACACATCTCAGCCTTTAACTAACGTTACATAACCAAGGCTACATCGCCGATCGCTACAAACACCCTCGACAATGAAGCGAAAGCTAAAAATCGGCGATAAACAGAGTGCATAGACACACCAAGCCAAAAGCGACATAATACATGGGCGCCGCCATCTTGGCCAAGGGCGCATCCATCTTTAGAGGAACCGAGTCGCAAGAGAAAATTAACCGAGTACCCGAATTACATAAAAAGTTAACGGGTACAGAAGCGACTCCAACAATGGCTAACATTTTAAAACAATGTGCCAATTTAAGGAAATTTCAAACAGTATTTACGGCATGAATGTATAAATTCTAGATTGATACAACCTGCCCCTGTGATGATTTTCCAAGTTCCTCCATGAAGCCACCGATGTAATCCTTCGTAACAACCGATAACCGCTTAAATTAACCAAAATTTGAGCACACTAAATTTGCGACTTTGACAAAACGCAAAATAGACGAATCTGACTGTGATTGGGAATTGACTCGGTACCTGCGGCTATGGTATTCCCGGACACAGTAGGGGCAGGACCAGGAGAGTGCAGAGTTTTAATTGTTTATTTTGAGCTAGACTAGATAATAGACATTATCATAATAGTACATCTGGTAAGTATTATTCGAAGTAGAATGCCAATTTGCATGCCAAGACAATACTATATTAGAAAATTTAGCATTGAAATGACTGGCTCGATAACCAATCCAGTCACTTCATTGGTAAATTTTCAAAAATAGTCTTCTCTTAGCCTGCAAATGGATATTCTATAAGCAAATGTTTTAATTTTCTTTACCAAATAGTCATTAAAGTGCTAAAGTCGTTTCTGTGCCATATTTATTCGCATGGCAACATTTACTTAAGCTTACACATGTAGTGCTGACAAGTTGGACCTTATAAGGAAGCGCTTCCCGACTAAGGCGTAAACCATGATACATATCAGAAAACGGTAATGGCTATACAGAAAAACACCACTATAAATCCCAGCTTGATTCATAACAACATAAAATTAGCTAGCTCACTGTGATGTAAGCCTAAGCTCACGTATATGGGTTATATCTATATACAAGAATCATACAGGAAAATTCAACATATCGCTAATGAAATACATGTGTATATAATGTACATATCTTATTTAATACAAGACCGTTTTGAGCTAATGATTGCTTTAAAATTATTTTGCATAGAGATTTGATATCTTCAATGTTGATTATAACGTCACATGTAAAGAAGAGGCCCAAGCGACATAGTGCTCACCTGACTGATGAGGAACCATAAATATTTTTACAGAAATTTTTGCACAAGCACACTTGGTCAATCAGGCAAGCATAACTGGTGACAAAGACCAATATAGCAAGGGTCCTTATCATTATTACCAAATTATAAGGCAATCATCCTTACCACTAATGAGTGACGAATAACGCAAGTTTCACTGGCACAATTTATCAATGGGACACACACACGCACTGCCACCACTGGACAATGGAAACATGGCCCTTGCATTATTGAGCAATGAGTCAAGTATCATTGACACATTTTACCAATGGGGTAAGCATAGCTGATGCCACTGACCAACATGAGCACGGGTTCCGAACAATATTGATCAATGAGGCAAGTGTTACACACATAATTGATCAATGACTCAAGCGCCCTTGATCAATGTGACAAGCATAGCTGATGCCATGGACAAATGCAGTTTAAGGGTCATTGGCATTATTGACCAATTAGGTAATCATCCCTGAAACTAATGACCAATAAATCAAGTGTCATTTACGCGACTGAACAATGGGACAAGCAGTGGTTATCAATGTGGAAAGCGTTCAGACAGATATTTCCCTAAGGAACATACATGTATGTCCCAAATTTGGTTTTAATCTGTCAGCGATTAATGAAACATGCCACAAACGTATTTCCCTATTACGGTTCAATATTTGGAAAATCCAACAAGGTGTATAATTCAGGGTTTTGTACACATGGGTGACGTGACCACTTAATATTTATGCTCAGAGATATTGCTTAAAGGAATATTTCTGCCAAATCTTGTTTTAATCCGTTAAAAATTACCGAAATGTGTCATAGATGTATTTTCCCCATTGGGTTCAATTTACGTAAAATGCCTTAAAGAACCAGAGTTACGGCCGTTCTTTCAATTGCAAGTCATGGCCTCTTCATATTCATAGTACAAATAGA
This sequence comes from Chaetoderma sp. LZ-2023a, assembly GCA_034401795.1. Classification (NCBI taxonomy): domain Eukaryota; kingdom Metazoa; phylum Mollusca; class Caudofoveata; order Chaetodermatida; family Chaetodermatidae; genus Chaetoderma; species Chaetoderma sp. LZ-2023a. The sequence continues at coordinate 160,155,426 of CM067372.1, read as the reverse complement.
TATTTTCTGAAGGAAATATCTGCTAAATTTGGTTTTAATCCATCAATAATTGAAGAAACAAATGTATCTTCCTCATAGGTTTCAATACTTTAAAGGGATCATCTCAAATATTATATTGCACCAATAGATTATGTTTTATATATTCCACATCATTCATATCCTGTTACATTCCCATTTCCGTATCGCAATATCTGCTTTGTAATATGGCGTAAATGTTGAACAGTGATCGCCGCCATTTTGTCTACTCAAGTGATAGTGTTTGATGCCATGTAAGTGCCAATGCATTACATTCTTTGTTATGTAATACTCATCTCGTTGAATATTTTGAAACTAATTTGACTGGAACTTGATGCTACCTTTGGCAGCAACAAGTTCCAGTCAAATTAGTTTCAAAATATTCAACAGATTACCTGTATGATTGCTTTTATACCACATTTTCAAGCTATAGCTGGCACCTCTATGATGGAGCGTGTATACCTAGGCAGACACACTAGTTCTTTCTGATTGGTTGAAAAATAAATCATGATAGCCGTCATAGGGTGTAGAAATGTATCGACATTTGGCTACTAAAGCCTGAATATCTTTCGTCGTTAGCACGATAAAAAGCTAAAATGTCAGGGATGGATTATGAGTGGCAAATTCTACCACCTGAATGGTTAGAATAAGATAAGGTCAGATTTCCTTTAAGTCTTAGTGAGCCAGAGTTATGGCCCTCGTTTAAATATGTGGCCTCTTTAGATTCATAGTTCAAATAGATATTTGACTGAAGAAACATATCTGCCAAATTTGGTTTAAAGAAATCAACAAGTTGCGAAACGTGCCACAATTGTTGACAGACAGATGTCAGACAGACAAATCATGATTGTATAAGCTCACCCAGGTGAGTTTTGTACTGTCACAGTTCTGTTGACCTGTGACCTCAATGCCATTGCGTTCATTGACTTTGCATACGTAACCAGGTATCAGAGCTTAGTTCCAATACAATAAGCCAATTCTGAAATTTAATCTGTAAAATTCTGCTAAGCACAAGGGCTTAACCCTTCCACCAATGAATTCCCCATATCTCAGTTTCAAGGCAGCCATACAGGAAAACTGTTGAATATTATGAAAGTAATTTGACTGGAAGCCATTACCACCTGACGCCAGTCAAATTAATTTCAAAATATATAACAGGTTAAGTTTTATATCGTAGACAATATACTTTTTCAGGGATTTGTCGGTGAAATGGTTAACATTACTGCCAACGCTCTCTGGGAGTTGTTGTTGCCTCTATGGCATCAACAGATTCCAGTCAAATTACTTTTAAAATATTCAACAGTTTTCATGTATTGTTGTCGTGAAAGAGACACTGGTCATGAAATCCTTGTTTCTCAAACGCAGGTTAACTGCACTGATAAATTGCTGAATATTTTGAAAATAACGTTACTATTTTCCAGTCAAATTAGCCTTGGAATATTCTATAGTACTTTGCCAACAATATATTCTATGTAGTTTGTGGTGCTAAAAATGCTAACTAATAAAACCCTGATGACATGAAGGCCATTCAGAAATATTGATTAAAGGTGCGTATTCACACCAAAATGCTTTAAATAGAATTGTTAAAATTGTATACTTTTAGAGCCTTAAATTGTGTGCATAGATATAATGAAACGAAATAAATCTTAACATACGTTGATTAAATCAATACGTATAAATTAATACGTTTCTTTAAGTTGTGAAATAGAATTAGACACACGAGTCCCTATTTCAACTTCACATCTAAAGAAATTATATTAATCTATTCGAAATGAAATCATCATATTTTAAGATTTATTTCATCTAATTACAATGTGGTACACATTTTAAGCCTCAGGAAGTATATAATTGTAACAGTTATACTTTCAAGTATTCTGCTGTGAATATGCGCCTTTAAACAAACTAAAAAAGAAATATCACAATTGCCAAAAACAGATTTAACAATTTATACAGACCAGTATAATATATGATCTTCAACAAGCATGTAACAAGTATCAAATAAAATTTCAAATTGAAACGCAGAATTATTGAGAAAAAAGCAATAAACAGCACCTAATATATAAACCGATGGCCAAGAACATCAACAAATGAGGAATCCAGTTTATCTATCAATCATAATCAACTACGTCACATGAAGGCCGACCTCATAATCAATTACATCATGAATGACACGATTTAGTCAGTTATAAACACTTAATAGTCCGTCAAGTTGTACGAATTGTGTATCTTTACTATATAATAAACATGCTGTTGAATATTTTGAAACTAATTTGACTGGGTGCTGTTGCTGCCACTGCAACAGCAACCAGTCAAATTAGTTTCAAAATATTCAACAGCTTACCTGTAGTTTTCTAGAAATTGAGATTCACAGTACAGGGATCGATTGATCTGAACACGAGCAAAATGTGGGTGGAGCTTAGCTAGAGATGGGTGGGCCATAGCTAAACCTGGATTCGTACATTCCCCAATATATACCTAATTTTTGTGCTGAATTTAACAAGTGACAATAACACAGTGTCTAATCTACATGTAACATCGACTCCCTAGCAACTTTGAAACAGCTGGCTACTACTAAATAAACAAAAACATTACGAGATGCTCCCCATCTATATCAACGCAGAGTCCATAGCATAATGATATTATATATTATTTCCAGGCTTATTGGAGTAATTTCTAAACACATCTTATGAGAGGTTCAAACAGTTGTTATTTCAAAATGTTCAGTTTGACAGACCGAATTATTCTAGCTATGGGTCGTGGCTATTATTTATGTCAGCAGCTGCTACGGAGACTGGTGAAATTTTCAGAATTAATTACTTTATACTTTATACACAAGAGAGGGATCATAATTAATATTAAAAAATTCTAAATTTTCCAAACTGGTAACACAAAAAAGGTGGGATGGGGGGGGGGCACGATCACCTCTGATTGGTATCTGATGCTTGTGCTGGGCTTCAAGACGAATATAGAATGCCTGGCACTGAGTCTGTGCCTGCTGGTCGCGCAAAATATTTATTTTTCTATAGAACTTTCTATGGCCTGTAAATGCTCTTCAATAAATTCGGACTTTCATATCAGCGTATGGACTCGGTACTGTATAGATAACTAAATGAAGAGCAACTCGAGTTTTCGCGTTACATGGCCTATAACTAAATAAGTTTTGATTGAAAAAATATAGACTTTGAAAGAGAAGAAACAATGATATAACAATTCCTGCCTATTCATTCCTGATATATATATTAACACAGCCTTTTGTTAACAATAACAAATATCATTAATTGTCTGGAATGACTGCAAAAAATGTATACTATTTATACCTTATTAACCTTTTAACACTCATATGAGCCAAAAACAGCTTCTGCAGTGGTCTTGAGAAATGTCCATTTGCAGACCAAGAGAAGACTATTTTTTTTAAATTCATAACTGGAATGACTGGCTCGATAACCGAGCCAGTCATTCGTCATAAATTTTCAAAAAAACGGCTTCTCTTGGTCTGCAAATGGACATTTTCTATGAGAAAATTTAATTTTTTTAAACAAATATAAATGTTAAAGGGTTAATATGTATGATATGCAAAGTATTCCTAATATATATATATATATATCGATTTGAATTTGATTAAATATATTTGTTCAAAGATATAGGTCTATAATATAATATATACAGCATATATAATCTTCACAACAACGTAATAACAACAATTTTACTTATATATTAATATATATATCTATTAATTTATACAGAATATTAGATTTAACAATGATAATGAACTAGAATGTGCAGTCGATGACACGCCATCACAAATCCTCACACTTTTGCCAACTTTGATGTTCTGCCCCCACCCCACCCTGGGGCAGAGACTAAGGTAGACTTTGTCTCACAATCTGCAATCATACGGGTAACTAAAATACCCAATTTGGTTGAACAAATTTAACTTTCTGCTCCCCCCCTTCACCCCACCCCGACCCCAAACCCATCAGCCTACACATCACGTAGTTGATTATGATGTCATATGATGAATGGTTAAACTGGAAAGGTACATTTCTATTCATTTTCATAAATGTATGATAACTAGTTAGTAATGTTCATTTTGAAAACCACATTGTCACAGACACCAACATTGTTCCCACAATGTACACCAGCATATCTCCCCCCCCCCCCCCCCCCCCCCCCCCCCCCCCGGATAATGCAGCTTACTGGGCCATGGGTATCTGCCCAACATCAGGTCAGTAAGCCGCGTTATCAGGGTCTACTGTCTGCACTGCGGATAACCTTTTAACACAGGTGTAATAAGTGTAAAGGTCGATCTCGGTTTCTTCATCCCATTCATAGTACAATGCAACCTCCTTAAGCCCCGCCCTCTTTAAGCCTTTCGTCCTCAAATTTCTTGAAAACTCAAATTTTCTCATAGAAAACGTCAATTTGCTGACTAAAAGATATGAAACTTATCACTACAATGACTGACTCGGTTATTGAGCCAATAATTCAAGTGGTACATTTTCATTTGGCCTGCAAATAGACATTTCTCAAGGCCACTGCTAAATGCAGTCTTTAGCCGTCTTAAGTGGTAATCCGTTAACCCTAAAATTTATTCAAGAAAATTTCAATTTTCTCATAGAAAATGGCCATTTGCATACCAAGAGAAAACTATTTTTAAAAATTTACCATTAGAATGACTGGCTCAATAACAGAGCCAGTCATTCTAATGGTAAATTTTTTTTAAATAGTCTTCTCTTGGTCTGCAAATGGACATTTTTCAAGACCCCTGTGGAAGACATTTTTGGCTGATATGAGTGTTAAGGGGTTATGTCTTATATCTGTACTGCACCAATGTATCCGATAAAAATTATCAATCATTGTTAACTTAATTCCTTTACACTGAAGCCGACCAAAAAAACAGCTTCTGCAGTGGTTTTGAGAAACTTCCCTTTGCGTACCAGACAAAGGTAAACTCTGACAAATTGTATGTCAAAAATACCCTTTTTTCTTATAAAATGCACATCATCCATATTTCTTCCACAAACTTGACAAATATGAAAATTTATGAAATAGCCTGTGAAAGATGTATGTTCAATAAGTCTATTAACCCTTTAAGAATCAAGAAAAGTTCAATTTTCTCAAAGAAAATGACCATTTGCAGAGCAAAAGAAGGCTATTTTTGAAAATTTACTACTGGAATGACTGGCTCGATTAATCGAGCCAGTCATTCCAGTTGTAAATTTTCCAAAATAGTCTTCTCTTGCTCTGCAAATGGTCATTTGTCAAGACCACTACAGATTCCATTTTTGACTGATTTGAGTGTCTATAGGGTTAAAGAAAAATCCATTATGAACAGCAGATAATAGATTAAAATTTGACCGCAGAAAGCATAAGGGTTAAGTGACAGTCTTTTACCCTTACCACTCTGATGTTAATTTTTTAATTTTCTGATTAAATTAAAAGATGAACTGGTGTACATTTTTCAACAAATTTGGTGGAAGATGGTGCTGTCAAAGACAGCAACATCGTCCACCCAAATTGTTGAAAAATGTACACTAGTTTCTTTGCTATTGACATGGTAAAAGATAGACTAATGACATCAGAGTGGTAAGGGATAAATCTTTACATGCACAAAGCTGCACTGCTACCCCATATTAATGGCATGAATTCGTTTTTAAGCTTGCCTAACTAATAGTTCAAGAAATATTCCCGAGGGCCACTACGTATACTCCACCCACATCTTTGGTGATGATGGACAGACATTTTGAATTTCATATACGAATTAATGAAATTTAAGATGGTTGAATCATTATAAATTTACAATTTTAATAAATATTTTTAAAGTTTTTTAATTACTACTTCAATATATAGTCCGAGAAATGTGGCTCGAATTCAACACAGCTATATGATGTGTATAATATGAAATCTGATGCCTAAGCCTGCAACTACTTTCAGTCAAAGATTTTTCAAAATATTCAACATGATACATGTATGAAATATTATTGCATTGTAGTAATGTCTAGCATCATATAAAGCATATGAAATTGAAAAATACACATCAATTCCATTAATAAAGCATTTTTTCATAAAGCAATCACCATTTAATGGTCAAGCCGGCCAAAACTGACCTCTGCAGTGGTCTTCAGAAATGTCTATTTATAGACCAAGAGAAGACTATTTTTTTTACATTATCACAGGAATGACTGAGCCAGTCACTCCAGTTGTAAATTTAAAAAAAACAGCCTTCTCGTGGCCTGCAAAAAAGTTTTCGTTGAGTAAGTGTCAATTTTCCTGTTCAAATTTGGCCATTAAAGTTTTTATAAGCAATAAAGCTAAATTAGTAAGATGTGCGCACTATTTATAAGCGAAATTATGAAAATTATATGTATGCTAACATTATATATACTATACACTTTCCAAGCTTCGTACAACGTTCGACCCTTGCGTAGTCAAACTTCTCCAAATAGGAGCTTCCAGGAAACAAAAACCTCTCTAAATAAACATATCTCATATAATGAATTCAATAGGGGGATCATTTCTAGCCTTGCCACTTTTATATACACGTGTTGCAATGGCCCTTTACATTTTTAGCTATGCCCCGCCCATCTCGAACTAAGCTCCACCCACACTTCGCCGTGTTGGGCTTGATCGATCACCGAATGCCCTAACTATTAATTTCCTGAAAACTGTACGGGTAAGCTGTTGAATATTTTGTAACTAATTTGACTTGGTGCTGTTGCTGTGCCCAGTCAAATTAGTTTCAAAATATTCAACAGAATATTTATTAAATAGTAAAGGCATAGAATTCTTACAACAACGCATGGCCCGTCTTCAAATATGCGTTCGTGACGTACTTATCGACGTCATTCATCTTGTCATTCATTATGATGTCATTCTACATGTCGCATAGTTGATTATGACATCATAGGATGGATTGATAAAGTGGAAAGGTCTATTGATTTGAAACTTTAAAACCAGAATTGCCTATGGCAGCAACAGCTTCCAGTCAAACTTATTTCAAAATATTCAACAGGATGTTTATTAACCCTTACCACTCTTATCGACTATTTTACAATTTTAAATTAAATTAAAAACTGGTTTGTTAATTTTTCAATAAAGTTGATGGAAGATGCTGCTGTCTATCATCCACCAACAGTTGTTGAAAAATGTACACCCGTTTCTTTGCTACTGACACGGTAAAGGTTAGAATATTGACATCAGAGTGGCAAGGGTTAAATTGTATACTCATCAAAGACATACAATTCACACACATTAATGACAGACTTTGCCCTGTTCATGACTGACTGTGACATCAGCTAACATGCGACGGATTTGATTATGACCACATAATCTAGTGACAGACCAGATGCCTCTTTTCTCAAATAGGAATTTCCTCTCAGGAAACGGGGAACCTTTAAATCCCTTGACGCGTCACTTTTTACAAAGTTCATCATAGACGTAGCTAAAACAATATTGAGTTCATATAAAATATGTAAATAATAAATAATTACTAAATCATTTATTCACATAAAGTTTTGTTTACACAACATATTTAACATAAACAAATAGGTGGGTGATTTCGTCTATGAATTCTAATGCTTTTTCTATTGTTTATTGATGTTAATTTATTAATACTGATTATTATTATCGATGGGTCAGGTGACTAGGTCATTTGTGTATACGGAAAAAAATATCAGACAAAACTAGCAGTCTTGGATATGTTTACGAGTGAGGGTTTAGGGCAAATGCTAGCTAGTTACCGTAGTCTAATTTCTGCCATAGCAGTGAATGGCTAATAATAGATGGATTCATTTCTAGCTAAGCTCCGCCAACTTTATATACACAATTGAATCAATTTTAACAAACTGAACCCAGAATCTGAAATTCAAGATAATTATACAGCTAAGATGTTGGATATTTTGAAACTAATTTGCCTTGGAGCTGTTGCTGCAGCAGCAACAGCTTCCATTCAAATTAGTTTTAAAATATTCAACAAAATGTTTATTATATTACAAAGTCACGACATAAAATTCAGACAGTTGCCGTCAGACCTTTCCATCAGTGTTCTGTAATAAGGTCACAGCTCACATTGGCCTTTGACCTTACGACCGTAAAGTCATCATACTGATTCCTACCGCCATTGGCAACAACCTATCCAAATTTTTGGTACCAGCCCCTCCCATTCTGGAGGACCCAGGCATGGCAGCACAAACGTGACACACAAATACTCTGTCATACTACAACTGATGAACATATTTATATGTTCATATGTTGAGATGTCCACTCATATCTGCCACATATATATGCAATAAACCATACACTGACAAAACTGGTCGGAGTGTACTCACCAGACCACGTTGATATGAATGGACAGAGCGTCTCATTTGAGAAATGGCTAAGCTCCTTGAGCTTCACTGTCTCATTTTGAAGACGTCAAACAGGCATCTCTTACAGAATAGCATTGCATTTGCTCACACAAATATGTCCACGTCATATTTGCACACACACGCACACGATGCATGCATGCATGCACACACGCACGCACACACTTACACAATCTAAGACAACAAACAGGTATGCCTCAGATACTTACATTTCAATTCATGGATCAATTTCCTCACACAATCATATGACGTCATAATCAACTACGTGACGTGTAGGCCTCCGCCATAATCATGACATTATGAATGATTCAAAATAGTCGGCCTTTAATGCCTAATAGTCCAACACGTTGTACGAATTGTATGACGTTGCTATTTAATAAACATGCTGTTGAATATTTTACCTAGGCAGCAAGAGCACACAGTTAAATTAACTTCAAAATATTCACCAGTTTTCCCTGTATAGTTTTCGGGAAATTGCGTCAAGAAATTTAAGATCAATCGATCCCAAAATGAGCGTGGTGTGGGTGGAGCTTAGACAGAGATGGGCGGGGCATAGCTAAAACTGGAAAGGTTCATTGATGCTATAATCGCATGTTAGTGTACAAGCATGCACACCCACATAAACATTGCATACGGGGAAGACCACAAACATGTGGGACAAACTGATCACCTCTGATGTATAATCTGGAACATAGATATGAAATGCCACGAGTCAGGATCACATATAAAAGGCGCAATGGGCACAATTACCCCTCACGCTGGCACCTTGCACTTATATAAGTACAAGACTTACCCCAACAAGGAATCACTGCCAAAAATTAATGCTTGATTAGTTAATTCAATCAAGTAAAAACTTATACGTACTGTAGGGGAGGAGGTGATACAGTTTTATTCAATGACCAACTGGTGAAATATTATGTTAAAACGAACACACATTCTCGCTCCCCACCCGCGGACAACTGTGAACAACAAAACATATGGATGGCCTAAACAGATTTCCCCCGCAAGGGTGTGTGTGTGGTGGTGGTGGTGGGGGGGGGGGGGGGGGGGGCAATGATGGACAACCACAGACAACATGATAAACCATAAGACTGCCATCTCCAGAAAACGCACAGATGACGTCATACACTCCATTGCGGACAACCACTGCCAACAACTAACACGTTGTAGCAAAGAATTCAAACTGTACCGCTATATAAATCAAGTGACTTGACGGCCTACCACTATAGACTCGATCAAAACTTTGATCATCATGAGGTGTAAATCAGCCCATGAGTTCTACCAGAAGACTGGCGATAATTTAAGCCAGAAATGTAAGCTAAAGCTATTTGCTAAATGCAAAACGTAAGGTTTAGGTTTCTGCAGTACTCAGAGAAAAAATACTGTATGGCTTCTGCTTAACAAAATCTCAGAGAGACAACTCACCTCCTCTTCCTGAGCCTGTAACCATTTGATTAAATGGTCAGATTTAATGTGGATACGTTATAACAGCAATCTGCTTTCAAAATATTAAACATATCTCCTATTTTGAAATTTAGATTCTAGAAATTTATGTGTTAAATGGCTACAGTCATTCCAATGCCCAAGAAATGATAATAAATAATTTTAAAACATGGCCATGCGCCATCCTAAAATATCACAATGTCCAAAAACTAATACCCGTAATTCATTTCAAAGAATGACAACGTTTGTATACATTTGTAATTCGTCAAAAAACTACTTACGGTTGAATGAAAAACACATGCACGCACGAACTCGTGCAAGCACAAACACACGCATATATCTATAAAGATATATGTGAATTTACACATGTATATATACATATATATATAATATATAATTATTTAACATAAACATGCTACACTAACCTTCAAATTGCCAAGATTGATAAAAAAAAATCGAAGTCTTTGCTAAGAGAAATGCCTATTTTTTTTAAATTGTATCACTGGAATGACTAGACATGGATTCAAGCAATACATTTTCAAATATGGCCTCTTTGTTTGCAAATAGACATTCTTCAAGACCAACACACTGGCCGCTTTTGACAATCTTGAGTATTTAATGGTTAAATATATCTGTGACCTTTATCCCTATAAGCCGCAAATTAGTTTGAGAACATTACAGAAGACATCGTTTCCCGTCTTAGGTGTGAACCGGTTAACAAGTAACAAATGCTATACTCTGTCAACCAGCAAGGCACAGCATTTGAATGCAGAAGCAATTCACCTTTCCAGAGTATCAACCCATCATATGACGTCATAATCAACAACGTGATGTGTAGAATGACATCATAATAAATGACGTCATGAATGATGTCGATAAGTACGTCACGAATGCAAATTTGAAGACGGTCTATGTACAAATTGTATGCCTTTACTATTTAATAAATATTCTGTTGAATATTTTGAAACTAATTTGACTGGGCGCTGCACCCAGTCAAATTAGTTACAAAATATTCAACAGCTTACATGTATAGTTTTCAGGAAATTGATAGTTATGGCATTCAGGGATCGATCAATCCCAACACAGCGAGGTGTGGGTGGAGCTTAGCTAGCGATGGGTGGGGCATAGCTAAAAATGGAAGACCATTATACACTGTTAGAAAATGTATATTTTGAGACTAACTTGACTGAAAAAACTGAACATGCTATTTAGGATAGCCACAACTTGCAGTTAAAGTACACACATCAAAATATCAACACAAAACAATTTTTGTATTGTTAAGGAATTTTGGTATCTCATCTTGTGAATTCAAAGCATGAGTTAACTAGTTTGCTAATCAAATTTGGTAAAAAAAATTTAAATTTTCTCAGGAAATATTGACTTGCAGGACATCGAGATTATTTTTGAAAATTAACCACTGGAATGACTGGTTTTGTTATCCAGCCAGTCATTTTAGTGATAAATTTTCAAAAATTATTTTCGTTTTAACTTGAAAATGGACATTTCTCAAGAGCACAAGCCGGAGCTGTTATGGCTGTCTTCACCATACAATGGTTAAACAACAATATTTCATCTTTCTGGTACAACAACAACAACAGCAGTATAAGTGTTATAGAATTATTTCTACAAAGAGGCCTGTTTTCAGTGATACTTCAGCGGATATATTACAAGAAAAACTTGCCGCCCGATGGCCGTGGCGACGATGGAGAGTTGAGTGGTGATAGCCGTGGAGATGGTGGTGGCGATGCCATGGCACTGCCCTTACCCTCCCTTGGAAAGATATTGTCAATTATCGGCTGAATAGTCTCCCACACACGAGCAAGCTACAAAGAGAAAATTGCGAACAAATTCATATGATGATTGATAATCTTTTCATCGAAAACGTTCATTTGCAGACCACGAGATTATTTTTGAAAATTTACCACTTGAATTGACTGGCTCGGTTACCAGTCATACCAGTGGCCAATTTTTTAAAATAGTTTTCTCTTGGTCTGCAAATTCGTCTTTATCAAGACCAGTGCAGAAGCTGTGCTTTGGCGGCTTGAGGGTTAAAAGGTAAATATAGTGTTTCTAGATATATTGTGAGCAGGTATACATATGGCAATAAAACATGGGAAAATTATGCTATTGAAGGTCGCTTTATTGGCAACAACGACAGCGAATATAGAATACAGTTGCGTAGCACATATTTTCTCTTCTTTGAGGCCGATAAACTTTGAGTCTCGAAGCAACAAAATAGTTCGATATGATTGATAAATCTAAAAAGAATGGTTATTTTCTCTATAAAAGAGATGAGTGGCAACTGAAGAAAAACACTGACCAAGTTTGAAAAACACTGAAAAACACTTAGAGAAAGGTTAGATTATAATTTTAAAGGTATTTAATCAAAAGCAGAAGCTAATCAAAAGCAGAAGCTTTTGAAATCCCAATTTTATAACAACAAAAAACCCCACTGAAATCAGTGCATCCACTGAAAACTCTCAAGTATTCTATAAGAGTGACCAATCAAATGACACATTTTATAACTGCATCAGCCGACATATTACAATGATGGCGACGACACGTTATTGAAGGCTTGATGTTCATTTGAACCATATTAATAAGTAGGTACACTGATATGTTGATGCATACTTAATTACCCAATACATGTCGCAATATGTCATCGTAAAATATTGTAAAAAATTCATAAATGTTTCTGACCGAACTTTCAGATATGTTGATTTTTTTCATACTTACATGTATATAGCGTTAATTGGCCGATTGGCTTTGTTTGAACAAACTTGGATCCCTATGCCCTAAGGATACTTCCTGCCAAATATAATTGAAATCGGCCCTGTGGTTCTTGAGAAGAAGTCGTTTAAAGAAAAAAGTTGACGGACAGACGGACAGATCCCGGACGGTCGCCATGGCATAAGCTCACTTGGCTATTCTGGCCAGGTGAGCTAATAATAGGTCACAGTGACCTTGACGGTTGACTTCAAAATCGATAGGCTTCTTCGGATCACCAAGGAAAAAGTTCCCACGCTAAATTGGTAGCAATCCCTTCAATAGAACTCGAGTTATCACCAGGAAACGCAATACTACCTAGTTAATTAGGTCAGTGATCTTGACCGTTGACACCAAAATCAATAGGGTTCTTCGAATCACCAAGAACAAGATCCCATGCCAGATTGGTAATGACCCCTTCAATAGAACTTGAGTTATCATCCGGAAATGGAAGCCCAGATGGAGAGATGGACAAACAAAGCAAACACTATATAACCCCACCCCACCCCGATATTTATCTAGGGGGGGGGGGGGGCATAATCAACGACATGGGTATTAAATAAACTTGTTTTTGTTACCTCTGTGTTTGCTCTTAGCTCCACATCCACCAGACTATGAAGCATGTCAGCCAGTATTTCCAGGTTTGCGTGGATCAGTTGCGTCTCCATTTGTAAACAGTAGAGGGAAAAATAATTCCTGTTCTCCATATTCATGATCTGACCCTCTTGCTACAAAATAGTTAATAAAGGGATTAATTCCTAGGGATGCCCACCCATTTCTAACTATAGGCTTGGAAGATTATGTGATTAAATCGAAAATCATGATTATGTTTTAAATCGTGAGGTTATATGATTACAAATTAAATAATTGAATAATCGGGAATATTTTCTATTGCATAAAATATTTCAAAACTTATCTTTCAATTACTTTTTAATGCGATCAGTCATGCAAAAAGACATTTTGCTAAGTGAATGTATGCCCATTTGTAGGGCAAGAGAAGACTATTTTTGGAAATATATTACTGGAATGCATTCCAGTGATACATTTTCAAAAATAGTCTTCTCTGCAAATGGACTCTTCTAAATCAATTGCAGTTTTTGTCATTGATATTCTTTATGGCTTGGTAATTTGTATCCAAGCTGATTAATCGAGTAATCATGATCATTTTTTAATAATGCTCAATGCAATAATCGGGCAAGCCTACCTAACTAAACTCCGCCCACATTATACATGTGCTGGAATTCATCTTTCCAGTTTATCTTTCTATCATGAAGTCATAATCGACTACGTGACGTGTATGCCGATGTCATCATCATGACGTCATGAATGATTCGAACTAGTCCATCCTTAACGCTTAATAGTCCAACACGTTGTACGAATTGTATGACTGCTATTTAATAAACATGCTGTTGAATTAGCCAACAACAGCACCCAGTCGAATTAGTTTCAAAATATTCAACAGCTTACCTGCATAGTTTTCTGGAAATGAACAGCTAGGGAGTTCTGAGATCGATCGATCCCAACACGAGCGTGGTGTGGGAGGAGATTAAATAGAGATGGTTGAGGCATGGCTAAAACTGGAAAGGTGAATTGATCGTATACGTTTAAATCTGAACTCCAAGAATCTAAATGTCAAGGTAACTATACAGGTAAGCTGTTGACTATTTTGAAACTAATCTGAATGGGGGGGGGGGCTGTTGCTGCCAGAATTTCAAACTATTCAAAACATTTTTTAGTAAATTGTAACTTAAGCAAAGATATACAATTTCTACACCTTTATGGCAGACTATTGCTAGCGTAATAATAGACTGACGTCATTTTGATAGTGACATCAGCTAAGAATGTGTGAGACGTGATTAAATCGAAAATCGTGATTATTTCTTAAAACATTAATTTATACATGCATGATTAAAAATTATATAATTGAATAATTGTGAATAATTTCTACAGAATAAAATATTTCAAATCCTCCCTTTTGATGTGATCAATCATGAACATTGACACTTCTCAGTGAATGTATGTCCATTTGCGGGCCAAGAGAAGACTATTCTTGAAAATGTATCACTGAAATGACTGGCTCGAGAATCAAGCGAGGCAATCAAGCTGGGTATTCCAGTCATACATTTTCAAAAATACTCTTCTCTTGTATGTCTTGACGGCACATGGACTTTTTTAACCAACCACTGCAGCGTTCGTCATCTATATGCTTTTGACGGTATTCCTGGGTAATTTGTACCCAAGCTGATTGATCGAGTTATCATGATTATCCTTAAATAATTGATCATGATCACTCAAAGCAATAATCGCAGAAGCATGTGACTTAATAGATTATGACATCATTTACATGTGTACATGTACTTGAGTGACGGATCGGATCACGCCATTACGGCCCATATGCACTAATGCATAATTTCGTAGAAATCCATAGAACTATATTGTTGAAAAAAATTTGCTAAGCAAAGATAAATTAAAAACAAAAGGTTGGGACTTGCAGGCTGAGCCTTCGGGGCATTTTAAATACTTCAACCCTTTCACCGATAAAATTCCAAGTATCTCAATCTCGGTGCAAATAAATCATAAAGACATTGCTGCCTCAGGCATGTGTGCAAGTTCTGAAGCCAAAAACATTAGGGTTCTTCCAGTTAAATTAGGTTGAAATCCGCCAAGCCGTTAATGAGGAGTCGCGTTTTTATACCAACGTTGACGGATGGACGATGGATGACATGCGCCAGGGTCCTTGACCATTGACCTTTTGAACTCAACATCATTGTGTGATGCCATGTCATGATAAGGAGGCATGTGTGCAGGTTTCGGTCAAGTATTATTAACCTAACATGATATATGTATATAAACAGAAAAGTTGAGCTAAATTGAAAATGTTAAAGTTGAAAGAACAAGATTTTACCAAGGTCACAGTGACCTTGACCTTTGACCCCCAAGGTCATTGTGTGATGCAGTATCATTAAAAGGAGGCATGTGTGCAGGTTTGCTTCAAGTATTATTAACCAAACATGATATATAAACAGAAAAGTTGAGCTTAACAAAAAACGCTAAAATTTAGGGTTAGTTACCTTGACCGTTGACATTTTGACCACATGCTCATTGTGTGATGATGTTAGGGCTGGGCGGTTTGGCCTAAAAGAAAACCGGTGACGGTATCACTAATTAAACCGGTATTAACGAAATACCGGTTTAAGGGGTTAAAATGATCGAAAATAATTTGAAATATGAAAATATGCCGTTTTCATTAGCTACAGTACATGTATTTTGCGATTTGACAAGTGACGCAAATTGCCACGAAATTAGAACGGTAACTACGTACGACTGCTCACTTCGACGCTATCTATCTCAAAATAGTAGTTAAAATAAATTAAATAAATAAAGTCTGGTTCATGTGATGTCGTGAAAATAACACTCTAATTACTAAAATGTTGATTTTCAACACTGTTATTAGGTAACTATTTTCGAAAGCGTAGTAAAATCTAATGCGTGTAAGTAGGAACCCGGATATGAGAGCGAGTTTAGGCTCCTAGTAGAGTACCGCACATATGGTTAGCGTTCGTATAACCACCTACAGTATGATCTAGTCTAGTAAGTCATGTGTCTGTATTTCGAGTACTCAGTATTTAGTAATACTCCTCAATAAACTGTCGTTCAAGCGGGTGAATGTCATTCAGCACGCAACTAAAGAGTAGTCATTTCCCGGAAATCGCGCCTCAAGAATTCTCACAAAAAATGTGTTTGACCATTTTTCGAGGTTCATATGTCATAGAATAAAGAGATTATGATAATTTGACAACATAAACGCAATGATTCGTGAATTTAACTTAAATCTACTTAAATCAACACTTCGTACTTGAAGATATACGAAGACGAAAAAGGCTGGGCGGTAAAACAAAACGATGTGATGTAACGCCTATTGAGCAGAAGTCATGTGATAAAAAATACTACGAATTTCATTCATAAAATCGATAGTAGTGAATACCCCGGCGGAAGAATTTGTTAACAACCAGTCACATTACGCCTGCTCGTATTTGAGAGGCTAAGAGGTGTATTTTACTTGTAACTACATTGTACTCCGCCAACATAAGAAGTGACTTAATCGTTTTCATTTCGTAGTCCGTGATGGATCATTTTATGTTTGTCGAAATCTAAGGGAAATCATGATTTGTTTGGATTGGGAGTTCATTGTATAGCGACGTTGTTTTCGCAGCGCGTTTCTTGATTTTTTTTTGTATCATGTCACATTTGGAATCCTAATTAAACATAGTACAAACTTGAATTGAAAAAAGGATTATTTGTTGCAAAGAACTTTTGATTTCCAAATTATTCAATCTTACATTGAACCCGCAGAGCTTACGTCATGTAAAATTCCTCGGCCGATTTGTTGGGATTTCACCAACACCATTGCTTTCCCACGGCTAATAGTTATAGATGACTGTATTTTATGTCTCTAGTAGCAAATGGTTACACTAGATGAGAATATTAAACTGCAAGTCAAGAACAAACTAGTTTCGGACAGTCACCAGATTTTGCGCAATGGCAATCTTATGGACGGTTTTTCAGTTTTTTTATTTTCGTAATGGTTTTTAAACCGTCGCCATAAGAAACCGTGAGACGGTGTGAAACCGGTATACCGCCCAGCCCTAGATGATGTGTTATTACAAATTTGGGTCCAGTATGATTAACCGAACATGAGATATAAACAGAAAAGTTGAGCTAAATGCAAATTGGACGACGACGACGACGACGACACCACCACCGCTGCCGCCACCACCGCCGGACAACTTTCAGGGTATCACAATAGCTTGTTTCAGTTCGTTGTTGCTGTTTTATGAAGCAACAGATTTATAAATTAATCCAGTGAACCCTTTAACATTCAAGCCAGCCAACAAGAAGTTCTGCAATGGTTTTGAGAAACGTCTATTTGCAAACCAAGAAAATACTATTTTTGAAAATTTAACACTGCCACGATTGACTCGATAACCGAAACAGTAATTCCAGTGATAAATTGTCAAAAATAACCTCTTGGTCTACATACAAATGGGCGTTTTCTATGAGAAAAGTTAAAGATTTGCCTGCTGGGGAGGCAAATATTGTAAAAGGATGCTTCACCTTGTAATAGCTAAATTTGGTCAAGAAAACCTAAATATTTGCTCATTGAATGTCCATTTGCAGGCCAAGAGAAGACTATTTTTGAAAATTTACCACCGGAATCAGTCAATTAAAAGGTAAAACTTCAAAAATAGTATTCTCTTTACCTGCAAATGGATGGCCCTCAAGACTACTGCAGAGGCCAGTTTGGACCAGCCTCATTCTGAAAGAGTTAACCCTTTGAACCCGAAAAGCCAAAACACCAAAATCCTTGACGATTTTATATTAAGTATTCTGTTAAGTATTTTGAAACTAATTTGACTGGGAGCTGTTGCTGCCTATGGCAGCAACAGGTTCCTGTCAAATTAGTTTCAAAATACTCAACAGTTTACCTGCATGCATGTTTTAAAATTACGTTTCTGGAAATTCAGGGTTCAAAGGATCTAATTTAGGAATTTCATGTATTTTCGCTAAAATTGACATTGTGAAAAAATTCTGCTAATACAACTATTTACCTCTAATATTCTGTGTTCTAGTTGTTCCATTCCTCCACACTGTAAACATAGAAACAAGATTATTATTCTGGAGAAATGAGCTGTGCTAGTCTTGATAAGATTTTAAAACAAAAAAAAACACTTTTTTATGCATTACCATATCGGGTAGGATGATTACTACACATGCAAGGGTCTTTGAGCGGATCTTTGTTTCAAAATTAGCATAAGCTAGTACCATTCAGTCTACAGACTCTGTAGTACGGAGAATAGATTACTGCACGCTGACAATGGAGAAATAATGAGAAGTTACTAGATGTCTAGAGATAATTTACATTTAATCGTCCAGATTTGTTTTATCTTGATCTAATCTCATATCAAATGTTGTATTGTACCGATAGATTATGGTTTATAGATTCCATATTATTCATATCATGTCACATTCCCAGATCTGTGCCCAGCCCATCTCTAGCTAATCTCCACCAACACCTCGCTCATGTTGGGAACAATCAATCTCTTAACTCCCTGACTATCAATTTCCAGAAAATTATACAGTTAACCTATTGAAAACTAATTTCAAAATATTCAAGAGCATGTTTATTAAATAGCAAAAAACATGCAATTCGTATGACGTGTCAGACTATTAAGAGTTAAAGACGGGTCAAATAGAATCATTTATGACGTAATGATTATGACATCATCCTACACCCCGCTTAGCTGATTATGACATCATTTGACATCAGATGATAGATGGATACCCTGGATAGGTAAATTAAACAGTGTTACCTCAGTTGTGCCTTGTACGGTGGCTGACATATGTTTCTTCTTGTATTGTCCCATCTTCTGCAAGGCTTTCTGGTGATCATTGAGGACACCTTTCTCATGCCGCTCTATCAAGTCCTGCAGGATATTCACAAATAGTGTATGGCATGTACTCACGCCCAATAACATATAGATCTCTGTATTTTCATTTCAGGTTATAAAGCGCATCGGCAAGGTGTTGAATATTTTGAAAGTAACTTTACTGGATGCTGTTGCTGCAGAAGACATAGAGCAGCAGCTTCCAGTTATGTTATTTTCAAAATATTCACCATCATATGCAAATAATAAAGAAAATCTAGGATTTTTATTTTTCATGGGAGAGTTGATACGTACCACATTCATAATCCCTAGCACCAGCCCCTATTACTTCTCCTACTAGCTGAAGTTGCTGCCACCAGGAACACTCTCGGCTATCGAGTCGGTTATTTTCAAAACTACGCTTCTCTCGGTCGACACATGGACATTTCTCAAGACCACTGTCAAAGGCATTGTTTTATAGTTTTGACCATTAAACGGCTAAATCGCCAGACTTATCTCCTCTGAAAGCCATATAAAATGTGCTTAGCTGTTTAATCGTCAAAAGTGTAAAACAATGGTTTAACAAGAGCTCCACAAATGGCGTATAATACCCCGCCATGATGATAAACCAAGAAATGAGAGCTATCAGAAAATATTTATTTCTTCCTCAGACCCATCAGACCAGTCATGCTTATGAAGTGTCAAAGCGATCCGTTAAACGTTCAAGGATGTATCGTCCGGAAACCAATTTTCAAAATGGCTGCCGCTGACCGGCGGTCATATTGGATTTCGGATTATCGTAAATTTCGATAAGGTTCTTCACCAGACATATTCCAACGACCATAGGAAGTGATCCGATAAATGGTAACGTAGATATTATCCAGAAACCAACTTGCGCCATCTTGGAGTTTGAATCATTGTCAATTTCGATAGGTTTTTTCTCCAGACCTAGTCCAACCACCCTATAAAGTTTCAAAGCGATCCGATAAACGGGAACAGAGTTATCAAACCAATTTTCAATACGGTTACTGGCAGCCATCTCGACGTTAGTATCATTGTCAATCGCGATAGGTTTCTTCCCCAGAGGTAGTCAAACCACCCTATGAAGTTTCATAGCAATCCGATAGACGATAACAAGTTATCATCTGGAAACCAATTTTCAAGAATGTCACCAAGGCTGGCGGCCATCTTGGATTTCGGATCATTGTCAATTTCGATAGGTTTCTTCCTCAGATGCAGTCCAACCACTCTATGAAGTTTCAACGCGATCCGATACACGGTAACGGAGTTATCATCCGGAAACCAATCTTCAAGATGGCCGCTGGTGGCTGGCGGCCATCTTGGATTTCGGATCATCGTCGATTTCGATAAGCTTCTTCCCCAGACCTAGTCCAACCACTTCATGAAGTTTCAAAGCAATCCGATAAACGGTAACAGAGTTATCATCCGGAAACCAATTTTCAAGATGGCCGTCGGTGGCTGGTGGCCATTTTGGATTTCGGATCATCGTCGATTTCAATAGGTTTCTTCCCCAGACCTAGTCCAACTACCCTATGAACGTTCCATGTGATCTGACAAAAGGTAACAGAGTTGTCATCTGGAAATCAATTTTGAGGATGGCCGCCAGTGGCTGGTGGCCATCTTGGATTTCGGATCATCATTGATTTCGATAGGTTTCTTCCCAAGACCTAGTCCAAACACCATATGAAGTTTCAATGCGATCCGACAAATGGTAACGGACTTATTATCCGGAAACCACTCTGCCACCCACACGCCTGCCCGCCCGGACGGCGCCATTACATAATACCCCGCCAAATTTTTTGGCTGGGTTTAAAAATCAGATGATAGCCTTTATATGAAAGAAATAGCTAGAGTTAATACGGTTCAGCTGCTAACACGAATAACAATAAAATATTTACCAGACAATAAATATAATATGCGTACAGTGCATCTCTATTAGCGTACCTTGTATGAAGACAACAGATCTTGAAAAATTGCTAACCTCTCAACCACAGAATCATCCTCCTCAGCAGCCTAAAAACGACAGAAACAATGAACATATTTGAGCAATGGAAACATGAAATCATATGATTATATATATGCATGTATAGCAGTGCTTCAGACCGTGATTTTCACCACACATACACAGGGTCAGCGGAGGCAGTGAGAGCTAGGGGACTGATTTCTGGTGGAACAGGGATCAGGTCTATATCATACTAGAGACGTGTGGTCTGCACAGTTCTCTCTGCAGAATTTTGTAAAATTAGAATCATTGATAAGATGCCGTACAAGGGTAAACTGTTTCTGTTGAGTATTTTGAAATTAATTTGCCTGGAAGCTGTTGCTGTCCAGGCAAATTAATTAAAAAAATATTCACTTCAATTTCGTCGCTGGGAAGCATCACTTGGTAAGAGTTCTGACCAATGTGGCACAAAAAAATTATGACAAACAAAAGATTGTTATTTCGGATTTGAAATTACTTTTAATCCAAGACAGAATTTAAATGAACAACATAATGTATCCCGTCTTATTTACATTTTGGATGTCATCGTCTCGTCGCTAGGAAACATTTGCAGTGATATGGAGGATAACTATGCGTTATCTAACCAATGGAAATTTTTGTTAAGCTTTATCTAACCAAGGAAAACGTTTCATTAAATATTACATGTGCATTCATATCAAGAAATATGAAAAGGGCTGAAAGTCTTGTTTGTATGATAAATTTATTGGCCCAAGGGTCATAGTGCTTACCTAGCTGATGAGGAACTGTAAAAAATTTTACATTAATTAATGGACAACAGGCACCATTGGTCCATCAGGCAACCATAGAACTGTTGCCATAGACTAACACTGGGCCTTATCGTTATTGGACAATGAGGTAATTATCCTCATCCCTAATGACTGACAACGCAAAATATGCAATTATCTTGCCAAAGCATGACCATTAATTGGTTAAAACTTCAATTAATATGACCGAGGTCATACTTTTTTATGTAATAGTGAATAAAAGTTTAAAAATAGTTTTTCTTAGATTTGTTGCACTTTAACCCTCAAATTTGTTCAAGAAAACTGAACTTTTCTCATATAAACAATTTTAGAGGTTTTTTACTCATCACTGGAATGACTGGCTCCTGTTATTGAGGCAGTCATTCCTGTAATAATTTCTTTTTTAAATTATTCTTTTCGGCCGACTTAACCCTTTAACACTTCTATCAGCCAAAAACGCCTTCTGCGGTGGCCTTAAGAAATGTCCATTTGCAGATCAAGAGAAGACTATTTTTGAAAATTTACCACTGGAATAACTGGCTCGATAACTGAGCCAGTCATTCCAGTGATAAATTTTCAAAAATAGTCTTCTCTTGGTCTGCAAATGAACATTTTCTATGAGAAAATTTAAATTTTCTTGAAGAAATTCAAGTGTTAAAAAGGGTTAAGCGTGTGTAATCTTTTCCAGATTGACTGATTTGTGAGAAATAATAATCACATTCACGCTTTATAAATCATAAGACTGTTAGATCAACTAAATATTTGACCTGTTGTGTTCCTTTGTCTGAAAGAAAGGCAAAGTCTATAGCCAAATGCTTGAAACCCTTTTGAAGCTGCTCCCAAGATGTACTGCTGCCTGTCGCCCAGGAGCTCACAGGAGACTCATCTGCACTAAGGCCACTAAACGACAAAAAATAAAGTATACATTAAAATCTCAGTAATAAATGTAGTCGTGGTATTATGGTATTTTGGGATTGACAGGGAATCGAACACACAACCGGCGAAATTTCCAAGCATCATAGCTCACAAACGCTTCCACCACAATGCCGATAAACAAAGTCTTGCTTTGCCAGTGAGGTTTATACGATGAAGGTTTCTGACAGACTGTGGAATTTTGTGGTAGCTGATTTCGACCAGTAATTAATCAAAATGTTTCCTTCTATAGTATTTTAACAGTAGTGAAATAACGTCACAAGAGGTATTATTAAGTCATCGCTGTTACATGTAGGTGACATAACGATGTAATAATACATTTCTTGTGCTGTGCGTCAAAGTGAATGACTATTACACTAGCAGGGTATAAAATGATATACAATGGTTTACGGAATTTTATGCAAAGAAATAGAAGCTTGTGTATGTGATAAATTCAATGGACCTTTCCAGTTTATCCATCGACCATATTACATCATAATCAACGACGTGATGTGTAGGATGACGTCATAATCAATTACAGTATGAATGACTTAGGTCTGATAGGTTGTACGAACTGTATGTCTTTATAAACATTCTGTTGAATACTTTGAAACTAATTTGACTGGGCGCTGTTGCTGCCATAGGCAGCAACAGTACCCAGTCAAATTAGTTTCAAAATATTCAACAGCTTACCTGTATAGTTTTATTGAATATGATAGTCAAGGCATACCTAAGTTCCCTGCCAAATTGCTGTAGATCGGTGGCAAAGCCTATTGAGCGCGCAACCATGCGTTCTGCCATCTCGCGTAGCTTCGTCACTGCAGAGTAGAGCATATTCATATGCTGCTTACTGTTAGCCACCTGCTGCTGTGTATCCATTGGAATAAAATCCTGCAGAACAATACAACCATGATAATACAAGCAGGACATCATTTATCTTTGCTACACATATTTTGCATTCAGCAACATGTAAAGCTATATCTGCTATGCAAAAATTGTAAAAGATTG
Organism: Chaetoderma sp. LZ-2023a; assembly: GCA_034401795.1. Lineage (NCBI taxonomy): Eukaryota > Metazoa > Mollusca > Caudofoveata > Chaetodermatida > Chaetodermatidae > Chaetoderma > Chaetoderma sp. LZ-2023a. The sequence goes on along the minus strand of CM067372.1, from coordinate 160,131,728 downwards.
CAATTTATCTTTGATTTTCTATCGTCTTATCATTAATTCTTGTACATTCTTGCTACATTGTAACAACTACACAATTTATAATTTACTTAGCAATGCATGCTATGCAAATGTTAAATTCTAAATTATGCTCTAGAAAGTCACTGGCCAAATAGCGGGAAGTATTGACCCAATACCAGCCAGGTAACCTGCATTAGCACTGAATATTCAATTAAACCCTTTGATTCCCTCTTTAATTGTCAAATTTTGTCAAGAAATCAAAAAAGTATTTGCTTATTAAATCTCTATAACTTATAGGAAATGGAACTCTTTATGTAAATCTACAGGTAAAATAACTGGCTCGGTTGACCTAGCCCTACTAGTGGCAAATTTTCAACAATAGTTCTGTCATCATCTGTATATGGACATTCCTCAAGACCACTGCTAAGGCTGGTTTTTGCCGGCTTGACCATTAAAGGGTTAAATTATTGATTTCAACACCTTAAACCCTATACACCACTTTTGGTGTACTCCATGCTATGACTGGAAGAGTCCATTCCATAAACTTAGGGGTGATTGGTGAAAGTATAAAATAAAATGTTTTCACTGCTTCTATTGTTCATCCCTTTAATCCTTTATTTAGTAGTTCCAAACTCGCCTTTGCAGCGATCTCGAAGTATGTCCATTTGCACACTGAGACTATTTTCAAAAATTTTCACTCTAATGGCCTACCAATGGACATTCACTATGCAAGTTTTAACAGGGCTCTCACACTCGAATTTGTTCAAGAAAATTTCAATTTTATCTTAGAAAATGTCCATGGAAAATGTCCATTTGCAGACTGAGAGAAAACTATTTTTGAAAATTTACCACTGGAATGACTGGCTCGGTTATCAAGCCAGTCATTCCAGTGGTAACTTATCAAAAATAATATTCTCTTGGTCTGCAAATGGACATTTCTAGAGACCACTGCAAAATCCGTTTTTGACTTATATGAGTGTTGGAGTTAATTTTCTTGACAAATCCTGACGATTAAGCGATTGTACAGTGCATAGAGCATGCAATAGCATGGAGTTCAGGGCAATATAAATGCACTATCTATCTACAAGTAAATTTTAATCTGTCCAAGAGCTGTTGTTGTCTGTATATTGCACTTCTATGACATAATTAATCCAAAAACAGCAGCTTCTCAGTTTGCAAATCAAGGAAAATGTTTTCACATGCTAATGTGAGTCTGGAGTGCTGCTGATTCTTCTTCTTAAAACATTTGTAATAACTGTTTCTACTGGAAGGATCTTCTCTAAAACACAACAGCAACAACTTTCAGCAGCTTTGTTTTCAAAATAGATATTTTCCAATAATGATGGTTTTATTGGCGGGATCTTCTCCAAACTTGGGTGGTATGTGTAGCATGTCCAGGGCGTCTCGAAAACATATTGCAATGTTGGGGTCAAAGGTTAAAATGCAACAGCGCCAGCTTTCAACAACCTTGTTTCAAAATAGGTACATTTGACCTCATGGCGGCCCGATTAAAAAATATATCAACGACGCAGTTATCAGATAAATTTGTCCTTAGCATGCTTACGCTTAGTCCAAATCGAATAATTTTCACACAGTCCACAGACACGACACCCAGGCCTATGCACTTAATCTATATAAACACTGCTAAACCATATTTACAACTAACCTACATGTAAGTCTTGTATATCTCTGTCTATAATTAACTCTCCATAATGTCTACATCTTCTATATAACATACATGTACATGTGTATTTCATGAAAATAAAATATCCCGATTTAATTTCAAACCCTGCCTTATATCGCAGCAATAGCGCATAAATTAAAATTAATTCCAAAATATTCATTATGTTATTTGTACCAAAGCGTGGTTTGTAACCATGGTAACATGGATATTAGAGATAAAACATGTCAACTGTAAGACAAACCTTAGCTTTCAATGCCATTTCATTGGTCATGAACTCATCAGGTACACCCTTGAAATTCTCCTTTATTTTATGCTGGACATCCTAAAAACAATGAGAAAATATTAAGATACATGTATTCAGAAATAACATTTTATGAAGATTATTTTAGTACTACAGCACTGATAATTCCAACTTGGCGTATTTCTGGCAATTATAATTAAGCCATCAGCCTATATGTGATATAATTGATTATACGGTCATATGCTTGATAGACAGATTGGATTCATCTATAACTTTGTACCTTACTAATGCTTTTACTAACATTTTCAAGCCATATGTCTACACATGTAGATCATGATTAATCCTCACACTCATATGACCCAAAAATCGCTTCTGCAGTAGTCTTGAGAAATGTCCATTTTCAGACAAAGCGAATACTATTTCTGAAAATTTACCACTGCAATGCCTGCGTCGATAACCGAGCCAGTCATTCCAGTGGTAAATTTTCAAAAATTGTTTTTTCATAGTCTGCAAAGGACATTTGCTATGCGTACATTGAAATTTTCTTGAACAAATTCGAGGGTTAAAGTACATGTATTAAACTGACAGAAAATTTAAAATTAAAGTTTATCCATCAATCATATGATGTCATAATCAACTATGTGACGCGTAGGATGACATCATAATCAATGATATCATGAATGACGTGGTTAAGTTCATCACGAATGCTTAATTGATGAAGGACTAAGCGCAGTTGTCCGAATTGTATGTCTTTAATATTTAATAAACATGCCGTTTAACAGTTTAAAACTTAGGCATCAACAGCACCGAGTCAAATTAGTTTCAAAATATTCAACAGCTTACAATGTACCTGTACAGTTTTCTGGAAATGGAGATTCCGAGACTGCAGTGATCCATCGACCACAACATGGGTGAAGTGTGGGTGGAGCTTAGCTAAAGATTGGTGGGGCATAGAAAAAACTAGATTCCTCACTTCCAGAGGTAAATTTACAAAAGATAGGGCAATATTCACATGTCCTGCTACATGTAAGTGAAATTACTAAGAACAAAAATTGAAGATTGGTTTAAATACCTTGACCATTAAAGGGTTAATCGATATGAGTATTGTTTTAAGGGCACTGTTGACACAAGCGGGGACTGCGGGGTTAGGACTGACTTGATTGATTTTTAAAAGCTTTCACACATGCTGCAAATCTACTCAATCAGCTTAATGGCCAAGAAAGATAAAAATTGTACTTATCCACGATTCATTTGCACACTAAGAGAATACTATTCTTCAAAATTTACCACTGGAATGTCTGGCTTATTTATTGGATTCAATAAATGAACCAGTGATTACAGTAGTACATGTAAATTTTGTTAATAGTCTTCTCTCGGCCTCTAAATGGAGATTTACAAACTATGCAAAAAGGATTTTCTTGACCAATCTTGACCAGTTAGACAGTTAAAAAAATATGGGATTATTGGCATTTCAATATATTTTTTCAGAGTAACTAATAAAATATATTAGCTGACATGATTAGGTGAGATAACTCACAATAATAATTAAGTTGTTGAGGGTTATCTCGCTTGAATCATTACACGCTACATGTATATAATTTTCCAAGGGCGATAACTCTAGAGTTTGATAAGATTAAGCTCCATCATCACTACGCAGATATTAGATGTCAATATGACAATTTCGGCCTAGTTTAGTGTTAATCTGTCCACAAATACATTTGTAACAAAACATGCCACCATTTTTTAATGTTTTCACGGCGAACCCTGTCAAAACCGGCCTCTGTCGTGGTCTTTTTTCAAAATTTACTACTGGAATGACTAACTCTATAACCGAGCCGGTCATTCCAGTGGTAAATTTTCAAAACAGTCCTCTCTCGGCATGAAAATGGATATTCAGTAAGTAAATATTTTAATCTTTTGAACAAATTTAGCCATTAAAGGATTAATTAAGCTGGACAGACACACAGATGCTGGACATGCAGTGGGTGATCTCTAACATTCAGCTGACTAACAGGTTACCTGAGCTAAAAATAGCCTTCTCTTGGCATCTAAATGGACATTCAATCAGCAAATAATTTATTACCCATGTACATGTAATCTCACTTACTGAGCCACTGAACGTTAGGAAGTATTTGACCATCTTCTCCTCATTAAGCATTGGATGGCGGACGACTAGATTTAGGTAACGTCTCAATGACTTTTTCCGTCCATCAATGAACTCACGGTTAGCTGTAAGAAAATTCACATACATGTATTTAGATATACCATATTTATTCCATTCAAAGCTAAAATTATGTTAATTGATTTATATCTAAACAATGCCGATGTACGTCGCTTGCAGGCCTGCACCGGCTAAGAGACATCAATACATGATTCTTTGTTTGTTGTCACATGTATGGGAGTCGGATCGGCAAATTCGGACCGCATTGCCAAAACACAAGAAATTATTTCAAATATTGCCTCCTTCAATGGCGGATAAAACCAGATGTGTGTGATGAAATGTTAACACCACCTCACTGACATAATAATAAAAGTAGACCACTGATTTAGCTATAAATATGTGTTTGAAACATTCTTAATTGATTCAGTAGATATTCTATCAGTATCTTCAGCTTTTCTTAATACGTTTTTATCACTTGTGTTGTGTTTTCTTCATACACACATTGGTTTTCAACTTCGGTGGTTACAAGAAATAACTAATCAATTATTAATGGTTTTAGATCTTAAAATCACAAACTGAGGGTGGCTGGAGAAATATTGTTGGCTGTTTATCCAGAGTGCAATGGATGCTAACATGCATAGAACCACTTTCGGTGACGCAAGTCCAACCCACTTAGACACTGATACATGTACATGTACAATAAATTTGAAGAGATTTTAAACATTGATCATTGAATTCTAAAAAGTAAACTAAACTCGAGGTCTTGTGATACACTGTATAAACTTCTCACTCAGAAGATAACCTTCTTTTAAAGTGGACCTGCAAAGCTGTTGAATTGCAATATACCAGTAGCACATCAGAGCCAATGTATGTAGCAATAAGTAAACACAATATTCTTCGGGTACAAGTAGCAATCACTATAGCTCACCTGAATTACAGGTCCAATCCAGTTAAGCTAAAAATAAATGACTGGATGTCCTGCATTGGTACATTACACCGAACACCTCATGACGTAAAATATCGTGACACCAGTTGGACAACGAAATGCAAACTACATTGACAATCTACGGGGAGGGTTAAATCTTGATTCCTCAACAGAACTACAGCGATTGACTAAGTATTACAGCAACATTTATTTAACACTGAAACTCGCACTCACCACCCATTAGCTTTTTGGGAGGCAGTCTTGGTATAAGCCTATATGGAAATCTCGCCAGTAGTAAATCATGTAAGGCCACGAAGTCAGTGTAACGGCGCAGGACGGTAGCTTTGCACCGCTGAAACAAGAAGCAATATAGGCTATGTTATTATGGGAGAAATGTTAAAATATAATGCGATCAATTATAGACCATGTGTACAATCACGTGATTTTAACCGTAAGGAAATGGTTCCAACAATCTTTCTTTAACCCTCTAATGGTCAAGCCGGCCAAAAAACGCATATAAAGTAATCTTGAGAAATGTCTATTTGCAGACCAAGATTATTTTTTGAAAATTTACGACTAGAATGACTGGCTCGATAACCGAGCCAGTCATTCTCGTGGTAAATTTTCAAAAATAGCCTTCTCTTGACATGCTTTTAAAACAATTTTGACCATTAAAGGGTTAATTACTAATTAGGAAGATATTTAACGTCACTCATGCTATTTGGCTAGTAGAGGGATTGATTTTCAGCTCCACGTATGTCCCACCTATTTCTACCGAGCTAACCTCAGTCCCTGTTTTAGACATGTTGGAATCGCTTTAACCTTTACCACTCTGATGTCAATATTCTATCTTAATCTTACTGTGTCAATAGCTAAGAAACTGGTATATATTCTTTAACAACTTTGCTGGACGATGTTGTGTTGAAAAGTGAACACCAGTTCGTCGTTTAATTTAATTTGAAAACTGTAAATTTTGACATCAAAGTCGCAAGGGTTATTTTCTTTAACCCTATTAACTCTCATATCAGCCAAAAACGACTTCTGCAGTGGTCTTGAGAATGTCCATTTGCAGACCAAGAGAAAACTATTTTGAAAATTTACGACTGGAATGACTGGCTCGGATAACCGAGCCAGTCATTCCAGTAGTAAATTTTCAAAAATAGTTTTCTCTTGTTCTGCAAATAGACATTCTTTATGGGGAAATTGAACTTTTTAAAACAAATTTGAGGGTTAAAAGGGTTAAGAAATACATGTACAGACGTACCTGACTTGTAATCTCATACTCCACATGCTTTAGGATGAGTCCCTTCTTTTCAGGCACGAGTTCTACCTTAATCGAATCAAGATTGCACAGCTCACCGAAGGTAAAACTCAACACATTGGGATTCTTTGTTCTCCGTATCTTGGCGCTGTATGACCGGAGGTCTGATAAGTCACCTAAGGATGGTCTAGGTAATTCTGAAAATACAGATAGTATTTGCTGTTTGGAACAAATTAATACACACCGCAAGCAGGAGTCGATCTAGGGTAAATGTTTGGGACCTTTCCTCATGCGAACAGCGATGAAAAACCCATAGGCTGGTAGTCCTAAGGGTGGCTGAGACTGGGCACAATTTTAGTTTTTCTTAAGTCATTTAGGCGAACATTGACATTAATTCCTTGGAAGTACTTAGGCTTGTGCAATTATTGCATTGAGTGATCGCGATCGATTATTAAAAAATAATCATGATTACTCGATTAATCAGCTTGAATACAAATTACCAAGATATAATGTTCATCAAAATAATGTCTATGACGAAAATTGCAATGGTGATTAGAAAAGTCCATTTGCAGAGTAAGAGAAGACTATTTTTGAAAATGTATCATTCTCGAGCCAGGCATTCCAGTAATACATTTTCAAAAATAGTCTTCTCTTGCCCTGCAAATGGACAACCATTCACTAAGCAAAATGTCATTTTTCATGACCGATCGCATTGAAAAGTAATTGAAAGTTAGGTTTTTTGAAATATTTTATGCAATAAAAAAATATTCATGATTATTCGATTATTTAATTTTTAATCACATAAATTCACGATTTAACACATAATCGCGATTTTTTATTTAATCATGTAATCGCACAAGCCTAGAAGTACTGTACATGTAGGCTTGTGCGACTACGTGATTAAACTGAAAATCACGATTATTTTTTATAATTTCTACTCTATAAAATATTTCAAAGCCTAACTAGGCTTTGAATATGCATATGCCTGAAACTCGAACTTGGTCTGTAACTTCTCATAACAAAGCAAAGTACAAATTCTCAGTTCAATACCTTGAAGGACTGTGATAAAAAGTGAGGAAAACGGACAGACAGACGGACGGACAGATTGAGTGCAAACCATAACATTGCAAAACACACATGTATTTGGCCACCCTAACCCCATGTCCTCATACCCTTTTAATGGGTTCAAAATCAGCCTACAGAGATTTAAATGGCAGAAATATTTAATGGCAGGACCAAAATAATGAGCATTTCACCGTAATTCTAGGATCACAGTTTAGTTGTACATATTCTCAAGTATGGGCTAGTAGGTAATTACTAAATTTCCCAAAATGAAAAAAATTTTTGTTTCTTGCAAACCGGACAGGGAGAAGACTTCAGCAGGGAGGGAGGAATTTGTTGGTTTGTTTCAATTATTAATTTATTTTAGAAAGGTCACAAATATTTGTTTTTCAGATATTTAACTACATGTACATGTCCATTAAATATGGTTGTAATTGCCAAATTTGCCATGTCACAATTAGCAAGTGATCCACACGACATGGCCTTAGAAACATTGTAATTTGTATAGTTTGACAAATGTATGGATGTTTTAACATTTCCGGTGGGTAGAAAAAAAAATTTTCTTATTCCCAGCCAGGTGACAAAAAAGAAGTTTCACCTGGGAGGTTTACAGGAAATGAAACTACTGTAATTTTTATTTTGGCCCCATCATGTATCAATTTATTCTGCAAACCTTGACCAGAGAATGAGTCCAGTAGTTTCTCATTGATGACTTTGCCTTGCTGTGCCAAAGCAGTTAGCGCCAACGCCTTGTACAGACCATTACGAGATAAATAACCTTGTTTAGTGTCGACGCTATCCCAGATCTACAAGAAACACAAGAAATATTTTACAGATCTTAGTCTGAATGCAAACACAATTTTAATAGCCATTTATAAAATATATTTGAAACACAATCAAAATCCGTCTCCCACATATACATTGTGTGAGCATACAGTATTTAACAAGCATTCTGTAAGTATTGCTTTGCAATGCATGTCCCCCCTACCTGGTGATATAAAGCTTTAGAGATTGAGTAAAAAATTTCATTAAAAATTGTCAAAAGCAGCTGAAACTCGAACTTGTTCTGTAACTTCTCATAAGATAGCAATAAAGCAAGTCTCAATTATATATGGTGAAGGAGAAGGAAAAAGTCTTGAAAGCTGATATGTTGTATTACATAAGTCGAAAGGGGACATAACTCCATAAAAAAATGACGCAAACGCCTGAAACCCGAACTTGGTCTGTAATTTCTCATAAGAAAGTAATGTACCAATTCTCAGTTGAATATCATGAGACTGCGAGAAAAAGGGCGGAAAACTAATATTGTTCGTATTTCATAGATCGAAAGGGGGCATAACTTCATCAAAAATTTACGCATACGCCTGAAACTCGAACGTGGTCTGTAATTTCTCATAACAAAGCAATGTAGCAATTCTTAGTATAATATCTTGAAAGACTGCGGAAAAAAAAGTGCGGAAAACTAATATTTTTTGTATTGCATATAAGTCGAAAGGGGGCATAACTCCATGAAAAATTGACGAAAATGTCTGAAACTCAAACTTGCTCTGTAACTCCTTATAGTAAAGCGATGCACCGATTTTCGCTTAAATATCTTTAAGGAGTGTGACAAAAAGTGCGGAAAGCTGATATGTTTAATATTTCTTATGTCGAAAGGAGGCATAACTCCATCAAAATTGACGCATATGTCTGAAACTCCAACTTGGTCTGTAACTTCTCATAACAAAGCAATGTAGCAGTTCTCAGTATAATATCTTGAGACTGCGAAAAAAGTGCAGAAAACTAATATATTTTTATTTCATAAGTCAAAAGGGGACATAACTCCATGAAAAATTGACGAAAATGTCTGAAACTCGAACTTGCTCTGTAACCCCTTATACTAAAGCGATGGAACCGATTTTCCCTTAAATAGCTTGAAGGAGTGCGAAAAAAAAGTGCGGAAAGCTGATATTTTTCATATTTCCTAAGTCGAAAGGGGGCATAATTCCATCAAAAATTTACGCATACATCTGAAACTAGAACTTGGTCTGTAACTTCTCATAACAAAGCTATGTAGCAATTCTCAGTATAATATCTTGAAAGACTACGAAAAAAGGTGCGGAAAACTAAAATTTATCGTATTTCATAAGTCGAAAGGGGGCATAACTCCATGAAAAATTTACAAAAATGTCATGACATTCCAGGTCTGGAATTTACATTTTCAAAATCCATGACTTTCCACGATTTCCATGACCAGTACGAACCCTGAATGTTAAACAACGCAGATTTTGAAAAGCCGCGTTGCCAAAATTACCTTTAGTACATGCTATGTTTGTAATCGATTCTACATGTGTAGTACAGGGTTTCTGGCTGAATACGCTCGTACAATGTACATGTATTATTTTTGATTAAACACTGATTTTTTCAAAATGGGTTATCAGAGGTAAATTTTCTAAAGGACGTTTCATTTTCTACGTAACTGTACTTGAAATCAGGCAAATTTGCCTAATTTTCATTGAAATTATGGTGAAAGGGAGATAAATGTCGTCTTATAAGTCGCCTAATCAAATAAATTTAGCGCGATTTACGTTATAAATTTAGCGCGATTTACGTCCATACAGGTAATACATTTTGAGCTGTGAATTAATCAGTGCGTTGGTGACAGGCTATCAGATATTGAACAAAAGTTGTTATTGTTATTAACAAAGAATGTTTCAAGTGAATCGGTGTGTATTTTATGAAACATTGACACATGTGTGATCTATTTATGCAAAGCTATACCAGTCGTGTTATGCACACATTAACCCTTTAATGGTCAAATTTGGTCAGGAAAAATATAATATTTTCCTATTGAATGTCCATTTACAGGCCAAGAGAATACAATTTTTGAAAATTTACCACTGGTATGACTGGCTCGATTATCGAGCCAGTCATTTCAGTGGTAAATTTTCAAAAATTGTATTCTCTTGGCCTGTAAATGGACATTCCAAAAGACCATAGCAGAGGCTGGTTTTAGCCGGTATGACCATTAAATGGTTAATTACAAATGAGCAATATTATTGTAATATCATCTACGAGCATACAAATGATTATAATCCATCCTCCACAATACATGTATGTACACATGTACATGTACATTTGTGTAAATAAATACGTACATGCGCATGTATTGCTTTAACCATTCAACAACAAAGCATACTCCATGGCATTAAATATTTTGAGATTAATATGAATGAACAACCACTTCCGACGTATTAACCCTTCCACTGACAAATCCCTGAAAAAGTTCTTTACAATATAAAACTTATTATGTTGAATATTTTGAAATTAATTTGACTGGAAGCCGGCGATGCGTACATGTAACTTAAGGCAGCAACGGCTTCCAGGCAAATTAATTTTAAAATATTCAACAGTTTTCCTGTACAGTTGAAAATCAGATACGGGGTATTCATTAGTTAAATAGTTAATCTGAATTACATGTATCTAATGGTTTCCGGTATGGCAGCCATGTAATTGAGATAGAGCTGGGCGGTATTGATATTTACATGACGGTACCGGTACCATGAAAATGTCAACAGTCACGGTATCGGTTCACGGTATACCGCGGTCCTCATGGTACTACCGTCAGACCGCCCAGCTCTAAATTGAGATACAAATGTACGTTACATTAAGTTTATTTGTGAAGTGGTTAATTTTTTAATGATCTACGTGTACAGTAGATAATCAAAACTGCTTCAGAAGTGAATGTCCATTTGGAGATCTTAAAGAGAAACATATTTTCGAAAATTTACTATTGGAAATGGTAGTAAATTTTCAAAAATATGTTATATGAAAAATTAAGTCAGGTCATTCAGGGATCGATCGATCCCAACATGAGAGAGGTGTGGGTGGAGCTTAGCTAGAGATGGACGGGGCAGAGCTAAAACGGGAAAGATCCATTAAACACATCATATTACCAGGTAGATGTACATGTAGCTTGTCATTTAACATTTTCCAATATCAGTCTGGATTTACTGGATATTTTCACCAGCCTGAGGTGGAAGGTAGTAGTAGATAATGGGGTATCGAAGATATGTTGGGGTCAAAAGCTTAAAGTTCAAGGCCAGATTCAGCCGACCAAATGATTATTTTGAAAACGATGCAATTGAAACACATAATTTTCAGTATTGATCTTTGGACTGCGAATCCATCTAGAGTTTAGATCCGATTGTACCACAATGCTTGATTAGAAGGTTATCTCCTCAAATCTAGAATTCTTGATTAAAATGATTTTCGATGATGTACGCCATAATAAAGCAAGCATGTCTTGCAATCATCATAAGTATTTCTCATGCAACTAAAGATGTGAAACTTGGCACAGAGATTGCCCGTGTAAGACTAACTACATGTACATACATGTAGATTTCTGAGATAAAACCCTTGGAATCATACAAAACCTCTTTCACAATTTGATTGCAGAATGAGTACATGTAATTCTTACCAGTTGCCTTAACGTGGTTAATGTTCAAATATGTTAAAGAAAACCAAACTGTTTGCTTATTCAATGTCCAGTTGCAGGCCAAGAGATTATTTTTGAAAATTGACCACTGGAATGACTGGCTCGGTTATCGAGCCAGTCATTCCAGTGGTATATTTTTTTTAATGCTCTTCTATCGGCCTGCAAATGGACATTCCTCAAGACCATTGCAGAGGCCCGTTTCGGCCGGCTTGACCACAAGAGGGTTCATTCACCACTTTACTGTGCAGTACTACGGCAAATTAGAAGGAACTACGACATATAAGACCATGAATAGCACAATTTAGGGGGAAATTTAGAACATTAAAATCGGCCTAATAGTTCTTGAGATATCTCCATCTTAGTGAAAAATAATTTTATCTAAATCAAGAAAAGTGCATTCGAAGCCTGTCTGATGTGGTCTAAGCCTTCACAGATGGTATAATGACTTAGGTCATTCAAACCCTGATCGTATCAGCAATACATGTACCAGGCTTTGCTTTACTCGAAAGCGTACAGCTTTACAGCTACTTCAGAAAATGTGTTCTAGTTTTGAAATTGTAATCTTAGCTTAAAATGTAAATTTTAATTGACTTTCATATATATTCACCAAGGGCAGATAAACATTGGGCATGTTGGGTAGATGTTTGTCTATGTAACCCTTTCACAGATGAATTTCCAATATCTCACTTTCACGGCAAACATATACGGAAACTGTTTAATATTGAATATAAGTTGCTTAGACAGCAACAGCTTCAGTTCTAATTAATTCAAAATATTCGACAGTTTTATATATTATAAATAATTTACTTTTCAGGGATTTATTATTGAAAGGGTTAATAACTTTGACTCTGTTTGCTCTGTAGCTCTAGGACAGTATCAGATTATGCCGAGGTGCGGTTATTCACTGTTTAGTTTAGCCGCGTTCGGGGGCAATAACAGAAAATGAACATAATTCAATTAATTCATGCAACTGGAAAATTTTTAAAAAGTAAATGATATTCAAACAGAAATCAAAAACAAAAAATTACATTTTTCTGGAACCATTTGTAAATTGAAACGGAGACATGATACATGTTTTTTCACCACACTACGTGTACGTGTAACTTCCTGCTTTCTGACTTAAATGACACGACTAAATAGCGCAATGCAGAACACAAATGTCAGTTTTACGCGTAATGTACTTGACTGTATTGCCTTTATTAAAGTTAAATGCGCAACTATTAAAATGATGCCAGTTTATGAAATGGAAATGAAATGGAATCAGCAACGTTGTGAACTGGAAATTTAAGGCAAATCTTGATACGGAAAACCACTCTCCTTAGATCAGATATCTAAGAATGTGTGATTTATACATGTTGATAAATAATACATACTAATTTCCGTAGATTGCCTGGCCGTCATGAATATTAACCATATCACTGACAAGTCCCGGAAAAAGCATATTCTTTACTACATAAAACTTAAGTCGGTTTAATATTTTGAAATTAATTTGACTGGAAGCCGTTGCTGCCTACGGCAGCAATGGCTTCCAGTCAAATTAATTACAAAATATTCAACAGTTTTCCTGTACCGTAGCATTGAATAAGGCAGCAATGGCTTCCAGTTAAATTTATTTCAAAATATTCAACAGTTTTCCTGTATCGTAGCATTGAAAATGAGATATGGGGAATCCATCAGTGAAAGGGTTAAGATCTCCACATAACAATAACATACATGTAGAGTTCTTGTTTTTCTGTAATAGCTTTACAGAGCTCTGTGAGGCATTTTACAAATGTACTTGAACATTGTTAAACAGTCAATCATCAGTTAACCCTTTAACCGATGAATTCCCCATATCTCATTTTCATGGTAACCATGTACCGGAAAAAACTGTTGAATATTTTGAAATCAATAATAAGTCATTGCTGCTTTAGGTAATGTTTACATTACATGTGGTCTCTGTCACCGGGGCAAGGGGGGGGGGGGGGGGGGGGTGTGTGTGGATATATGGTGCTGCCTAAGCATTTCCTAGTCAAAATTTTAATTTTTTTAAGTTACATTTTCTCAGAAAACCTCCATTTTACAGACTACGAGAGAATTTTTCTTGAAAGTGTTACAGTGATAAATTTTCAAAAAGAGTTATCTTGATCAGGGACCGATCTACCCACTAGCCAATTAGCGAAATGCTAGTAAAACTGAAAATTAGCTACATGTAATGAAAAACAGAATTGGCTAAATCACTGGCTAATGATTAAAATTACGTACATTTTCTTGATTGCCAGACATTCAGATGAATCCCAGCTTTCAATCAAAGCAAAAATTCCTGTTTAAATTGTTGAATATTTTGAAACTAATATGACTGAAAGTTGTTGCTGCTTTCTTATACGTATATAATTAAGACAATAAACTCTCAGGCCTGTATATAATTGATATTACATGTAACTGATGATGGCTCCCTGCAAACATGTTCATAAGTGATATTGAAGTAAAGATACATATACGTATGGTTAAAATATTTACTATTTGGCTAGCAAATTTGGTACACGTATTTGGCTAATCTACTGGTTAGAATATTGCAAACGCCTTAAATCAAGAGCAAATGTTAATATTTTCATGTGGTACGGAACTATGACTACTCTCATGACTTTGTATAGTGTAAGGTAAATCTGCATTGATAGGGGCTTTTCAACCTGAAAACGTGTCGTGAACATTACACAGGTACAACAAAGTCTATTTACAGGCCTGACAACCGTTGACTATTTCAAAGTTAGTTTTATTGAAAGATGTGCATGCTACATGTAAAGATGTAAGTCGGAAAATTTCCGGAGAGTTACACAGATATTTTTTCCGGAAAATTTTTCAGTTTTTATCTGAAACTTAATTTCCAATTTCATTGCGTAAATTGTATTATTTATTCTTAGAATTATTTTTAACGTAAACTAATTAATAGAAAAAGTGAACCAGCAACATGTTTTATGTTAATACTAATAATAATTTTCTTGAATAAATTTGAGGGTTAAAGGGTTAACACATTGTATAAAAAACTGATTATCTCTGCTGGTCTATGGAGATGAAAGGGTTAATAGACATAAAATGATAAAATGCTATTCTTAACCCTTTAATGGCCATCAAACGGTCTTGAGAAACGTCAATTTGCAGGCAAAGCGATAATTTTTTGAAGATTTTACAATTTGTAATGATTGGCTCGAGAAATTTTCAGATATATGCCTTTGATTTCAAATCGACATGAGACACTTCAAGCAGACATTTAAATTTTAATGATCAATCTTTGCCATTAATGCATTAGGACACAAATCGGACCAAAACAGCAGCTGCAGCTTTTGTAGTAGTCTTGAGGTTTCATTTGCAGACCAAGTTAAGGCAATTTTTTCAAGCTTAACACTTGCATGACTGGATCGCTAATCACGCCAGTCTTTCCAGTGATAAATTTTCTAAAATATTCTTCTTGTTTTTCACATGAAGATTTTCCAATGATAAATTATCAAAAATATTCTTCTCTTGTTCTACAAATGTATATGAGATCATTTATTTCAATTCTCAAATCCCTCTAAAGATTACATTACACCCTCTCTTAAACGACCACCTGTATTAAGAGACCACATTACCTTAAGATACCACCTGCATTTAGAGACCACATTTGATTGATGATTCCTCACTGGGTGGTGTCATACTCAGAGCTCTAGATAGGCAGGGTTTTTGCATTTTCACCCAATAAAAATGGCTAATCACCCAATTAATTTTTAACATCATGAGTGCCGAAATAGCCAATCACCCAATTAATTTCAGTTCTATAGCTAATAGTGTATAATAACTTAATTTAAAAAACCCAATTAATTTCCCCAAAAAATAATTTACCAACTTTCTATGAGTGAATTATTGAAACGCTTAGAGCTCTGGTCTTACTATAGGTTTATCTGTATTAATCATTGAGATTTTCAGGTTAGTTATATTATTACTAAATTTTATTATTATTTACAGTAAATAGTACTGGGGGGGGGGGGGGTAATTGTGAGGGGTTGGGACATGTGCTGCCTAAGCATTTCCTAGTCAATTTAATTTCAAAATACTCAGCAGAATACTTTTTTACATGATCATAAGAAATTTGTCACTTCTAGTCTCTAAGGGCTAACCCTATAAACCTAAAATTTACATTATTTGACATTTGTATTCAAGAAAATTTTAATTTTTTTTAAGTTACAGAAAAACCTCCATTTTACAGACTACGAGAGAATTTTTCTTGAAAGTGTTACAGCGGTAAATTTTCAAAAAGAGTTATCTTGATCAGGGACCGATCTACCCACCAGCCAATTAGCGAAATGATAGTAAAACTGAAATTTAGCTAATGAAAAACAGAATTGGCTAAATCATTGGCTAATGATTAAAATTACGTAAATTTTCTTGATTGCCAGACATCCAGATGAATCCCAGCTTTCAATCAAAGCAAAAGTTCCTGTTTAAATTGTTGAATATTTTGAAACTATTATGACTGAAAGTTGTTGCTGCTTTCTTATACGTATATAATTAAGACAATAAATTCTCAGGCCTGTATATACTTGATAATATTACATGTAACTGATGATGGCTCCCTGCAAACATGTTCATAAGTGATATTGAAGTAAACATACATATATGGTTAAAATATTTACTTACTATTTGGCTAGTAAATTTGGTACACGTATTTGGCTAATCTACTGGCTAGAATATTGCAAAAGCCTTAAATCAAGAGCAAATGTTAATATTTTCATGTGGTACGGAACTGTATGACTACTCTCATGACTTTGTATAGTGTAAGGTAAATCTGCATTGATAGGGGCTTTTCAACCTGAAAACGTGTCGTGAACATTACACAGGTACAACAAAGTCTATTTACAGGCCTGACAACCGTTGACTATTTCAAAGTTAGTTTTATTGAAAGATGTGCATGCTACATGTAAAGATGTAAGTCGGAAAATTTCCGGAGAGTTACCCAGACATTTTTCAGTTTTTATCTGAAACTTAATTTCCAATTTCATTGCGTAAATTGTATTATTTATTCTTAGAATTATTTTTAACGTAAACTAATTAATAGAAAAAGTGAACCAGCAACATGTTTTATGTTAATACTAATAATCCACTGAGTCTAATACTTGTTGGGGATTAAGAGAGTTGATCATATTGAATTGTAGAACCAGGTGTGACCTACTTTTGTTACATTTACATATGATTAAACCTAACAATGCATGTATACAACAAGGTTGATAAATTAATATTCTGTTGAATATTTTGAAACTAATTTGACTGGGAGCTGTTGCTGCAACAACAGCTTCCAGTTAAATTAGTTTCAAAATATTCAACAGTTTGCCTGTATTATTGTCTTGAAATTCAGTTTTCTGGGACTGTAGCATTAAAAGGGTTAATAATGCTTACAGGGCTTACATGTAAGACAGCAACAACTTTCAGTCAAATTGTTTTCAAAATGCACACCAGTCTTTCTTCTACCAGTTCTTTAAAACTGGATTTTTGACCACCAGCTTTCATTCCACCTGCTCTTTACCCATTTACATTTATCACTAAATATTTTGTAGTTTGATATGCATAATGCACATGATGTCGTTTGTTCACTGATTTGAAAAGACTAATTAAGTATTTAACTTGTTTCCTTTTAACAAATACGAAAAACTACATCTAAGACATAAGCGAAAAATTTTCAGGAAAATAATGTAAAATTTTCCGGAAAAAAATTAAAATCATTAGCTACATGTACATGTAGTTCAAGCAGAAATGTCCCCAGTATTCATTCTAGGATCTTGAATACAATGTAGTGGGGCCCAAGGGTCCTACCCAGCCAAAAGGTTGGGACATTAGAATAACATGAGGGACAGAGGCTCTGAATGAATCCACAACTTAGCAGAAATAGAGGACGGGTAGAGAAATATATATCCACATTTGATGCTTTCTTGAGTCAGACCAATCTGATTAACATTTTCATCATTTACATCTTAGTATCTTAATTTCAAATCATTCATACTGGCATCAACAGCTTCCATTCAAATTAGTTTCAAAATATTCAACAAAATTTTCTTACAATGCCAAAAATTTGTCATAGCTGATATAAGTTTGAAAGAGTTGTGTTATTTTACAGTTGAATATCTATAAAAAATATGGGGACATTTGACCCCAAATGGAAAAATATGTGGGTCATTTCAAAATCACAGGGGACTATGACCCCATGGCCCCTCCTAGAATGAACACTGTGTACGTACATGTAGTTTCCATTCAGCGTAAAGTTGCATCATGTTCAACAGAGAGTACAGTACAGCTCCGAAATAACATTGAAAAATGTTTCAAAAACAAAAGAAAATGTACTGTTGAATATCTTGAATATAAATTGGATTGGAACATATTGCTGCCTAGGGTCAAGATATTCAACAGACAATTTCTTACATAGAGTTATTGTTGAACCATATTGTAATACTCCTTCCATTTAACCATCATATCAGCCAAAAACGGCCTCTGCAGTGGTCTTGAGAAATGTCCATTTGCAGACAAAGAGAATACTATTTTTGAAAATTCACAACTGGATTGACTGGCTCGATAATCAAGCCAGTCATTCCAGTGGTAAATTATCAAAAATAGACTTCTCTGTCTGTAAATTGAAATTTTCTATGAGAAAATTGAAATTTTCTTGAATAAATATGAAATTTTCTTGAATAAATTTGAGGGTTAAAGGGTTAACACATTGTATAAAAAACTGATTGTCTGCTGGTCTATGGAGATGAAAGGGTTAATAGACATAAAATGATAAAATGCTATTCTTAACCCTTTAATGGCCATCAAACGGTCTTGAGAAACGTCAATTTGCAGGCAAAGCGATAATTTTTTGAAGATTTTACAATTTGTAATGATTGGCTCGAGAAATTTTCAGATATATGCCTTTGATTTCAAATCGACATGAGACACTTCAAGCAGACATTTAAATTTTAATGATCAATCTTTGCCATTAATGCATTAGGACACAAATCGGACCAAAACAGCAGCTGCAGCTTTTGTAGTAGTCTTGAGGTTTCATTTGCAGACCAAGTTAAGGCAATTTTTTCAAGCTTAACACTTGCATGACTGGATCGCTAATCACGCCAGTCTTTCCAGTGATAAATTTTCTAAAATATTCTTCTTGTTTTTCACATGAAGATTTTCCAATGATAAATTATCAAAAATATTCTTCTCTTGTTCTACAAATGTATATGAGATCATTTATTTCAATTCTCAAATCCCTCTAAAGATTACATTACACCCTCTCTTAAACGACCACCTGTATTAAGAGACCACATTACCTTAAGATACCACCTGCATTTAGAGACCACATTTGATTGATGATTCCTCACTGGGTGGTGTCATACTCAGAGCTCTAGATAGCCAGGGTTTTTGCATTTTCACCCAATAAAAATGGCTAATCACCCAATTAATTTTTAACATCATGAGTGCCGAAATAGCCAATCACCCAATTAATTTCAGTTCTATAGCTAATAGTGTATAATAACTTAATTTAAAAAACCCAATTAATTTCCCCAAAAAACAATTTACAAAATTTCTATGAGTGAATTATTGAAACGCTTAGAGCTCTGGTCTTACTATAGGTTTATCTGTATTAATCATTGAGATTTACAGGTTAGTTATATTATTACTAAATTTTATTATTATTATTATTATCTATATGTAAATTAATCGTCTTACACATACATATTACCCCACACACTTACTTAAGTAGACAGTAATGCTGATGGCAGTACTCAGTATTTAGAAAGACCCTGAACAATCTGATCCACAATACGTTATTATCAATATAGCTATGTTTTGTATGGAAAGTGTTATACAGCCAGGAAAACCCTCAATACTAGGCGTTTTAACACTTTAATGTTCAAATTGTGTCAACAGAATTCTAATTTTCTCAGAAAGTGTCCATTTGCAGACCAATAGACTCATTTCAGTGGTAAATCTTCAAACATAGTATTCGTTTGGTCTGCAAATGGACATTCTACAAGACAACTGCAGAGGCACGTTTTGGCTGGCTTAGTCATGAAAGGGTTAACTCGAAGCTTAAACCTGTGTCTGTGATAATAAATTATGGGAGTTATATAATTGTACTAAATTTTTACCACTAGCATGACAGGTAAAAATTAGCAGAACCCGACTTAATTCCAGGAGACTAACGGAAATTCATGGAGACATGGTCGGACTGGTTAACTTAAGTACAAACACCCCCACACCCACAGCACACACACACCCCCACCCTCACCCCAGGCCTTTGAATTTTCGTCCATCCATCCCTCTACCACATATACCCCTACTATATATAATATACACACTGTATGAAACCTTCATCTGTGGGTACCATTGTCAGAAAGCTGATTGGTTGGTTTGTAGTCAGAACCGTGATATCAGCGGATTTTGACAACAAACCAACCAATCAGTTTTCTGACAATGGTGCCCGCAGATGATGGGTTCACACCTTGTGTATATTATATATAGTAGGGGGAATATGTGGTAGAGGGATAGATGGGCGAAAATTCAAAGGCCTGTGCTCCCACCCCCAACCCACACACCTCCCCCACCCCAACATCAAACTTCCTGGATTCTATAATAGGCCTATTTCGTAAGATCTAAGGTACCAGCTACATATTAAAACAATTTAGACACACGCGATAAAACATATATACGTAAATACTAGATTTCGTGAAATATCACGTAATTACCTGAATAATCGTTGTTTTAGGCAGGCTGGACTTTAAAAGCAATTGGATGAAAAGATCACGATCAACTTGCTCTTGATTCGGACAAACGATATCATACACTTCACGATAAAATTGCGGAATGGCGCCTGCAAATCAAAATGTGTCATAAGGTAGAAACATGCCGCAATATATTTGTGGTAAGGAGTGCCCGAAATTAAACAATTTCTTTCTAGAAAACAACTATATATAACAGCAAATATTGTTCTGTATCACTTACCGATTGTCAAGTCGGCGGACATATCGAAAGTTTGATCATGTGACCATCGGTTACACGTGATCAACAACTTGTCAGAAATCAGTGTTGCCAGATTATACGCTTGCAAGTTGTAATCAGATCAGAGAGATTCCAGCAAAGGACCTGAGTAGCGGTCTGAATATCGAGTATATGTCGCTTGATATCATAAGAGCCCTCCACCGCAGTGAGGAAGGAGCAGTTAAGCGAGCGAAGATGGGAAAAACTCAAATGAAATCTCAACCACAGTCAATAATTGACTTGCGCAGGGAATTGAAGAAAACATTCTGGCAGTTGAATGAAATTGGTCGTCCTGCGGCTCATCCCATAAAAGATAGAATCATAGAATATAAGAGACAGCTCCGGGATATGCAGAGACTTAATGTCTCAGAAAGACGCAATCAGCTATATGAGGAGATTATGAAAGCAAATTCTCAAGACCAAGGATTATTCTTCAAGTTGGTCAATATACAACGCAGAGCCAGACATGCACAGATAATCTCCTTGTTAATAACATGATGTACAACACTCCAGATACAGTCCTGAATGCATGGGTAGAATACTTTGGTGACCTTGCAGTGCCCAAGAACAATGATGATTTTGATGATGACCACAGAGATCGGGTTGCACAGGAAATGGAGGTCATTTCAGCAGTTGCCAATGCTCTTCCTGTGACTACTGAACCATTTTCAGCTCATGAGGTTGCGATCAGCATTAGTAAAATGAACATGAAGAAAGCGGCAGATGGAAGTGGGATAACTGCCGAGCACGTAATTCATGCACAGGATGAACTTTTCCCTGTATTAACGGAATTGTATAATGCAATGATTTGTCGAGGCATGGTCCTGTCAATATTCAACGATAATTGTTAAGTAGATGTTTCGGCTTATCTCTCTTCTTGAGCAAAGGATTTTGGATACCCAAAATCCTTTGCTCAAGAAGAGAGATAAGCCGAAACATCTACCTACCGATTATCGTGGCATGACTTTAATCTGCATCCTGGGGAAAGTTCTCGAGCTATTGTTGATTCTCCGACTTAACTCCAAATTTAGAGCTGCACAATCCGGACTCCAGCGAGGATTTACGGAGGGTGTTGCACCTCTATTTTCTGCACTGATCCTGGTCGAACTAATTTCTGAATTTGGTGACAAAAGAGAAGGTCTGACTATCGTCTTCCTTGGTGCAGCGAAGGCATTTGACACCGTATGGCATGACGGGCTATTCAGAAAAATGGCTTTAATCGGTATTGATCCTGCTCTTTGGACAGTCATGCGTGATTGGTACACTAGCTTCACAGGCAGAGTAAAATGGGTGGGACAGCTTTCAAGACCATATAAAATTCTTCAAGGTACAATGCAAAGTGGGGGTCTGTCACCAGATTTATTTAAGATTGACAGCAACTGCCTCTTACAAGATGTCACAGGCCGTCACCTTGGCGCGAAGATAGGTACGGTCTGCGGCAGTGTTCCTACTGTGGCGGATGATATAGCCATAGCAGCAAGTACAAGTTCCAATGATGCTCAAAGGATATTATCCAATGTCTCCAGTCACCTCAGCTCTGATAGAAGGTCCTGCAATACTGACAACTTTGGTGCTATATTTTTTGGACCTGAGAGGAAAAGAGAATGTGTTCAGCTTACTATGAATGATGTTAGCAACCCAGGTGAAAATCAAATGGTGCATCTTGGTATACCACACGGTGCATCATCAGCGATCAATGAACGTAGAGTGGGGCGGAACATAAAAATAGCCACCAGTACCATTTATGCACTTATGGGAGTGGGGCTCTGTGCCAGAAATGGCATATCACCAGCTATTTCATGCAAGATTTTTCAGACTTTTGTTCTTCCAAAAGCTCTATATGGAACTGAACTATGGAAGCTGTCCTCAAGTCTGCTATCCAAATTGGAACAGTTTCAATTATCTAAGCTGCGCCAATTCCAAGGTCTTCCAGCTCGCACAGCGAATATTGCCGTATGTGGACTGCCTGGTGTCCTTCCGATTGAAGCTGAAGTCGATAAGCATATGCTCTCCTTCCATAGAAATATGGTCGCGGATCCCGACTGTGTTGAATATTATATTGCATTACGGCAGCTTGCAATGAAGGACATTGACTCAGAAAGCTGGTTTATGCATCTGGAGAAAATCCTAGAAAAGTATCAGTCACCTAGTGCATTCTGAGTTCTACATAAAACACCAACCAAGAGTCAATGGAAACGAGATCTAAGTGGTGCAGTAGTTAAATTTTGGACTGCCAAAACGAGTGCAGAATCACAGGCTTTACCTTCAGTTATATATATGTCAACAGGATCTCTAAGTCATACCTCTGTCGCTCTTGTGTGGAACACGGCAGTATCATCACTGCATGAGACCAAGAAGGCTTTTGTGAAAGCAAAACTCATGGCAGGAAGCTAATAAGCTTCAGGCACACGATGCACTCTTTCGTCGAAATAAGCATGCTGCTGCCTCAACATGTTATTTATGTAAAGCTGAGACAGAATGGCGACAAGCAACACTATACCTGGATTAAGGACCTGAATCATCTGCTCTATGATCAGAGTCAGTATAAGGGTGAAAGCACTTCTGCGAGCGGTGTCTCCACTGTTATTCTCGCGAAGACCTTCACATCAAGCTAAAACCAGAGTGCTGCGGGATCAGTGGCAGACCAATGAGCATAAGAATGTTCAACAACTACCACAAGCAACTCAAGGTGCCATTCATCATCTATGCCGACTTTGAAGCCCTAACAACCAAGATTGAGGGGCCAGAGGCGAATCCGGCTCAAAGCAGCACACAGAAAAAAACCCACCATGAGATCTGTGGGTTCTCATACATTGTGGTCTGCTGTGCCGGTGTCAGAGAACCACCAGTGTTGTAGTGAGGAGAAGATGCGGCTAAACACTTCCTGGATCGATTGGCATGGGAAGAGAAGAAGATAACGGCGTGGTCGCCCACCCCAGGCCAATGAAGGTGACTAGATAGGACTGGCTAGCTCATAAAACCACAGTCAGTTGCCATGTATGTGACAGACCATTAGATGGGGGACAGTGCCAGAGATCACTGCCGCATCACTGGTCTCTAACGAGGGGCAGCACACATGTATGTAATCTAAAGCTGTGCCTCAACCCTAAGACCACCACCATCCCGATCGTGTTCCACAACCTGCATAGGTATGATTCTCACCGCATCATGCGGGCCATCTCCCAAACAGATGGGCGGATCAACTGCATCCCCAACAATATGGAGAAGTACATCTCCTTCAGTCTCCATCAGCTGCGGTTCATCAACTCGGCCCAGTTCCTCCCAGCATCACTTGACAAGCTGATAGCTAGATGTACAACGTTCCCACTTACAAAACAGTATGAACATAGCACTGCCAAGCACAAGGGTGTATGCCCCTATGAGCACATGGATGGGTGGCACCGTTTCAATGAGATCTCTCTCCCACCTCAAGCTGCTTTCTACAGTAACTCTCTGGCGAGGAAATATCTGACAGCGACTACAACCACGCACAGGCTGTCTGGGCCCAGTTCGGCTGACAGACCATAGGAGACTATCATGACCTCTATCTGTGGTCTGATACTCTGCTCCTTGCAGATGTCTTTGAGAACTTCCGCATCATATGCCTCTTGCAGTATCGTCTGAACCCAGCAGACTATTACACAAGCCCGGATTGAGCTGGGATGCACTTCTAAGGAAGCCATGTGTGGAGCTGAAGCTCCTCACTGACTACGATATGCATCTCCTCATAGAGAAAGGACTCAGGGGTGGTGTATCAATGGTCAGCAAACGCGATGCTACGGTAAGCAACCCATACATAGCTGACTATAATCCACAACAGCCGACAAGCCACATCATGTATCTGGACGCTAACAATCTCTATTGCTGTGCAATGAGCCAACACCTACGGACTGGGGGGAGGGGGGGGGGGTTGAGTGGGGGGGGGGCATTGATGTCAAAGAGATTACACAACATACCAATGATGATGAAAAGGGCCACATCTTAGACGTTGACCTTGAGTATCCACAGGATCTGCATGACATGACAATGTCTACCCGCTGGCACCTGAGTGGATAAGATAAGATAAGATAAGATAAGAATCTTTATTTATCGAGGGTAAATCTTCAGAGCAATGCCCTGATCTCCCAGAGGCCCTCGCCAAATAACTATATGAACTAATTAGAATTATATTTACAAAATTTACAAATCATGCACAAAATATATACAAAACTATACATAATTGTTGCAATGAAAACCTATTTTCAACCATTTCAATATCAAATATCAAATGGCGGAAAGACGACAATAATAAGTATGTAACTGACTGTGAAGGTGAATGGAGAGTGGCTCTCAGAGTATCAGTGTGCATTGGGCGAGTCGATAGTGGAGACAACAGCAGAAAAACTGGTGCCTAACCTGAGAAACAGAGAACAGTACGTTCTCCTCTACCGCAACCTGAAGCTCTAACTCAGCCTGGGTATGAGGTTAAAGAATGTGCACATTCTTCTATGCTTCAATCAGTCACCGTGGATTGAGCCTTACATCCAACTCAACACATAGCTCTGTAAGAAGGCCAACAGCGACTTTGAGAAGGATCTCTACAAGCAGATGAACAATGCTGTCTTCGGTAAGACCATGGAGAACTTGCGCAAGTGAGTGGATGTTAAGCTGGTGCGGTCATCCGAGGAGGACAAGCTGTGCCACCTAATAGCCAAGCCAAACTTCTCCTAGGCGAAGGTGTTCAATAATGATCTAGCTGCTCTCTACATGTACAAGATGAGCCTGCTGCTGAAACACCCTGTCTATGTGGGAATGTCCATCCTGGAAGCACCTCATGTATGATTTCTATTACAATGAGCTGAAGCGAAAAACCAACATGACTGTGAAGAGTGACCTCTATGACACAAGCGACTACCCAGTAACACACCCGTTACACAGTACTGCCAACACGAATGCTCTGTGCAAGATGAAGGATGAGTGTGCCGGGGTGACAATCCAGGAGTTTGTTACCTGCACCCGAGGATGTACTCCATCAAGTGGTCGGATAAGCAGGAAGTCAAGAAGGCAAAAGGTGTGTGCAGGGCTGTGGTTAGACAGATTCGCCATGAGCAGTACAAGGAATGCCTCTTCGAGTGAAAGGTCTTCCACCATGGTATGAACATGCTGCAAAGTGAGGGTCACCACCTCTATGGGATCTACCAAAACAAGACAAGCCTCAGCCCCTCAGACACAAAGCAATGGATCGCTCCCGATGGTATTCACACTTTGGCTTATGGTTACAAGGATGCCATCACTCCAATGAATGCTGAAAAACTGCTGGGTAACGTATGAGCATCATGTGACATCAACCAACAGTCACGGCTCGGTGTGGACACCATCTGGAGGATGTCGACTCGACATAAGCACTCCCACTGGAGGTAGCTGGGTGTCTATAGGGATAAGCTGGAGCTCCTCTTGCACAACTGGCCGCCTAGGACTGCTCCGCACTCCGTGCTGGTGTGCCAGGCAGTACAGAATAGGCTGTCCAGCCGTATCCACATACCTGTCAATCTTGTGTACATCTATCGACCAGTTTGGTCAGTCGCTCGCCTACGTCCATCCTCGAACTCGCCAGGCTCATACAAATACTGAACCAGGGAATCGGATGGAAGTCTGTCCTCTGAGCACAGCTCTTGAACAAAGCATAGTCGTTCCGACTGTTGGGCCACAGAGGATCGCTGAATGGCATTGACAGGCTTCTGTCATATCAGCCTAATAACCTCAGCATTGGATCTCTCCACCACAATGGGCAACCCTCTCACCAATATCCTGGAATGACCGCCCACTGGAACAGCCATCTCCTGAGCATACTGATGTGGGAACAGCCTCGCTGCCAGTGTCTGTTTCCACTGCTCGACGTTAGCCTGGGCACAGTGATGTCCCACCTCGCCTCGTCTAATTGTCACATCATGTTTCTGCATGAGGGCCACAGTTTCACCTCTAAACACCTTACCCTCACCCACTTGCAGCAACTTTTGCGGTTGGAGGGAATTTTGCAGGTCCTCATAAATACTCTGGAACCAGGAAGCCACCTGACCTGTGGACTTATCCGTGAGAGGCACTGGTCCCTTGTATCTACTGGCGCCATCGACCATGGTGAGGGTGTACTTGTAGGTCTTGCATGTTCCTCTGGAACAGACCCGATCATGTGGAAGGAATACCACATCAGCCTGACGGACTCTGTTCGGGACAGGTTCATCAAAGTGTCCATACCAAAGGTGCCGTGGACGAGGTCTGTAGATCTGCCACATTGCCTACCTGGTGAGCCACTGGCTAACCATCTCCCAGGTGAATCTATGACTGTTGCGATGTGCAGCCTCGAGCAGCTGGTGAGGCTTGCGATAATAGCCACCCGGCCAGTAATAGAGATCTTCAAGAGAGGCAGCAGAGACCACAGGTGAACTCTCGTACTTCATCACTGACATCAACTCCTGTCCTCTCATGCACAACTTGGGCAAACTCTAGACAGACGAACAGACGACTGTCGTTCATCCGACAGCAGTTCCCATGGCTGAACACCTCTTCGAATACCTGTGAACACTGTTGTCTAATCTCGGCAGCGCTGGCACCGTCACTGAAAGGAAGGTTGTCGACAAAGGCCTGCCAGGCGATGGAGAAGCTGTCTAAGGAGAGGTTTGAGTACAGCAAGGCACTCGAGCATATGCACCAAATGGAGGCATGCCGACACAGCAAAAGACTCAAGCCACCCAGATCATCCACGAGGCCAATGAGAGTCTCGATGAGTACTACGAGGCTGTAAAGCTCTCTGAGCTGACGCTCGACTATGAGGCATCAGAAGGTCAGAAGACAGCTGATGCCATAGTAGTAGTGGCTGCTGTAGCAGCGGTGGTAGCTAGGACAGCTGCTGGAGTTATGCTCTATGCTTGTTCAAGCTGGATACCAGTGGTGTGTGATACACTAACCTTTGCATATCCAAAGTACAGCACCGTTACCCCGACCGGGTGAGTGCCCCCTCACTCTCCGAACAGGTTCCCAATATGAAAGCTGAGCTGGTTGCCATGGTTAGGCGGGATGTCCCTTCCTCCGAGGTGGCACTGACCTGGGAGTGCTGACTCGAGATCCATGTGGCCACTGGTTAGGCGGAGTAGGGCATATGACTTCGTTTTCTGTCTATAGAGACAGCAATCAGCCAGATCGTGCACCTCACCAAGAACGTTTGTCCCAGCCACCACAAGTTTGAAGTTGTCTAGCTCACCCACCTCCTGGCCCACCCTTCCCTTCTGAACCAAGACTGCTACAGCTACGCAGTGTGAGGCACTTCGTTGCAATGTCAACTCTAGACGCTGGTTAGCCATGGCCTGGACCTGCTGATGCTCTCACTGTACATGTAGGATTCCTTGTCTAGAGCACGCACATTTTAGTTCCTGGTCGTTCTCATCATGCCAGACCTGAAGTCACGTTGAGACCATCATTACTCGATCAAGATGTTCGGTGTACACCCGGATGAACAGCTTGTCCTCTATCAAGGCCGGGTTCACATCTGTGTTCTCGAGGAGGGAGAAGAGTGGCACTGCAACAGGTATTTCTACGTCTGGTTGTAAGTCGAATTCTGTGAAGCCTTCATTACATCCAGCGACATAGTACCCTTCCCCCTTCATGTAATAAGAAGGTCCAAGAGCCAGGACCCGGTACTCATCATTCACATAGGTGGTAACCATGGTGTTGTTGCTCTGCATAAGCACCCACCTACTCACCACCAGTGGGAGCTCTACCTCCTTCGCCACTGTGCTCTTGAGCTTAAAATTGAGCATCATGTTCCTAATCTCATGGATCTGTCCCGAGAGGGCAAAGTCGATGAACTTCCCCGCTGTGGATACGAGGTCGGATGACTGTCAGACAGTCCTTCTAAGGATCAGTGTGGTGCAAGGCCGCAGGCTCAACTGCCCCATCCGGATGCTGTACATACTGCTGCATGTTTAAATGTCTGTATATAGAGGTTTTAAATGGTGATGTTGGTTAAAGTGCTCCAGCAGATCGTCTTTGGAGGGCAGAAACCAGTGCAACCCTCCAAGAAGAAACCAGTACAACTGCCGATTGATAGGGTTCGATGACCACTTCGTGATGTCAACATTATCCATGAGTGAGCCAAGGTCCCACCTCCATCTAATGCGGAGATACTGACTGCCATAGAGGAGACCACGCCAGCCCACAGTACAAGCTGGGCATGCCACTGGTCACACCGAAGGTAGAGAGGAGGGGTTGGCCACTGGCCACAAGGAGGTCATTGAGCACATCTTCAATGAAACAGGGCATGAGTGGCTGACGAGAGACGAGGCATCATTTAGAATATTCCCCGCCAAGAACTACCAGGAATACCTCATCAAAACTTGCCTCAAGGCAAATGTTTAGACGGCATGCCTGAAGTGGGTCTTCCCAGAGAAGTTTCAGGAGAATAGAGTCGAGGCATCTGATCCTCAGTGGATAGCATTTCAGAAACATTCTCAAGAAGATGATGAAGTTCCTCAAGCTTCTGACGAATTTACTCAAGCTTCTGACGAAGTTCCGCAAGTAGCAGAGATGGCTGACTAAGTTCCTCAAGCTTCTGACGAAGTTCCTCGACCCTGAAAAAGCATCCCCACCACTACTACTACTACTGTCGTGGCTCAGCTGCTTGGGCTAACGCTTTCGCTCTTAGCTTCCTGGCGGGATCCAGCTTGTAGCTGAAGTTTTCTGCTTTCTCCAGAGAAGGCTTGAAGTTGGACAGCTCACCTGTCTCCTTGTTCCGTAAGATGATGATGTATAGATCCGCGACCTTCTACATGCCTGCGATGAAGTCTTGCTTGGTCTCCTTGAGGGTCGGGCTGTCGTATATCGTCTCAAGCAGGGCATGACCACTCTAAAGGCTAAAGTACAGGAGCCTCGTATTGTGCCAGCTATCTGGTGATATCTCACGGGTGTACTTCTGAAAGAGGGTGAAGACAGTGATCTTGGTGTGCCGAATGCATCTGGTGATGTTGCTGAGGTATGTGACTAACTTCTGGTCCATCTACCGCCAGTGGATATGAAGGATGTGATAGAGGCGTCAAGCATGAAATCCCAACAACAGCTGAGAAGGTAACGTAGAGGTCCGCCTGTGTTAGTGCCTGCAGTGTCCAGCACCTCGAGTATCCGTTTGATGCAAGCTTGAGCAGCCATACTTATTATGTGATCTTAAATAACAGGCCAAAAAAATCCCGACTTCTTCACCTCGGGTAGTTGGAGCTCTGCTGTTGCATTCGCTTGGCCATCTACTGTAATATGGCTCAGGCCAATGGTGCCTACTTTGAGATTCGCCCCAACTTGTTTGAATGAGCTCCATGGTTTCAGAATATCCTTAACCAGGTCCTGTGCATAGGACTCGGCCATAACCTTGATGGCACAAGCCTCATCGACTCGGAGCATATCTCGGATCACTGCCCTGTCTTTGATGCCCATCCCCTTGTATACAGTCTTGACCTTGTTGATGGCTGATTGTCCTACTGTGTCAGTGTTTCTGATGAAATCTCTGGCTGGGATGGTACCTCAGATCTCTCGAGGTTCTCCCTTCTCATCGAATTCTAGGAAGGAGATGGGGGCAACAGTCTCATTTGAACCAAGGCGTGCCTCACCCTAGTGAGCGAGATCACCTAGCTCTTTGCTCTCTAGGTCTGTGAGTGACAGAGACATCGTTGGTGTATGCATATGTCTTAAACCTAGTCATATCCCCAGTGGAATAGGTGGGCATAGGTAGACCACGTGGTGGGCCAAGGAAATATGTGCTCAGGATACTGGCCCTCCCTGCAGGGGATTGTCTTGTGGGCTAACCACCATTTCTGGGAATTGGAAATCCTCAGTCTGTGTGACTATGCGCTACTGACTCTGGCATAGCCCACCATGCGTCATAGGCCACTGTTGTGTCATGGACCTGCCAAGCTTCTATTATATATATATCATCTCAAAGCTATACATAGGCCACGATGATCTCACCCATAGCACTCGTCACTTCCATTAGAGGGATGCGTTCACCCCATAATCTTTGCAGCAACTGTATAGGAGGCACCACCGGTAGCGAGGGCAATGGCTCCAGCAGCAGGAATAACCTCATTACAACCCGTTATCTTTACCATGGCAACATTCGCAGCCACGTTACTGGCGACATGAATGGCCAGGGGCTTAGCCTGTGTTAGTAGCTTCTGGGTCTTGCTTTTGAGCAGCTTCTCCACCTTCTGGAGATTTGCTTGGCTCTCCTGGAGTTGCTTTACAATCTGTACCATTGATGTCATCGTGTAAGCGCTGAGTATACAACGCATTTAAACATGTACATTCTACCTCGAGAGCTAAGCAGCTCTAACCAGTCTGCATCTGTCAGCTGCTTAGATTTGTACTCGGGAATATCCATAGCACTATACATAGTGGCTTAAAACATGGCCCTACTAGTACTATGTACTAGGTACTATGGTGTCTTCCACACCGAATTGAAAGACTATAAGAAGAAGTCACCAGATGGGCTCGCCCAGCTCTCTAACGCCGAGGTAGCAGAGTAGCTAACAGCTATGAAGCTCTACCTAAGATTTGGTAAGGGGCAGATCTGCTTCGTCGAATACCCCATTATGGGAGGCAGTATCGTAGAGCAGCTCCTGCATACTAAGGGATTCTACAAGGATCAGGGGTGTCTGTCGGACGTGTTCCAGCAGTTGCAGACATCCATGCCATCCCCGAATCTGAGTAGAATAAGGCTCTGCAGTACTACAAGCTGGAAAAAGTATGTACCACCAAACCATACAATCCTTGGGTGTTTATGATGACAGCGTGTTTGGGGGGCTGTCGGGCAGGCCAAGCTAGTTCGGGCAATCTCATTTGGTGTGACTCCCGCACCGGGGAGTCAGGATGATCTATTGCTCTACGAGCAGGATCTACTAGTGGCGGAGAAGACTGGTGACGAGCACAGCAATAGCCAGACCTGACACCACTCGTAGGGCTATCGTCCTGCTAGCACTGCCGGGTGGGGTGGTGCGTGTCAGCATGGGTCGCCGTTTGTCGTCCAGCACTCCTACTGTTCCAGTGGTCAGAATGACAGTCGGAATAACTGTAGAACTGGTCCTCGTAGAAGACCACGGGGACATAGCTATCATGGGCATCGGGAAGAGATGCATGGCCGAGTTGATATCAGCATTAAACCCAAAGTGCACACCTAGGGAATTCTCCTCGACTATCATGTTATTGTAGCCCCTAATCTTCAGATCCTCGACATTCATGATCATATTGCCCGGAAAAAATCGTAGGTGTGGCAATATAGTGAAGTTGAGCTTATGATGGGCACTCTGTAAGGCTTGCTGGAACATGGCAATGAGGCTGCTAGGGTCTGCAATGATGATCTTATCCTCAACGAGACTGCTGAACATGACCTGCACCTCCTTTCTGCTCACCCCATCTATGGAGTGGTGCAGCTTGGTCTGGGCTGTCAGGAGACAATAACATAATGCTTCTGAGGACTGGTTGATTCGAACGAACCATGCTGATGTGAGCCATGAGGTTGTGTGAGGGACAAAGTATTCCATGCCTCTGGATGGTCCAGCCTGATTCCGGTAATATGCATATTCTGCACCAGTACCCGGGGCTCGGATCAAATGAGAACGTCGCTGTCTTCCGATGGCCGATTTTTCAGGGTGTTTGATATGGGAAGACTGAGTAGTCTTGTCTTGGGTCACCATACATAATGCATAGACCACTGTTGTCTTCACCATGGAAACGATAGTATGAGTTGGCGTTGAACTCTCGCTGGAGTCTACTGGCTGCTGAGAGACTGTAGCTAGCGGTGCCGACAAGCTGCAGATCGAAATCATTCTTATCAGGCAGGCTTGTGCCCAGCTCATGGAGGATTCGTCTCACTGTGTAGTACACATGGAATCTGAGACAGCTGGCAATGAGCACAGCTTCAGGGGTAGCAGAATATGAGTGTGGCACACCTGCGTCAACGCCGCATCCTGCTGTGGCACACCACACGGCAAAATTCAGCTGTTGGTTCCAGAACAAGAGATTCGGTCCTGGCATCCAGGTAAGAGCTTTTTCGCATCATTGATGGTGATTGCGAGGTTGGTCAGTGGTCGTGGATTGAAGGAGAAGCTGATGCAGGATCACCCGTCGACCATAATGGAGATCGGGGTTATGTCCGGTATGTCATCCAGCAGACCACGTAGTCCAGTTCTCGAGCAGGTCCAGAGTGTATTGAGGAGGGGTGGTTGTCTCTGGTCGATTGTCGTGAGGTTCGTCAGGAAGGCCATCTATAGTAGTCATCTTAAACCCACTATTCCAGCCATGGACGCAACATACTATTTGACACCATACAGATCTTTGATGCGGGCCTGCCGCAGCATCTCGTTTTTTAACTCCTCCAGGTCCACCCGCTGTAGCCTTTGAGGTATCTGTGGCGCACTTTGGGTTTCTCTGTGTGGTACAGGGTTTGGAGCTTCAATATATGGTGGTACTCTTCGTCACTGACCTGCCCATCCTCGAGAGCTTTGCTGACAGACTCGTCGATAGCCTGTAGGCTGCTCTGTGCTAGTGTTACATACTTAGCATGCTTCTCCGCCTTCCTGGTGATCTGACGCTGTCCAAGCACCAAGCTGGTGGCCAGGCCAGTAGTGGCAAGGGTCATGCCACGCAGTGGGATAGCGACTATAGCACCCATCCCTGTAGTGAGGGTGGCAATAGCGACCACACCAGCACTGGCTCCAATCACACCTGCAGCTGTGGTTGTGCGTGCTAGACTGTTGTACACTGTTTTATATCGCCTGCATGTTCTGACATACTTTTTTGTCTCATGAACAAGATTCTGTCTGATGATGTCAATCTGCTGGAGTCGCCAGCCGTGTACTGTACCACCATCCTCAGGGGCTAATGCGGTATATAGTTCAAGGCTGCTTTTGCCACTCTGATTTATCCATGGTATACCAAGTTCCTAAACTCTCGTGCCATCACCTGTTGATGAGTCATTGTGGGATTCATCTTGGAGACCCGGGTGAACCGAACAAGCTTGTTGGTGTGGAGACATACCTCCCTCAAACACCCCTCATCCAGCATAATGTCAGGGGCCAGTTGCTTTCGCAGCCATAACATATGTACCTTCACCTTGCCACTCTGATAGTACACCCGCCGTTGGTGGAATTTCTTGGATTTACACTTTTCCTCATCCCACTGCAAGACTTCTACAGACTCATCACACTCATCATCCGAGAAATCATATAAATTTGGCCCTACGATGCCGTCCTCCTGCTGGCTGAGGCTCTCCCAATCTTGGACAGAGTTGTAGTCCCTTCATCTCCTTGCCTCTCTGGCGTTCTGTTCATACCAGCTCACCCGCTGCCGTTGCTCACCTTCTTGTCAACAACGCATTTCCTGTACCGCTATATCTACTATCCTGGAGAAGGTGTGTGGCAGCTCCTCTATCTTCTTTTTCAACATCTCGGAGAATGCTTGATAGGTCTGATATGATATCATGATGGGGATAGGTCAATGAGTAGCAGCATAAACTCTAATTGGGCATCCGACAGACCATCCATGCTGGCATATAGACTAATGATGGAGCTGTCAAACAGGTGATTTATGGGGGTGAACATGCTGGGGTTGATCGCTTCCCACAGTTTGCTGGTGGCTCCTGGCAGATATTCTATCATTCATGTCTAACCCTACTTCAGTCAGTACTTCCCGGTGGCGGATGTAACACACTGGCGAGTACATACGTGGTGGAATGCTGAGCTACCTGGAAGAGAACCCATTCTATGTGATACTGAACCACGTGTCCACCACTAGAGATGGTCTGGTGACATTCTCCCTGTTTTGGAGTAGCAATCAGACAATCAGCATGGCTATACACTCCATTTAAACCCCCTATATAGATATACAATGGAGCCGATATTTGCTCACTCAACTGGTCTAGCTGATCTCGTGGACGTATACGAAGTTGATGCTGCCAAGGTTAAGGAAAGCGATAGCAAGTCATTCGTCCTCCAATATGGAGCAGGCTCCAAGACATTCTCCCTCCATCCCATTGGTGGAGATGATGTAGAGCTGCTCACAGACCTAAAGGATGTCTCAAAGGAACGTCTGGGTCGAGAGAGGGATGGGGGACAAAATAGTGTTCTGCTTTGACTTCCCGAAGAAGTTCATCCTCCACCCCGTGATAGAGCAGTTACTGGACAAGTTTGAGGATGTTAACATCTTGGATGCTGACCTCAGCTTTCATGTCTTAGAGCCGACCGTGAAGCATGCCCCACTGATGTCAAATGATGGCGTGGTGTTGACCCTGGTGAAACAGCTGCAGATAATCTTCCAAAAGAATGCAGTGTGGTATCACGCTGGACCTGGTGGTAACCGGCGAACGTGGGTGCCACTATATAGAACTCCAGCGGTTATTGACCTGGAAGTCACCCCACTCTCCACCATTGTGAAGAAGGATGGCATGGTCCAGAAGCTTTATAGCCGGGGGACATCTTTCCTGACCTATATAGGATCGGGCACAATCCTAATGGAGGAAAGCTCCTGCTGCGTTGCCCTTTTGATGGACCAGAGGAAGCCATCAATATTCGTTAGGGTGTCTTATGGGTTGAGGGTGTGTCGCATTCCTCGAAGGTGAAGGGCAGCTCAGTGAAGCTGCTCGAGCGTGTTGGGCTCACAAGTCCGCAAACAACCCATATTGTGTTAGAGCTGTGGCTTCTAGCTGGTGGTAAAGTGAAGACCTGCCCCAGATGTGATGAAGATTGGCATCGAGGATGGCACAGGGCTCGATATGACACAGTTATTTCTCGAGGGGTTCACCTTGTTTGGGTTAACCCTTCATATATAGGATGCTGGTTATACTACTGCTCATACTTGTGGTGGCTGCCTCACAGACAGCCATAATACTAGATACCAAGTGGGCCCACTTCCAAGACGAGCCTCAGTACAATCCCTTCCGTGACCATCTGCGGGAAAATATCCATGACCGATTTCAGCCACGCGAGGAAATTGAGTCTATCTGCCACTTCAATGGTGTAGAAAGGTCTGGGGCGTGGGTGTCTGCAACCGATGCGGCACCAGATCCTCTGTGTCACCTGTGAATATGCCAGAGTCTGCCATAGTGCAGATGGTAGGCGCTTTAGCATTCTGACAAGTAAGTGTTTCCAAGGCAGCTGGAAGGGCCTGTGAGTACTCCCCTCATGCCGATGTGACACCGGTCATGCCGCCGTGTTTGTTTGAGTCAGTTTGTTTGATATGGAGACATGAGACTAGGCATGTATTTGTGATCCAACATTATGTCTATCATTATCATCATCATCAGCATGATATCTCTCATCATCATCATCATCATCATCATCATCATCATCAGCATTATGTCTATCATCAACATCAACATCATCATCATCATTATGTCTATCATCATCATTACCTGAGTTATTAAATAAGTGTTTCATAACGGGCTCTCACCATCAGGTGATGCCCTATTAGAGAAATGCAACTGTATAGGTAATCAAGCTAACTGAATCTGAAACTCAATCATTGGTTATCCCGAAGACCTATGGAGTTACATGCATGGTGTAGGCTGTGTGGCATGGCGGGAAAAAGTGGCAAGATCATTACCTGACCTGGGCGACTATGCAAATAAATTGCTTGAGTTCTGGAGAGCTTCTCCTGACCTATCATTCGCAATGGTAGTAGACGAGGTACTCACCCGAAAAACCCCACGAGGCACTGAGTTAGGGGTTAGATGCTTTCCACTGACAGCAATGGCAATGACAGAACTAAGACGACAGTATTTAGATCATCTGCTGACAATCCACAATATCAATATGGATGATGCTATCGAACCAAAATAAATGTGTTGCTAGATTTTTTATTTTATAGTAATATCATCAATGAGGCAGTCGAAGAGGATGTCGAGCACCTCATCTGTGAGATTCTTGTGCAGGTGTGTCTCTGCTTTGGGATTCCTGTATGGGTGCAGGCGTGTCTCTGCTTTGGGCTTCCTGTATGGTGCTGGAATGGGTGGCTCACTGTGAGGGGTCGTAGAGGACCCTACGTTGTAATACACCTCCTCATCTGTGAACTTATTGTGATTGCCTGTATCCATGGTTCGGAATCTTATGAGTAAACCTATGGGTTTGTAGTGGAAGTTTTGTATTTGCCTGGCGTGAATAAACTTATGATGTTGTAGGTATAAATGGAAGATTTGTACTTGCCTGGTATGATCTGAACAATGGGCGGGGGCCCGCCATGGGGTTGGGGTGGGCCTCACATTGTAAAACACATCACAGCCAGCTATCCCTCTGTTCTGATAGCCCACCTCCCTCCTGTAGCCGCTGATCCCTCTTTTCTGAAACACTTATTATATAACTACTGAACCTGTATTTATGTAGATTGTTGAGTGTGCCTGGAAGTAACCTTTATTTAGGAAGATTGCTGACAGTACTTTGAAGTAACCTTTATTTACACAGATTGCTGAAGATGTCTTGAAGTAACCTTCATTTAGGAAGATTGCTGATGATTCCTTGAAGTAACCTTTATTTAGAAAGATTGCTGAGGGGGGGGGGCCGTCAAGTAACCTGAATTTGTGTAGCTTGCTGAGGATGCCTTGAGCGAACCTGTATTTATGTACTCTGTACATTGTTGAGGGTGCCTTGATGGAACCTATATTTGTGTAGATTGTTGAGGTTGACTTGAACTAACCTTTATTTAGGAAGATTGGCGAGGGCTGCCTTGAGTGAACCTCTATTTATGTAGATTACTGAGAGTTCATTGAGAGAAAATATATTTATGTATACTGTTGATCATGCCTTGAAGGAACCTGTATTTATGGATATTTAGATTACTGAGGGGTGCCTTGAAGGAACCTTTATTTTTGTGTAAATGTCTGAGGGGTAACTTAGTGAAACATTTATTTATATAGATTGCTGAAGGTGTCTTGAGGGGATTTTTTATTTATGTATTTTTATTGAGATTTCTGAGGGTGCCTTGAGGGAATATGTATTTATGTAGATTGCTGAAGGTGCTTTGAGGGAACTTGTATTTATGCAGAATGCTGATGGTGCCTTGAAGGAACCTGTATTTATGTAGATTGTTGAGGGTGCCTTGAGGGAACCTGAATCTATGTAGATCACTGATGGTGCCTTGAGGGGACCTGTATTTTTGTAGATTGCTGAGGATACCTTGAGGGAACCTGTATTTATCTAGATTGCTGAGGGGTGCTTTGAAGGAACCTGCATTTATGTAGATTGTTGAGGCAACCTTGAAAGAATCTGTAATTATGTAGATATATGAGGGGTGCCTTGAAGGAATCCTTATTGATATATGTCTGAGGGAAACCTTTCTTTATGCATATTACTGAGGGGTGCTTTGAGAGAACCTTTATTCAGACCTGTTTTGGGTGCCTTAAGGGAACGTGTATTTATGTAACTGTTTGAGGTGCCTTGAATGAGCCTTTACTTTTGTAGATGTCTGAGCTCTCTGAGAGTGCCTTGAGGGAACCTTTAGATATGCAGATATTTGAGGTGTCCCTTGAAGAAATCTGTATTTGTGTATCTATCTATGGATGCCTTGAATAAATGGTCACATAGAAGCGGACTACGTCACAGAAAATGTGTAGATCAACGATCATATATCCCATTTTTCAGGGGCCATATATTCATTTACTTTACTCAAAAACATCAATTTCCATCTATTTTTGCAGAATAAGGTGGTATATTAAAGGACTAAGTTTCGTGCAGATCTATTGAATGTAGTAAAGCAGTACAGCAAGAACTTGGTTCTTTGAAGTAATTTATCCTTCCGCGATACATCCATGGGTGGAGACTGGATCCAACTCATGGTATACTGGCCTTAAAACAGCATTAATAGGAGACGTCTTTGACACTGGTCAGATGTATAATTTATCGGGCATCGCGAATCTGAAAACTGCTTCAGAATCGAACCTAGTATTTACTAATTTATAGAGGGTTGAAGTTTTTCAGCCACCATGCTTGGGGTTATTATTTACAGGAAAAGGCTCTTGGCGACAATATCGACGGACGTTTTTTTTGTTCCTTTATGGAAGACTATTAGCTCATGAAATATGTGCAGTCCCTACTCAATGGGAGTGATAAATCGGTTACACCATGGTGTTTGGAGCAGTGTACAATATATGTTAGAGTAATGTATGCAACTGTATTAATTAATGGTGGGTTCTGACATCGGCAACTTTAACTTATATATAGTTGTCTGTATTAAGGGAGATTGATATGTTATGCTAGCTCACCAATAGACCTTTCCAGTTTTAGCTATGTCCCGCCCACCTCTAGCTAAGCTCCACCCACACTTCGCTGTGTTGGGATTGATCTATCCCAGAATATATACTATACTGGTAAGGTGTTGAATATTTTGTAACTAATTTGACTGGGCACGGTGGCTGCCTAATGGCATCAACGACGCCCATTCAAATTAGTTTCTAAATATTCAAAAGAATATTTATTAAATAGTAAAGACATACAATTCGTACAACAACGCAGAGTCCATCTTCAAATTGACACACTTATCTACGTCATTCATAATGCCATAATGACGTTATTTATTATGATGCCATTCTACGCGCCACATAGTTGATTATGACGTCATATGATGGATGGATACAGTGGAAAGGTCCACTGCCTTTCACAGAAACCGTTTCTTGGGGTACTTCATTGTTATCCAAACTGTATATAGATCATTCCAGCTGGATTTTCACCTTCTGTTATACGTTGTTGGAACTTGTCCAGTATCAGTCTATCTTCACTGGTCTGGCTCTCTCCATGCTACGTAAACGGTCGCCTATATTGTGAAAATCTAGAATGAATTTACTTCCAACCAACGAGTTGGGAACTCGGTTTCGATGTTCTTAGTTATAAATCGTAGAAGTTACGGTTCTAGTTAAATATTCTAGAGAGATAAGTTCCCCATTGCTTCCTTTGCCATTTGGTTGTTAGAAAATAAGAAGTTAGTCACTCAAGTGGAGTATGTTGGAAATGCAGCTGCTCAAGTATCCACTATTTTCGTCATAAAGAATTCTGTGAGGGCGGCATCGGTGATCTTAAGAATTGCTTGTGTAGTCTCCGGGCGCATGCGCTGGTCCGCCGGATGTGCCCGCTCCGTGGTACTGCCGGTACCCAGCACGGCGAGATGGGGTAGCTGGTTAGCTGCAGATCTCGGGGTTGCGGATCCAGTATTGCGCATTTCCTGACTGTACAGAAACCGACTTCTAGAGCCGGTGGAATGTTCATGTTCTATTGGGCCATGCAACCATCGCCACCAAAGTTGAACCTCACGGTATCATCCTCACTGTTGGTGTCACCGGTGTGACGGTCCCACATCTCCATTTTAAGGCTGGGACATTATTAAAAATACATAGAAATTAGATTAGTACCAGCCAAACAATCGTACTCGTTTGCTGCTACCTGGAAGAAGTCTAGTACATGGGGCTGGGTTGATGACTCATTATCGTGGTCCTCGCCAGGGGTAGCTCACAGAATAAGATCCGTGCGACATCCCCACAAAGGAGGGTCCCAACGCAGCTACATAGCAATTTTAATATAAACGAAATTAACCCCTACAAACATTATTTTGATGCGAGAGGAAAGTTCCTCGCGCAGGCCTCCGTCACAGGAAAACGCCTACCACACCAAAACCGAGGAAAAGAGATGGTGAAAAGGCCCAGTCTCTTGTTAAAAGCAAATTATGTAAACGAGTCAACCTAGTGAAGTTAAATGCTGGTTGTGATGCACGCTGATTTAAATGAAGGTGGGGTGGATGATTTCCCGCAGAATTCAACATCGCCATCTTATGTAAGTTCCAATATTCCGTGTTAGTAGTTGCCACTTTTATTTATATGGGCCTCTGCTAATTTCTACCCTATCATTTAGTTTGTGGGTCCAGACCAAGTTTTAACTGCAATTGGCAATGTAAGCTAACTATTCTTTAACATATAAGTCTGACGGGCGAGAATGTTTGGTCACCGTGAGGTCACCCTATGGAACATCACCCTCAGGAGACATGTGCGCAAATATTATGAAGCGAAAGCTCTAGAATCATATAGCGATCCTGTTACCGTCAGGTCATGACCACACATAACATCACAAAGACAACTCACAGTACATAAGCGTTGAAAAACACATTCAATTTTAGGTTGTGGACAAAGATGCAGCTATCCAACTATAGCCACCTTCCCATGATGGTGTGGTGGGTTCTAATACCGCACCCGGTCACTTGTAGAGTTAGATGGAGAGCTGAATCCTTTCCATCACCAGTGTGTCGGGTACGGATTATTTCTGATCAGCATCCGGGGAGCTAACATTTACCTGACGTTAGGGTTATGTATAATCGCCCAGAGATGCGCTGCAGGCCAGTAATTAATTATATATATATATATGCGTTTTCGCAGTGCTTCCTACTTTGGTGGGGTTTTCTAACTAACCAGTAACCAAGGATACAAGGGGGGGGGGGCGTAAGCGGTGATCCTCGCTTTATTTCTAGCCACACTGGAACCCCAATAGTTCCAGAGCTAACTCTAAATAACACGACGGAAGGCGGCTCAGACAATTAATACACCCGAAGGCGGGTTGAACGTAGACAGATACAATTACTTATAACGGAGACCGTAACGTAAATAGTCGATTTATATAATCTAGCCAGAGTGCGGTGTTACATATTCGCTACTCCAGGAAAAGAGACTAGCACAAAATGTCTCCTACCCAGTAAACATGCCTACTACTATAAGCCTATCCTATCGAGCTAGAACAGTCTAGGTTTAGTCGGCCGTATGTCACGTTCGTGTAATGAGAACATGAACAGCGACCTTAGTGAAAAAGTGATGCTGTGCTAATAATAAACTATAAAATGCTGTCTCAAATGACCCGGAGGTACCTATTGGTCATCACAAAAGTAATACAATAACAATAATATAATAAAACAGAGTACCTATTAATCATCAGTATGGAAAAAGTTCTATATTCACGATAGTTGAAGCGTAACACAATTGGAACGCGAGATGGCACGATACAGAAGTTGCTGCTAGGAAAAGCTGCAGGCACTCAGCGGATGTGGCTCATTCTCAGCAAAGGTGAAGACGAACATTTGAGAAAGCGGATGGCTAGTAGATATTCAAGTCTACATGAATAGTTATCAATTTAAACAGGGTTGTCAAAAAGTTGATAATGCGGATGCATTCTGATGGTTCACAAGACAAGATGCATCAAATAGCTCACACGATGCATCAAGCAATGTTCCCCTAACTACGGTCGAAAATGTCAAAAGGCTAACACATGACGTGCGGATAGATTTACACCACTGGTTGCATGATCCAGCAGATCTGGCGAGTTATCACAGAGCACGTCACCCGCCCCACATACTGGACGGCGAGGTACATCAGGGCCAAAAGGCCCATCCACACCATTGGTCCCTTTGTGGAAGTAGTGGCTTGGGCTACCTGACTTTAAGTTCATTATTGCCCCTGGGTGATATCTTCCCAGGAGCTTACAAAAACTGGCGGTTGCGGATGTGGTGGCTTGTACCCTAGAGACAACGAGTCTCAAAACCGAAAGGGTCCGCAGCAGACGTTGGTGTCTGCTATACAGAGTGCAGTAACTTGCGCTCGTCCTCTCAGACCAAGCACCTCACCACCACCTGGATGCTCCTGAATCTGATTTTTCGACCCTTATATACTGCCTGTGACGTCACAGCTGGAGCGCCACAGTCAATCAGCTAGCGTGCTTCAGAGACAGGGAAGCGGGTCACGTTCCATGCTTTCGTACCCATGCACTGAGAGTATGCATGCGCTAAGCCTATGGGGTTCAATACTTTGAAATAAAATTAGCTGGCTCATTTAGCCAAGACCAAGAATGGTGAGAAAAGTTAAAGTGATTATGTGTACAATTCGGTACAGAATAAGGTCCTTTTCTACCCAATGCTCATGCGCGTTGTCTAGCAATCTCTGATGTGCACGCATGCGTGCTAGGCGAACCTCTCATGTACGGTATTATACATGCGTATCATCCTCGCCAGTCCGGGGGGGGGGCGTGCTTGGAATGTACCCGGCGGTTACGTACCCAGCCTGTCTGGGATGGCCCGTACCTGGCCGTGCTACACTTGTCTTGTTTCATTAAATGATGGCAACCGTTTGTGTATCTATGGACTGCACCTGTATTTCTCGCATCAGTCTCAATTTTGGCAACAGTTCGTATATAGGTCAATACTTCTGAAAATACGACGAGATATCTGCGCAGTTATTTCTTTATTATTTCAGCGTTAACAAGAATGATCAATTCAATGAAATCCACATACAGCCTATGGGTATTCACAATTACAAATTATCCTCCCCATTAATAAGCTCCCTCTGGTCCATGACACATCATGGTTTTCGAAGCGGAGATTTTGACACAATGTTTGAGATAAACCCTTGGCGAGCGAATATGTGCTCGACCGGATGGGAAACAAGGGGGTCCGCCATCTCACTATGCAGCCAGCAAATGTTTGTAGCCGACCATGTTCCGCCACCTCCTTACGAAACCAGAGAACCCTGGAAGCAAAGATGTAGTTGGCAAAGAGACTATGTTTGTATAATACACTCTGTGAATGATTGATGCTGTATAACTGTAGCAGCTAAGCAGCTTCAAAGAAACCTCTAGTCAAACTTGATGCCAGCCATTGCTATCACGTGCGCATCATCACTGGACACCGATCACAGGCACTATACAAGTTGTGTAATACATCGTCGCTGTCCATAAAGGTCGCCAAAGATGGTCCACGTTTCGCCATGTGATAAGGATGTCTGAAGATGTAACTGTACAAAAAGTCTCAGAATTCACTCTATTCGGAGCCAGCAAATATAAACACAGGAGAGGATGGCATTGCAGAATTATGGTAAGGGTGCTGCGACGTGACGTCAAGAAAAGCAAGCTCGATACACTCAGACCCAGACTGGACATGAGGAAGCTAATGTTTTTTGTTTTGCCTGAGGACACGACACAGTGGTCAAACGTGAAGAAGGACTGGTTGCAGCTGTAGGATGTTTCTACTCCTACAGCTGCAGAATACAGTAATCGTACATATGGATACTCAGCCTTTGAACTGTTTACACAAAAAGTCAATCCTTTATGTATCACAATAAGGGT
Source organism: Chaetoderma sp. LZ-2023a (assembly GCA_034401795.1). Classification (NCBI taxonomy): domain Eukaryota; kingdom Metazoa; phylum Mollusca; class Caudofoveata; order Chaetodermatida; family Chaetodermatidae; genus Chaetoderma; species Chaetoderma sp. LZ-2023a. The sequence goes on along the minus strand of CM067372.1, from coordinate 160,087,755 downwards.
TCAGTGTAAAACATTTAACAATGCTGGTACTAATTGAAATGGCAGACAATAAAATTGATTCAAATTGAAAATGTACATAATAGGCGTTCTTTATATTTCAAAACCGTTCAACACCATCAATCACGAACTTTACTAGAAAAACTTGCCTCTTATGGAATCTGTGGGAAAGAGCTCATCTGGTTTCAAAGTTACTTAACACCGAAAGAACACAATGCATCTAATTTAATGCAACTTCCTGTGGAAACAGGAGTTCCCAAGGGATCCATCAGTCGCTCTCTGTTATTCATCTTGTATATGAACGAGCTGTCCAATATTTGCAAACACGTGTCTCTTTGCTGTCATTAAATATGCCCAGACAAACCATATGTTATTTTCAACATCTAGAAAACTAATAAATAAATTTAAAAATGTATTCGCAAAGAAAAAAGAAATTGAAGAAGCAACACAAATTTACAATGAGTATATGTAGATACAAATCTGACCTGGACCAAACAAATTAAGACAGTTACCACAAAAGTAGTAGGAGGAGTAGATGCCATCAATAGATTGAAGCCATTATGACATATAACGCTGTGAATAGACTGTACATTATCTTGACCCCCCCTCCCGCCCCTTACTTACTGCAATGTAATTAAGGCTAACACAAACAAAAACAATATATCCGAAATTCAAGTCTCCAGCAAAAGAGCATCGAACTATGTTCTAGGCCAACATAGGGCAAAACACATTGACGTAGGAAAATATCAAAAGCTAGCTAATGTTAACGTCTTCCAACACAACAATCTACCCAAACCGATATCACCATTCTTTGTAAAATCTATCAATATCTACCAACATAGGAGTAGAAGCAGACACAAACTACATTGAAATATACACGAACACCAAACATCAATTGCATCCACTAAATTATCGAATAAAACAAAACCGAAAACACATGATAAAATATTGACAACAAAATCATTCAAAAAAACAAGAAACAAATTTTATAATTGCCTCATGTTATTGCTAACCAATACATAATACTAATTCTATCAAACATGCATAATCACTGCTGCTGCTGCTGCTGTGCCGTCGCTGCTGCCGCTATTGCTGCTTCTGCAGCAGTTACTGTTGCTTATTCTGCTGCTGCTGTGGTTGCTACTACTACTACTACTACTACTACTACTACTACTACTACTACTACTACTACTACTACTACTACTACTACTACTACTACAACAACAACAACTTCTACTACTACTACTACTACTACTACTACTACTACTACTACTACTACTACTACTACTAGTACCTCCACCACCACCACCACCACCACCACCACCACCACGGTGACATTATGTCTTGATGATTCCAATCGCTATTATCTCTATTAATATTTTTCAATCACCATAGAACCAAGCTACTGGACGAGTAGGAGAATGCCCATCATGTCCCTCACCCCCCCCCCCCCCTCTGCTCTTAACCAAGGATAGTAATCACAAGCCAGCATCAAACATGATCTAAATCAACATAATTAAACCTTTGAACCCTGACCCCCCAGAATCTCAATTTCAAAACAACCATGCTGATACGCTGTTGAGTATTTTAAAACTAATTTGATAGGAACAGCTCCCAGTCAAACTAGTGTCAAAATACTTAACAGAATGTTTAAAAACCCTTCAAGGAGTTTGGTGTTTTGGCCTTTCGGGTCCAATGGGTTAAAGTCAACTAAAAATATACATGTTTATTTGTTGTATTTCTTAATATAAACATACAATGTTCTTCGCTTGACTAAGTTCTGTGATCGTCCCTTATCTTACTGTTCTATCGTTGAATAGTTCTCAAATTATAACATATATAATTAGGTTTTATTAAAATGATAACACATGTGCTTAATGATCAACTCATAACTGTAATGTCTGAACTATAAATTGTTATGTAACTGTCCTGTTTAATTACTTTAATCATATAGATGTGTATTTATGTGCAAGGTGTCCAGCAATAGAATAGGCAATGCCTGCGGCGGACAACCTGATGTCAATGAGTTTTATGTATATGTTTTACTATTGAATAAATAAATAATCTTAAATCTTAATACGTGCATGTGCAGACAATTAAATTATTGAGTAATAGGTAGCGAGTAATTGACCAAAGGATGGTCGGTCTTCAAGAACGATATATTTCGCTCACTACTGTGGCTACTTCCTGACCACATGAGTATATTTAGACAAAAGGAACCCATGACCTGGTCCAAACACATTGAGACAGTTACCGCAAAAGTAGCAAGAGGAATATGTGGCATCCAAAGATTGAAGCCATATCTGACATATGACACAGTTAAAACACTGTACACAGCACCTTTCTCCTTCCACACCTCACTTACTGCAATACTCTTTGGACTGACAATGCTAAAACAAAAATATCCAAAATTCAGTCTCCAGACAAAGAGCATCAAACTATGTTCTAGGCTAACATAAGGCAAAACATTGAAGCAGAAAAACTACTCAAACTCATTGCCATAGGAAAGTGAGTTTCTATGCGGTTGCAGCGGTGCGCCGGTATGGGATACCTTTAGGGCATTTTACGTCGGAGCACTGGCATTGCCCTCTAGCGGCAGTGGGTGCATTTCCAATTGTATATATGCACTTATGTTTCTGAAACTCCACTACGCTACCACCGTTATTATTGTATAATATCTATGTAGGGAGCGAGTCGTTACTAAGTTGTAAACAACTTGTGACTCAATCCCAATTGTTTCTTAGAACAATAAAAATATGTTTAAATCAAATCAATACGAAAGTCGTATATGCTAGTTACACTTGCTAAGGAATTCCACTACAACACTCTATATACCGAAATCCAAAGTCCAAAGTATTCTACATGAAAAAGCCGTACGATCAGACAAGTGAAAACACTGAATATCAATTTCGGCCATTAAATTATGGAAAACAATAAACCACAAAACACGTGACAAAATACTGAAAATAATCATTCAAGAAAGCAATAAAATAATACATCATTAACGCATATTATTGATAACAATTACATAATGCTAATGCTATCAAATAACTACTACTACTACTACTACTACTACTACTACTACTACTACTACTACTACTACTACTACTACTACTACTACTACTACTACTACTACTACTAATAATAATAATAATAATAATAATAAAAGCACTACGACTACTAGCAGCAACCCCATACCAACCCACCCCATCACCATTATGGCATTATCACTTGATGATTCCAATTGCTCTCATCTCTATTACTCTTTCTTTCTTTTTTTTCTTTTTCTTTTCTTTTTTTTTTTTATTATTAATTTTTTTTTCTATTACTATTTCTAATCACCAAAGAAGTAAGCTACAGGACGAGCAGGAGTATGACTACCACATTCTTCCCCATATCCCCTTACCTTGACCGACCAAGGATCTTCTCCGCTAGCCAGCATCCTGTAAACACTATGTAAATTAACATAATTAAAGTCAACAAAAAATATATATGTCTATTTCTTGTATTTCTTAAAATAGACATGCACATGTATTAATGTATTATTTAACTTGCCTATGATGTGTTGATTGTCTCTTATGTAATTATCATGCCGTTGTATAATTCTAAAATTATACTATATGTTTTGAATTTGTTAAAATGATAAAATGTGTGCTTAATTTTCAACCACTAAATGTAATGTCTGAACTATAAATTGTTATCTAGCTGTCCTGCTTAATTTCTTACGTCTTTTTCTGTCTTGCATTTCTAACACGTCCGCCAATAGAATAGGCAATGCGTCAGCGGACAACCTGGTGCGAATGATGGGGTTTGTCCATTTTTTTTACTATACAATAATTTAATAATCTTGACTCTTAATACATGCCAGCTCAGACAATGAAATTAGTATATAATACATATTGGTTAATTGACCAAAGGATTGTCGTTCTTCAAGACATATCCTATGCTTTATGGGAACCGCCATATTTCGCTCACTACTGTCGCTGCTTTCTGATCAGGTATTGCAAGCACTTCCACCCACTTTGTGAAATATACCTGTATGATAATTATGGTTTTATTACCATCATATGAAGTTAGTAGAGGACCAAGAATGTCTATGGCTACTCGTTCCATAAGCGCTCCTACAATGTGCATTCGTAGCGCAGCAAGATGTGCTCTATGGCCAGTCGTGCACTTCTAGCTGCACACAGAGTGACTGGTGTATGGATACAAAGTTATGTACCTGTCGCATAACCAAGTTCTTGCGACTTTTTGTTATGATCAAGCTCAAGACAGACCATAGACGATTATTCTCCGAATTTAGCTGTTCTTAGCCCTGGTAGTATTTGACCTCAAAAGGCTGGTGTGAAACATTATCTTTGATGGGTCTAAGACAGGCAAGACGCCAGGTTCGGGATGATGTTATTGGTTTGCGCTATCTGTCCACTTAGCTACATCCAAGAATGGAAAGTGTGGATATGCCTGCTCTGTTACATGGTTAACAGTAAGAGGAGCGACGTTTTCCAAAAGCTACTGCTTGCTCAGAGCGTCTGCATTGCCATAATGTCGTCCTGGCTGCTGCTCCATGAAGAACTGATAAATTTACAACGTTTCTTGCCAGCATGTTATCTGGCCTTCTGGATTTTCTTCTTTTTCAACCATTTGAGAGAAGTGTGGGTAATGCACTGATTGAATTCACAAAATTTTAAGAACCGTTGTATAGTTTGGTAAAGACATATGTGGCCAACAGTTCTTTCTTAGTGGTGGCATAATTGTGCTCTATCGAAGAGAAATTTCGCGAGCTGTCACAGGTGCATGTCCATCCTGCACTTGAAATAGTACTACGGCTCTACCAAAGCCAGAGGGTTCAGTATCTAGAATGAACTGTAAGTTTGGATGTGTAGGACAATATATGTACGTTGGTAAGCCACTCCTTGTGCGTTTGAACGGCCCCTTCTTGCCCATCAGTCCATTCAAATGGACTATCTTTCTCTGTCAGTTGGTGTAGATGTTCTATGTAACGTTTATTGTACTAGCTGAGTCCAACAAGACTCTGAACGTCTCTGAGCCCTGAACTTCTGTAAGGTTCTTAGGGATTTGCCAATGTTGTACTGCGCTTGTTTTCTCAGGATCAGTGGAAATACCCATTGTGCCGATTACATGCCCTAGAAAGTTAACACTTTTCTGGAAAAGGTGGCACTTACTAGACCTGCATTCACTATCGGCCCGATATTGGCCCAGCATACACCATGTACGCTGCGCTATGAGGCTAAGTTTTAACAGGCCACAGTTAAATTGAATGGTAGTGTCATGTACTCTTAGAAAATAAGCGCCGATGATCACTGTTGTTTGCATATTGGCTACGTAAAATTTATGTTTAAATGGCATGCCTTCAATATCAGCGTGCACTAGCGCAAACCTGAGACATCACATCTTTCAGCCACTGGCTTCATGCAACACGGCATCAGTGTCCTAAAAGTCTGGTTAATCTTTCTAGCGTATGTGTGTATAGAGGTCCGTTCGCAGTACTGATACTCCTGCACCAGCGGCAATAGTGTCCCTGGCGTTTATGCCATCAATGCAGAGGGATTTTCATAGTGGCATCCTCCTCCTTGTTTGTTACCTGACACCGATTTGCTTTAAGCTTTAAAAATATTCTGGCTAATGCATACTATTGGATGGGTGTAAGTTTTGGACTCCACATATATGCTTACATTTTCAGTCTCGTCTTTGTCTAAGGCACAGGAGGTAGTGTTGCTTCTTTTGTAGAACTTTCTTAATTTATGGTAGTTTTTGGGTAAGCTTCAAAAAGCAAGATCTAGAACTATGGAAAAACTGATAATATGTCTGGTATGGCCCAATATAATTGTTTTAGCCTTACCTGCCTGGCCTAGTATCTGTATGACTGAAGGAGGGTGATGTGTGCTCATTTTACTTGGCATAACGGTGGGTAACGGTGTCTTGCAGGATGTCGGCTGCGGACAACTGTTGCCAGTTAAACTAGTTAAGGATAAGGATGCATTTTTTTTCCCGCAGCTATGGGCAGAACGTATTTCAGTGCCCATACTTATGCCACGTATGATATTTACCAGGAGACGTGTATGCGGAGTTGTTGAATAATCTTCTATCTAACCTCTGGGCATTCCTTGCACTGGTGCGCACTGTGCTGTATCACACTGCTGACGTAGTACTGCCATTTGTTGTTTCATTTGCGGTAATGTGGCTTGTATCATGTTAAAATACACATATTTGCGATAATGCCGCCTCACACTTTTTGAGATGATTATCTACTTCAGCATTAAAAGAATCACATGTGGTGATAGCTTCTGTCTTACATGCATCATCGGTATTTTTGCGTGCACTGGCCCTTACAACGTGCTCCAGACTGTTGTGGAGAATTCTATTAGGACATCTTTTTCGTGGTTATTTTGAGTATGTTGATCGGTAATTATCATTCTTACTAGCTCGAGTAGCGCAAGTGAATTTGCATGGTTAGTCTGTACTGGAGTTTCTTCGATGCTGTGCACAGGTCCATATTTGTCACTGTGCACAGTGCGCTCCCTAGAAATATATCTTTCAATTATCATGGCTGTGCTAAGGGCAGTGCTTTGTGTTGAAAATTGTTCTGGTATATATATATGTCTTTAACTTCGGCAGTATAAGATAGTGCCTCTAGAAACGCATCCACACGAATGGACTCTGCAGAACTGCCATCAATGTCAGGACAGGCACATGTTACAAGACCACGTATATCGTGCGCCAACTATTGCAAAGGCTAAGCATGGTGAATCTGCCTATGTAAATCGTTGTAGGATCGAGCTGGTGTAGATCTACATACACTTACGCTGGTATCAGCTGATTAAGCTTACCACCAGCGAACAATCGCAATCTATGAGTCCAATTTATCGATCAATCATATGCCATCATATGAACAACGCCACATGTAGGTTGACGGCATAATGAATTAAGTCATGAATGAGGCGATTTAGTCTGTCTTAAACGAGTAATCGTCTGTCAGGTTTTACGAACTGTATGTCTTTACTAATTAATACACACTCTGTTGAATATTTTGAAACTAATTTGACTGGACGCTGTTGCTGCCATGGGCAGCTACAGCCCTAGTCAAATTAGATTCAAAATAATCAACAGATTACCTGTATAGTTTTCCGGTAAATGAGATTCAGGGAGTGCAGGGATCCATTGGTCCCAACCCCGGCAAACTAGATATGGGCTGGGAATAGGTCAAACCAGAGTCCTCCATTCTATTTGGTGATGGGTCGGTCGATGGTTTGGGGGTGAGGAGAGGGTGAATGGGGGTTGGGTGGAGGTGGGGAGGGGGTGGGGCGGCTACTGAGCCTAACTCCATCGAGTAACTTTACACAGTCCACTTCTTCAACTTGAATGAAGGGCCATCCCACTATATCAAGATGATGTCCTCCTGGGTGTTATTGTTATTTTCTCATCCGTCGGAGATGACTCATGTGGAGCGCGTTAGACAACTGACTCCAATGGACCATTCCAAGTTTATTCATCGATCATTTGACGTCATATGACGGCAATAATTAACTAAGTGACATGTATCCATAATCATGACGTCATGAGTAACTCCAAATAGTCTCTCTTTAACGATTAATAGTTAGCCAGGTTGTACGAATTGTATGTCTTTGTTATTTAATAAACATGCTGATGAATATTTTGAAACTAATTTAACTAGACACTGTTGCTGCCATAGGCAGCAACAGCACCCAGTTAAATTAGTTTCAAAATATTCAATAGCTTACATGTATATTTTTCTAGAAATTGATAGTCAGAGAGTTCTGAGATAGATCGATCCCAACATGGACGTGGTGTGGGTGGAGCTTAGATTGAGATAGACGGGGCATAGCTAAAAGTGGAACGGTCCATTCTGTGACCAATCCTACCTGGGGGTGAACCATGCTAACCATATAAGTGGGGAATGACGACCCTTGATTGAAGAGCTTTCAGCCTTTCCCATTTTTCTTCACAACAGTCGGGAGTGGGGAGACCTGTTGGACTGCAGGTGGACTATATATATATAAGAATCATAAGCTGCCAGTCGCCACCAGAGCCAATCTCCAGGTGTTTCGTAAATGTCAGGATGGCATCATTTATCAATTTTTACCTTTTTGACACTGTTGACTAAGGATGGGTGATTTTTTAACACAGCGGATGAGGTGTATTAAAGCTCCCATGTCCCACTAACTGGAGAAACCGTTGCATGACATATGATGTACTTGTTGATTTCTATGCAATTTACACAGGATGCAATTCATTGACTCCGTATTCGTTGTAACTATTGAATGCCATATTAGTTGAGCCTATTCTCTGTAGAGCATCTATTTCTCAAAGAAACGGTCATCATCTGCTCGTGCACCATGTCATTCGTCAGCCAGCCGTTGAGACGTAAGCACCGTAGGACGTATTCACGGCAGAAATTAAGAGGCATCTCATATCGCGTGCAAATGTTTCTTTATTTAATGGAACACGAGAGCTTTAAGCGACGCAATATTGTCACGGTTGGTGATTCATTAATTATGTCCATCAATGACAAGCTTGACTGAATTGAAATCGCTGATGATCAAAGATTCAATATGGCTCACAACAGAAGGTTCCATTTTTAGCTATGCCTCGCCCATTTCTAGCTATACTCCGCCCACTTTTTACGCTTGTTGAAATCAATTTGCAACTTTGAAACCTGAATAATCGTTCTCTACCTTTCTAGGTAAGTATGCAGATAAGCGGTTCAACATTTTAAAACTAATTTGGCTGGGTTAGGTTGCTGTCTTTGGCAGCAACAGCTCCCAGTCAAATTCGTTTCAAAATATTCAACAGAATATTTATTTAAATTATAAATACATCTAAGACATACAAGTTGTACACTTTCGTGACGAGCTTTTCGATTCCCGAGAGATTGCCACGTCATTTTGAATGTGACGTCAGCTAGCATATGACGTATTTGATTATGACACCATTGAGTGGTAGATATGATCCCACCATTTTAGCAACCATCTAATTGTAAATCAATGCTCGTGCTAAAAAAACTCTACCATGGGATATATCATGTTCACTTTCGTTTGTCTTTCACCCTAAAACCGTTGAAACTGCCAGCGTCTCGATATCAAGATAACTATACAAGAATGCTGTTGAATATTTCGAAACTAATTCGACTGAAACCTGTTGCTGCCTTGTCCCAATCAAATTAGGTTTCTAAATATTCGGCATAGTATTTATTGCATAATAAGGAATGTACTGTTTCCGGTCTGTGAGCGCTACATGCTTAAATGCTCAGTACTATTTGGTCTGGAACGGTGTGTGGTCTCCTTCAGAGGTCGCTACTTGCGTAGAGGGAATAATTGAATAACACATTATCTGAATAATATATGAACTTTTTATTCCGCAAAAATAAAATATAACAAATTAAAAGCTTTACAAAGGTATCAGCTCGAATAGAATGGGTTTTTTAAAGTTCAAATCGGCAATTATGATGTGATTTGATGCTAAGGAAATTGTTTTATGAAATACATAGGAAAATAACACTTTAGCCCTGAAAATGCAGGTTACTTGGCCGGTATTGGTGTATACCGGCCCAGTAATCTGCGTTACGAGGAAAATCTGAAATCTATTAGTTGAATAATATGCGTACGGTTAAATGAGCAAATGCATATACCAATGACACTACATAGCCTATTACGCAGTTACTACTTAAATTCAAGTTCAAGATAAATTAAAATTTTCTCATAGAACCTGTCCATTTGTAGAAGAAGAGAATGTTATTTTTGATAATTTTTCGCTGAATTGATTGGCTCGCTACCAAGAAAGTCATTTCAGTGATAAATTAAAAAAGTAGTCTTCTCTTGTCCTCCCATGAAATACAGACGAGGCAATTTTTTTGATTTTCTTGACAAGTACAAGTTGACGTTCAAGTTCACTTCATTACACTCATGCCCATCAATTACCGATTTAATCGCCAAGTCGGCCATGACGGTCTATGCACTTGAAAGATGTAACATATTCTAGAACCTATCAGCAGATTTACAAGCATACGATACAAAGAAGAGAATGAAAACGATATTGACCCTGTCATCTGTACAAATCTCTACACTAACACCTTTTTATAAATCAATACTATGAAGCTAAATAGAGAATTTTTTAACTTGAACTCGTTGAATAGTTAAAAATTAGCTTAAAATCATTGCTGTCTTTAATCAAATTAATGTCAAAGTATTTCATTGAAAATATTATTAACATTACAAACATTTTCTGGCTTTTTATCTACACCGTTGCAAGTGCTAGTTACCCGAATTAGTAGTATAGGGCCTATCTCCCAATCTATAATACATAGAAATATGGTTTTAATAGCCATTGAATTATTATGTAATACAGTGATCCAGTTTAGCTATGTCCCGCCCATTGTCTAGCAAAGCTCCGCCCATTTTTTTAATCGGGGTGGAGCCGATTTGAAATTTGAAACCTGAATTCCCAAAATCCAAATTTCAAAGTAACTATACAGGAAAGCTTTTGAATATTTTGAAATTAATTTGACTAGGTGCTGTTGGTGCTATAGACAGCAACAGCTCCAAGTCAAATTAGTTTCAAATATTTAATATAGTAGGCCTATTTATTAAATTGAAATTTCATTAAAGGCATACAATTCGTTTGTGACGTCAGCTAACACTTGACATAATTTAATTATGCCGTCAGATACCCGAGAGCGTCATATCAGATCCTTCTATTATTACTAACACATAACGTGCTTGTTATAGGCAGATCTTATTGTACTTATTGTTCCCACAATGCTTAGCCACATTATTTGAATTCATTAACTTAAACAATTGCACTTAAATAAACAATGATTATAACTAAAATCACGCATGAGAATATTGAATACCTCCAGCTTGTATTTAGTTAGAGACTGATCGATCATAACTGGGTGGTGTTTAAGAGAGAGAGGATGCTCTAACGTCTAGTTGATCAACGTTAGTATTTATGACTCTCAGTTCCACCGTGGCCATAACCTGCAAAATATAGAAACAGTAGTAATAGCAATAGCAATAGCAGTAGTAGTAGTAGTAGTAGTAGCAGTAGTGGTAGTAGTAGTAGTAGTAGTAGTAGTAGTAGTAGTAGTAGTAGTAGTAGTAGTAGCAGTAGTAGTAGCAATAGCAGTAGTAGTAGTAGTAGTAGTAGTAGTAGTAGTAGTAGTAGCAGTAGCAGTAGCAGTAGCAGTAGCAGTAGCAGTAGCAGTAGCAGTAGCAGTAGCAGTAGCAGTAGCAGTAGCAGTAGCAGTAGTAGTAGTAGTAGTAGCAACAGCAGCAGCAGCAGCAGCACTAGCGGTAGTAGTAGTAGTAGTAGTAGTAGTAGTAGTAGTAGTAGTAGTAGTAGTAGTAGTAGCAGTAGCAGTAGCAGTAGTAGTAGTAGTAGTAGCAGCAGTAGCAGCAGCAGCAGCCGTAGCAGTAGCAGTAGCGGTAGTAGTAGTAGTAGTAGCAGCAGCAGCAGCAGCAGCAGCAGCTGCAGCTGCAGCTGCAGCTGCAGTAGCAGTAGCAGTAGCAGTAGCAGTAGCAGTAGCAGTAGTAGTAGTAGTAGTAGTAGTAGTAGTAGTAGTAGCAGTAGCAGTAGCAGCAGCAGTAGTAGTAGTAGTAGTAGTAGTAGTCGTCTTTTAAACTTTTAAAAATCTTTTAAAGGTTTATTATTGGACAGGCGGGGAGAACATTTTAAATTTCCCATTACTTTACTCTGCATGTTTTTTGGCGGGAAAATTCCAAGATGACCAGCGAACAGTTTATGCAACAAGTTATCCATTGTATCCGAGAAGTCAATTTCGTGAAAATTAGGTCATCTAGTATGGACGTTGAGGCATTTGGCCAATCATATTCCCTCAAACAAACTTGATTCAGCTGTTGCCCTAGATGATGCCCTAGAAGATGTTACATGAGTTTCGAATCAATGGACATTTCCAAGTTTATCCAGCGATCATCTGACGTCATATGACGTCATCATTAACTAAATGGTGTGTATGCTGACCTCATAATCATGACGTCATGAAAGATTAGAAATAGTCCGTCTTTAGCGCTTAATAGTCCGACACGTTGTATGAATTGTATGTCTTTACCATTTAATAAACATTATGTTAAGTATTTTGAGACTAATTTGACTGGGCGCTGTTCCTGCTACCATAGCTTAACAGTTTACCTGTATAGTTTTCTGGGCAATGATAGTCAGGGTGTTCAGGGATCGATCGATCCCAACACGAGCGAGGTGTGGGTGGAGCTTTGCTACAGAATGGAGGGGCATAGCTAAAACTGGAAAGGTCTATCCCCCAAAGCCGTTTCAGAGATATTTTAAGAGGTTTCTAAAAATCGGTCAAAATCCAAGATGGTCACCAGCCAAATTGGGTGATCGGCTTCGTTTGAATAGACTTGGATCTCCATACTTGTGAGATATAATTGAATTCAGCCCAGTGGTTTCCGAAACGACATTCTAAATTTCGTATTGCTTTAGTATGGGAGCTTTTAGCGGGAAAATGATCCAAAATGGCGGCCAAACGGTTTATCCGACAATTTCGAAAGTGGCAAATTCTAAGTCAGCATGTCCAAAAACCTACATAAAACCACTTTTGACTTCAAAATCCATCAAATGAATAAGTCAACGTGGCCACCAATCCAGCTACATTTTAATTGGTCTATGCCGGATATGTTGATTTTTTTAGATCAACCTTCCTTGAACAAATTTTAATGGCCCTAAGACCCTAATCAGATCTCCCAAATATCGGCCTGATCGGTTAAGCGGTTCTTGAGAAGAGGTCCATCTCTATACCCTAATGACGCGTCCTACAATATAAAACTGAAATCGGTCCATTGATTCCTGGGAAGAAGTCGTTTAAAGTAAGAGTTGATGGACGGACATATGGATGGATGGGCAAATTATGGACGGGTTGACGGACAGACGACGGACAGTAGCGACGGCATAAGCTCGCTTAGTCTTTCAGGCCAGGTGAGCTAAAAATGGTATGTGGGCTTGAAATGAAAATAGACGCATTTAAAATGGTATTTCGGTAATTACAATTTTTCAATTCCAAAGGATCATAATGTTCATACCTTGAGGGCCGAATAAGGCTGCATAGCATGGCTTTGTACAGTATGGTTTCCCTTCGTGCTGTGGTAGGAAAAATAGAAATTAAATGTTTGACTTGAGTACATGTTGTAACACCATTTAACGTTATGCAGGCAAGTAAGAAACCATCCCTTTCTTGTTCAGGCCTGTATATATATATATATATATATATATATATATATGTATATTGGGCCGGTACTGGAACAACACCGGGACAAACCGTCCCAGAATGAACCTTTCCAGTTTATCCATCAATCATATGATCAATCACGCTATGATCAACTACGTGACATGTAAGACGGCTTCATAATCAATGATGTCATGAATGACGTAGATAAGTTCGTCAGGAACGCTTAATTGATGACGGTCTAAGCATTTTTGTACGAATTGCATGGCTTTACTATATAATAAGAATGCTGATGAATATTTTGAAACTAATTTGACTGGGCGTTTTTGCTGCTATAGGCAGCAACAGCACCCAGTAAAATTAGTTTCAAAATATTCAACAGCTTATCTGTATCGTTTTCTGGAAATTGATAGTGAGGGAGTTCAGGGATCGATTTATCCCAACATGGGCGAAGTGTGGGTGCAGTCTAGCTAGAGATGGGCGTGGCATAGCAAAAACTGGGTTCAGCCATTGGTCCACTCCCGGGCCAGTGACCTGTGTTATCATCGTAGGCTGTGGATCTTGAACGTAATCGATGGATCATATCTGTCCTTCTATTATATGATGGCATAAGCAATTACGTCACATGTAGGCTGGCGTCACAATCAATATGCATAATGAATGGCGTATCTAACTCTGTCGTGAATATTGAATAGTTCGTCAAGTGTACAAATTGTATGCCTGATAGATTTACTAGTTAATAAACATTTTGTTGAATATTTTGAAACTAACTTGAATTGGCGCAGGCAGCAATAGCACCCGGTCAAATTAGTTTCAAAATATTCAACAGCGTAGCCTACCTGTATCGGTTACCCTTGGGATTGGGAGTCGGGGAATTCAGGATTCAAAGTATATATATTGGTTCCCCGTAGACTGACGGGTCGGGTTAGGCCCGTTAGCCTATCCAAATATCTGTCATAGGGTCGGTTTAGAGACAGAGCAGTCTCGGAGTCTTGGACTTGTCAATGAAGGCATTACCTCCTCGTGGCTTCCGGCTGCCAGGGTTTTCCCACACTTCCCACATTTAAGGCAAGCTCGATGAAAATCCTTTCCCATAGACGAGACTCGCTCAGCTGTGAACACAGATAATAATAATAATAATAATAATAATAATAATAAAAATAATAATAATAATAATAATAATAATAATAATAATAATAATAATATTAATAATAATAATAATAATAATAATAATAATAATAATAATAATAATAATAATAATAATAATAATAATAAAGCCTAGAAAGAAGCTTCCCCGATCGAACATTTCTAGCCAGATGGCAATTGTTTTTGTGTGGCGACTTTAATTCCAAGCTTGGCAAACTCAGCAAATGATACAAGGACGCGGGACTCGACATATATCATGGGTTCATAAGCTCTCGAGATGCTCTGGCCTCATTCGTTGGTGCCTATGGCATCTGCCACAAACACTCCCTTCAAACACCCTGCCGTTACAGAAAAACATGATCATTACAGGTCGTACAGCAGATACAGGCTCCAAGGTCACAACAGCCGTATTCATGCACATTGATGACGTTATTTGTAAAATCAGTGCAAAGTCACTAGTTCAGGACTAAGTCAGAACTCCCCTTCATATGGAAGTATAGACCTCAGCTCTGACTACAATCCTGTGATTACCCGCCATCAAATGAAGCACATTTGCCTGCTGCACACGCATCATGCCAACCAGCGTGACAAAGTCAACGTTGATCTAGAGAGGCGCGTCAATAAGACCACCACACACCTGTCATACACGAGAGTACTTGAGGAACAGATAGCAACCATTGCCATAAACTCAATTCCAAATGAGGTTTTATCCAAAGCAGCCAAATGCATTGACACATCAACGACGAATGTAATAGGAATTGTCAGGAATAACAGAAAAGCTAGACGCCACACTCCAGACCCACTCGTTATAAACCTGTCCAAACACTACAGTCAATACAGCTCCCCATCTAGCAAGTGGTCCGAGCAAAGGCTGCATAAAGGTACTCGGGAACGCAATACCATTTTTCGCCAGATCAAGGTACAACGGAAAGATCTCGCCACCATACACGCCTGCAGACTGGTTGACAGATGACATCCCATCCACAGATGATTGTCCTAAGTTTTTTGACGAGGCCCGACCTCTGGGAGTTGCATGTTCATCACCATCGCTTTCCCTGTATAACACTGAAGACAACTTCACAGGAACAGACCATGCAGGGAAAAGCAAATGCGATCAGATAATGATTTAAGAAGCAGTTGTACGGATCCAGGCGATGAGTCATTACAACATTTGTAGGCAATACTAGGAAACTACAAACACCATTAAAACAACTGAGGTTGAGACGGCAATGGACATTACCGGTTTTAGCTAAGCCCCACCCACACCTCGCTCGTGTTTGGGATTGATCGATCTCTAAACACCCTGACTATCGATTTAAAAAAAAAATACACAGGTAAAGTGTTGAATATTTTGAAACTAATTTGACCGGGTGCTGTTGCGTCCGCCTAAGGCAGCATCAGCGCCCAGTCAAATTGGTTTCAAAATATTCAACAACATGTTTATTAAATAGCAAAGAATTACAAAGACATACAATTCATACCGTGTCGGACTATTTGAGAATTGATGACGGTCTATATGGAACCATTTGTGACGTAATGATTGTGACGTCATCATACATGCGCTGAGCTGATTATGACGTCATACGAGGGCACGCGCGCGCGCACACACACACACACACACACACACACACACACACACACACACACACACACACACACACACACACACACCACATTCGCATTTTCTCTATCTCTATTCATTTCCCACTCATGTCCCTTTCTGGAGCCTCTCACCCGCATCCTCATCTTCCTTCTCACACTCCCCAGTATCCACCCTCTACCTCCCACGCACCCTTTGCTTCCCATCGCTCTCCTTTGGTTCTCAACCCCTCCCCCACCCCACCCCGCGGCAGTTCACACTAGTTAAGAAAATTCAACAGTATCATTTCGTTGCAAGATTTAATGAGTTAATATGGGTTAAATCATTAATTCTAACATGAACCCTACTGGCGAGATACGTGAAACTATTTTCAATATCTGCAATATACATTAAGGACACAACAAAAAATAGTCGAAATCCAGTCAAATAGCAGTTTCAGTATCTTCAACAGAACGACTGTTTTGTTTTAACCCAAATACCGAACTCTTCAGTGATCTTGAGGACTGTTCTTTGCAGGCAAAGAGACGGCTATTTTTGAAATTTTACCACTGGAATGACTGGCTCGGTAGTCGAGCTAGTCATTCTAGTGGTAAATCTTCAAAAATAGGCTTGTCTTGGTCTGCAAAGGGGCATTCAATAAGAACAATATTTAACCACTAAATGTTTGAACCGGAGATACCTTGAACTAGTTACCTCGTCAAACGCCTGGCTGCGTAGTGGGGCCAGGGGAAATGAGTGAGTTTGCATACGACACGCGCATCGCTATATATCATCATTTATGTGCGTACCATACACTGTATCCAAGAATATGAATAATATTTGTCGGCTAGACGCGCTCTAATTGAACGATATCTATTCAAGTTATTTTCACCTGTCCTCGGAATACAGGGTGGCGGAAACAACTATTAGTTTAGAACGTGGTCGTAGGATTCTATATATTTTATTGGCTGCTGATTCAGTTGTTGTTGTTGTTGTTGCTGCTGTTGCTGCTGCTGCTGCTGTCGCTGTTGTTGTTGTTGTTGTTGTTGTTGTTGTGGAGGTGTGGGAACTGAGGCGGGAACGTATTCTTGGAGGAATAGATGGAGGGAGAACAAGAAGGGAGAATGATGTGGATGGATGATGGGAGGGGCGAGAAAGACACAGGGTGGGAAAAGACGAGAGACAGGGGAGAGATAGAGGAAATGCGAATGAGGAAGTGCTGGAAGGAGTAAGTGAGCGTGTGTATGACTTCAGTGGTGTGGGTATGAGGGAAGTCAGTTTTAGGATATCATCTTAGTCCAAATTAATATCTTTTGATCAGTTATTTTGCAAACAAGATCATTAGAAAATCAGATTCATGTATGTCTTTAAAATGCCATCTGACATCTTTTGGCAGCAACAAAGGGCATATATATAAAGACTATTTTTTTAAAATTTACCACTGGAATAACTGGCTCGGTAACCGAGCCAGTCATTCCAGTGGTAAATTTTCAAAAATAGTCTTCTCTTGGTCTGCAAATGGACATTTCTCAAGACCACTACAGAAGCCGGTTTTTTAGCTGATATAAGTATTAAAGAGTTACTATACTGTTTGGGTTGGTATTTACAAGGATTCAGTAGTTTGCATAGTTTACAACAATACATATTTTCAACAGAATTTACAGAACTGGGGCAACCTGGAAGTACAGTCCGGCAACCTAATTTAAATGGCATACTTGCCTCTGCGGGCCAACAAAGTATTTTTCTAATTTTCGAGCCCCGCATGGCATCATGAAGGCATTTGACATTGCGCCTCATGAGCGTCATTTAAATAAATTGATCCAACATTGTCTCTCACACTGCGCCTGCTATGATCACCATTTTATCTCACTCTCAGCCATATTAGTACATAACTTATTCAATCACGATTAGGCAACGAGAAAGGGCCCTAGAGAATGCCATGCTCCTGTTTTGCCAGCATAGAAAACAAGCAGACAATTTGAGCAAATTCGAAGACGAGGTACAATAATACTACCAGATCTAACAGACATAGGTTTTCAGAAATGACTGCACCTATTAAAACCACGGTGGCTAGTATACAGAGATATAAATAAGAGGAGTCCTTATTATTGTCTATATGTAAATGCATAGAACGTGTCCTGTGAATTCTACGAAACTACTAGGCCTCAAGGAAACTACACTAAAGGGAAAACGCTGACATTAGTCAAACTAAAAGCAATGGAG